>JAZDUH010000098.1:39305000-39845000 GCA_036419115.1 Scarus forsteni
GTTATAAATAATTTAAGGTAATGTAGCCATGAATATTAAAATGAAAAGTAAAGATAAATAATGAATAAATTAATGAATAAATAGATAAATAGTACAGCACATGTTTGAGGTTGCACATTAAACAAACAGTAGTCTACACTTAAACCCATATTGCCATATTTGGCAGCAGCAGCTGACATTTTTTAACACTGATCAGTTCACCCATTGTCTCATTTTCATCATCAAGGCTCTATTTAACACATCAAATTGTAGGCTAAAGAGCGTCAGTCCAGAAAACACTTCAGCACTGCATGCAGAAGTATGAGCTCTTAGAAAGTCCATTCAGTTTGTTGCAAGTGTGCCCCTCTCTCTGAGACAAGTGCCATCCATGTGGGCAAACAAAGCCAACCCACTCCTCCTTCTCAGCACTAAAACAAAGGCTCTCCATTACCAGTCAACAATAAATTTGAATATTAAAAGCCAATGAAGAAGCAGGAGAGGAGGGGTTGAGAAAGCCTGAGGTGTGTGACCCGGTGAGAAGTCTGCAGATGTCGAGCAGTGGGCTCTGTGGATGGCTCTGCCGCCTGTCTTTGACATGTAGAGGAACAAGAGGGAGAAACAAACCTGAGCAGCCTCCCCCAAACCAATTTCTATACTCGGGGTGCCCCATGATCCTCACTTAATCCCACTTTATCCAGGAGAGACGAGCTGTCAGGTCTGAGGAGGGGCCACAGAAGGAGACAAAAGCAGGACAAACACATAAGTTTTAATACATTTTAATGACTGTTTAACAAGGTCTAGGTCTGGGGGCTGCAGACTGGGGGGCACACTTAATGCTGAAAAGCCCATAAACAGGCTTCAGAGAAGATTCCCACAGAACTGAAGGATGGAGAAAGAATACAAGTACTTTGTGTTTTGGTGAGATGTGGATAATTTTTGAGCACATGCAGAAGAAAACACACCTGGGATTACAGTGTTAAGAGGACACACAATAGACTGGTTGAGATGACATTTGCTTAAGTGTCATAGGGATTAACTTGTCTGATGAATCAATGAATCCTGATTTAACTTGGTTTAAATGAACTATTAAAGCCTCGCTGTTCCTGGCATTGGAACAAAGATGCAGACCATGAAGAGTGGGCAATGTGTTGAGGTGTAAAGGTTTACTCAGCCTGTGGTAACAGCAGATGGCTGCTCACCTCATCCCATTTCTACTGAGGTCACCAAAACCCAAGTGCTGGTCTCTCCAAAGTCTGAGCCATGGACCCTAGTGAACCCCAGAAGTACTGAAGGTAAAGCAGGTACTACAAAAGTACTTTACAAAAAGTAAAGACCATGACCATTACCTTTAAAAAGTATATATTTTTGATCATGACACCCATGATTTCTTTTGTTTATACTGAGGATGAACAATATCATCAGTAAATCATTGGGATTGGGTAAGACTGATTTATTTTTGTCTTTATTTATCTGTTTTGCTGAAATGTACTACCTATATTTCCAGCATACATATTGGCCAAACATATACATCACCTGCAATATTAGCTGAAAAACTTTGCCTTGTCGTCTCTGAGCCGACACATTTAAAAATCCAGAAAAATAGTTGTTTTCCTGTTTCACATCTGTTCCTCACAGACTGTCAGATTGAAAGCAAAAAGTCAATTTTTAAAAAGTAAAGACTTTGTGCTCTTGAAAAAAATAATTGTATCAGCATGGGTGTCTGCAAAATGAATTCAGAAATATTAGCATATAAAATACCAGCAAAAATCCCAAACTATGCATCCATGTTTTATTTGTTCTCAAAAAACAGGACTATTGATCACCTTCTACATTGGTGAGTGGGTTTTATTTATTTTTCACTAAATTAAAGTACAAAAAAATGCAATCAAGAAAATACATTGATTAATGCAATTGTACATTTTTTTTTCATTTAAAGTCTCACTTTTGAAGGAGGTTTGTGCCTGACAGTGATGCATAGCTGATTTTGTTCTACTGTCATTTTCAGGTCTCTAATACTCTAAAAAGCCTCAAATATATCATTTCAATGTTTGCTATTAAAGGGATATTAATATTATTGCATTGTAATGGTATACATTACTGATAATACTGCATAAACTACAGTCCATAATTTTACTAAAATCACTGACATAAGAGGAGGTAGGATTAAGTCATGGCTTGGGCAGTCATAAATTATCAGTCAGTAGATAGATAGATAGATAGATAGATAGATAGATAGATAGATAGATAGATAGATAGATAGATAGATAGATATTCTCAGTCTGAAGCCTATTATCTGTAAATACACTTATGATCAGTTTAATTTTTTGAGAACACTCGGTGTAATGGCGTTTGAAGAAATTAGGCCATTTACAACTATATACAAATCAAAGTTCCCTTACACTCTAACTATTCACCTTTCTTGTTATGAAAACCTGAGCAAGTTTTGAAAAGTGTCCAATTTATTGAAATCCGATTCATGTTTATTTGTAAAACAAAACTGGTGTTCAGGTTAAAGAAGTACAACATAAAAGTCTTGAATTCTGCTTAACAGAGGTGCTCCTACCAGGAAACCTGAAAGGACTAAAACAGTTAAATAGAACAATGTGATATGTTCAATAACACTCAATAACACTACTCAGGAGCATTGTTACATTCAGCGCAGGATCGGACACAACTCTGAGTGTTAATATAACTGGATGATGTTAAAGGCTGAACATCAATGTTAGTGCAGGTATGTGGCTGGTGGTGAAAGAGGATGTATCATCATATCATTGAATCTGCTTAACGCTATGTGCCTTGAGTTGGACTTGTAGATTGAGCTCACCACTTGTGTTCCAGATGGCGTTGGTCCTGTTCTTGTAGCCGCTCTTCATGCACTCATCCACGTAGGATTTGGGGTCGCAGCCTGACATGAGGATCTCTCTCAGCAGGGCAATGTAAGCTATAGCCAGCCTCAGTGTGTCTATCTTCGACAGCCTCTTCTCGTAAGGAAACGTTGGCACATGGCAGCGCAGCTCCTCGAAGGCTGAATTGATGCTCAGCATCCTCTTCCTCTCCCGGATGTTGGCTGCGTGTCGCTGCACCTTGTAGGGCTGATGGGACACCAGCCGCCGCGCCCTGCGCTTGGCCACCTCTAAGGGCTCATCCACCGAGGAGTCCTCGCCCTCGGCGCAGATGTTTGTCCCCGGGGAGCCCACGTCCAAGTCTGTGAAGGTCAGCTGTGCGTCCGGGAACATGGACTGACTCCCGAAAGAGGACCATGGAGAGAGCTGGCCCGATGCCGCGGTGTAGTCCAGCAGGAAGGAGTCCATCTGGGTTTGAAACGGGATGTTTTGGTCCATCTGTCCCCAGAAGGCAAAATCAGTAGTGCCATCCTGGTCGAAGTCAAACAGCATTTCCTCCATTTTTCAAATATAAATGTTTTTTCTTCTCTTCCTTTTAAACTCAGTTGCACAGAAATTAAACTTCTGACTTTTGTGTGAAGAGCAGGGAAACTAATATAACCTAGAGATGAACCAAGTCTTAACACAGCCCCTGTTTCGCCAATTAACCTGATATCAGCTCATCTACACGTCTCTGAATCTCTGTCTCTCTGCAGTGTGGCACCCTGACGCACATCTTGTGGATTAAATACTTCCAGGGCCTTCATGTTTTTCTCGGCGGGTCGCCCCGGCCTTTTCTAAAGGCTGAAAGAGAGCTCTTCAGAACACTTTGGCCCTCCTCGTACAGCGCTCATTGCTTTAAAAACGCATCACAAAGGAATCAGTTGATCCCAAACGACAAAAGGGGACAGAAACACGTGTCCAATTATAAACTTCCACACAAGTACTCGCGCTAATATTGACAAAAACACTCTGCGGCCACTGGAGCGCGCGTATTGGGCATTATGGCGCAGCAGGCGCAAACCCCGCGGCCTCTGAATGGGTTTGTTTTCTCTATTGGAGCTCAGCTGATTAAAAACACTGTCAGGAACACATGGAGGTTCTTTGTCTCTACAAAATATATCGAGATCTTAACAGGAAACACGTTCTGCCTTATGGGTTTATTCTTGTCGAGATGTATTTTTATGCACAGAGGTTAGACACCAAGCAGACCTACAGGACTCTAAATGTTCTAGCAAGTGTCCCACAAATGAGCCCACATAATTTGGGTGCAGTGGCCACATTAATATGCTTTTAAATTGCTAATGATACGACTGACTGACTGGGAAACCATGGAGAGGACGCACGCTGTAATTACGCATGAGGTTAATCAAATAACCGCGCTCCTCTCTGTTGGATGGTGAATGGAGAGCAGCTCGGATGATCTGTAATCCAGCAAGGCTGTGTTTGCAAACACGTGCTTTTGATTTGTCAAAGTCCTCCGGGATGTTAATTTGAAGAGGGATCTGGTTGTTGCAATACACATGGATTGGTAGGAAACCTTAGGATGCAGCAGCTGATTTAGAGTGATCCAGAGGACAAACAGTGAGGCAGGTGAATCAAACAGAAGGAAGCTGAAATCAAACTTATAGCCTCGCAAGAGATGAAGAGAGACCTGCTTTACTTCTTTTTGAAGAGCTAGACTAGGTTATTAATGGTCATGTCATTAGTTTTCGATCAGCGCTTTTAGGAATAAAAAAGGATCCCATGTGGCAATTTTCACAATTTATGTTTGTTTCTTGGAAACTGCATAAAACTCTCTCCTATTAATTACAGATGATGTTGCTTTGAAGGTTAAAAAACAAGTATTTTCCTTTGTCTAAATAAAAAATGAAATGTGTGACTTTGTGTATTTTTCTCTATTGAGTGAAATTTCCCTGCAGGGGAATCATTCACTTCAGCGAACACGTCAAATGCTTTCATTGCAAAATACTGTCGTCTAAATATTGGGCAAGTGGACTTACACTATTGCTCAAAAATGTTTTTATTAAAAAACTAGACAAACTAGCAGGAGACGTTTGATAGAATCACATTCTGATTTACAGTTTTATTATTCCTCAGCAAATGTTGAAAAAGTTCTCATGCAGCAATGCGTGCGTAATTTGAAAAACAAGTGTACGAATTTACGCAGTTTTAAGAATTATGGATTGGAAAGGTTTCTTTTATCTACATTAATTAATATACTTGTTGAAGGTGGCAAAATGAGCCTTTTTACGAGTTAAATCACAAAATGCCTTTGAATATAATGCTGAGTTTTACTCTTTTCATGATTATCCGAGGAAATAGATAAATAAATCCACATCGGCAGAGGAATCATCATTTGACAAATTGTTTGACGAGTTTACATTGGGAATGTACATGTTTATAAATCGTATTTTAACAAGATGAATCATTATGTCATTATATGTTTAGAAAGTCAAAACTATAAATAGGCCTTTTAGATATCTACACAGTTCAACAAGAGAGGATTATCCCTAAAACGTTTCGACATTATCAATTTTCTTGTCAGCATCAAGATAAAGTTATCTTACCTTAATTGACCTGCTAGTAGGGATTAGGTGTTAGTTATTTAATGGAAACGCAAATGCTTGTCTAAATATCATTATTAATTATTACAACCGTAGCAACGGGCCTTCTTTCTAATGTAAAGGCTCTGCTAAATGTTTTTTGTCCATTACATTAATCTGACAAGTCAGTCGTGAGCAAATAAAATGTACTTGTTTATTTGGTTGTGTTCTGTTGATCCTATAGAGAAAATAAATCAATTTTCAAACTGCTTTATTAGGATTCTGGATGTTCTGTTTGGCCCAATGTCTCAAATCATTTTAAAACGAATCAGATCGACTACAGTGCACTCTCCATATGTCATAAAGACCTCTTAATGAGAAACGCATCACTCTGTTTCTAGAGAGCCGTGGGCCCTGTCAGGACCTTCTGCCAGCCTGCCGGCTCCATCCCTGTCCCAGCTGACGCTCCTGGTGGCTTGATCAGGACTGAAGAGACGCGCCTGTCAGATCCAGATCACCCTCATTGTTTGTCCAGCAATTCAAGAAGGATGTGGAGTTTTGAAATGGACGGATGATGGCAACCCTGCAAAAGACCACGAGACAAAATGAGAAAAACTGTTAAATAACAAGGACAAGATCCGATGCGAGTGATTTATTTACATCATCAAAGTTTTATATGCAACTAACAGGTCTTTTCTTTTCACTTTAGTGTTGCCAAATGTGGTAAAGAGCTGCGCTCATGGTGGACTCCTGTTCATCTGGATTATCTGATAAAAAGTTTTATTTATTTATTGGAAAAAAGAACAAGAAGACTATGGCAGTGAGCTATTCTTTTGTCTTCAGATAATAACTTTGGTGAATTTGGTTGATTGGTTGATTGATTGATTGAGAAATATGTGGAAGTGCACACAATAAGTCCCTGAATACAACAAACCTAAAATAACGCAGCGATACATCTCAATAATTCATTTGACTTACAATGAAGACAAAATATTTCTTACTGTAACATCTTGAGTGCTAGACTTCATAAATGGGCAAAACTTTCTTTATTTCAAAGATTAGCTTCTCTGAAAAATGGAACATTATTCAAAAGCCTAAAAACAGCAAATTGAAACAGTTCATGTTAAACCAATTTGTGATATCACAAGGTGCAAATTACATACTTGGCCACTGAGATGTCAGTATATTTTCTTTTCATCAAAAGTAAGACTTTCAAAGGAGCTGTAGTGTCCTTCTTTTATATTTCTGTGATGAGGACACTTTAGCGAAATGATAACTGTCTAATAATCCTGCAATGAAAACTCTAAAGACCTGCATTTTTCCTTTTCATCACCTATAGATACAGGAGAAAACTGAAATGCTGAGTGTGGGCTGTCAAATGTTTAAAATGGAGTGGAATCAATGTAGAAAGAGTGACAGTGGATAAGCTTTTTAAAGGGAGGGAGAGAGAGTAGGGGAGGACACTCTGCAGGGTGGCACAGGCTGGATTTGAACCTGAGCTGGCAGAAATGTATGCAGACTGTGCCTGGTTGCTCAAACACTCTGCACCCCAAATACTGGATTTTTTAATGGATACTTAAGATTAACACACAGGGAAGTTTTCCACATTTTAACTGTCAACAAAGCTAAGATGGTAAGACATCCCTTAGTGGAGATTTCAAATTTCTTTTGGGGGAGCAAGACTGTTTTTTTAAAGACTAAAAACTAAGACTGAACCGGAACCTGAAATACTGAGAGAGCACATTTCTTCACCAATGTATTTTTTACATTCATAGCCAAAAACTGCCTTACTGTGCATTGTTAATAAATCTAAATAAAACATCCTGGATCCACAACTGGATTCTGGTCCACACCCAAATGCAATCACTTCTCACTTTTCCAATTTGTAACATACGTTTTATTACAGTTTAAGTTCAAGAAATGTTTTAGTTATTTTAACCACAGACAAAAAAACAAGAAAAGAAAAACATTAGAAAACATATAACCTTTATTGTGTAAAAATATTCAAAAATAAACTCTTATTTGATAGAAGTCAATGTCAGATAATCACATTACCTCGATAAAGGTAATTCGAAATGTCTGACTGAGATCATGGAAAGTGAAATTTGAAAATAACATGACAAACAGTACTTTTGACTTGTCCAATGAGTTTTATTTTATATTTTATTAACCCTTTCATGCACAGTGTCACCCACAGTGGACAGTTATTTATTTTGGACCATTTAGGCTAACCATGTCCCAACTGTCAGGTGGTAAACACCCAAACTACATCCTCAAGTTTCATAAAAATATGATCTTTGTGTCTTTTTGTTCATTTTGAGATGTTATATCATAAATCCAAAATGTCCAACTAAGAGGGATATGCACCACACCCCTCAGGATTAAGTGTTAAATCCTTCTGTTCTCGAAGAATTAGTCAGGAAAAAACGTGGACTCTAATTCAAAGAGATGTAAGGAACACTTTTAGGCAGAGTTTTTTATCTGTGAGCAAAAATTAATCTCCAGAGGACATTATGCAGTAAAAAGTTTATTCTGTGTATTATGCCTGTATTTAGATTTCACCTAATTTCATATTTTTTATTAATTAATTAATTTTTTTATTGAAAGTCAAATGCTAAGTTTAATAAACCTGCAATATTAAATATAATTTCTGATTTGCATTTTATTTTGTATACTTTTAGTAAATATTTTGACGAATATGTGGTTGCTGATCTACATTAAGTTCCACTGAATTATTATTTATTATTAACTCACTCAAAATATAACATATTAAAAAACTGCACATTTTTTGTAGCTTGTTTAAAAGCAAAAACATATATTTTAAAAATCATTCCCGTGTGATTTGATAAATTCATACATGAAAGGGTTAACAATACAATGAGGAATACAAAAGAGCAGAGGTTTCATTTATCATCACTGTAAAAGTAGGGACTCCAAAGTGAGTAGTATCAATCTGTTGCCAAACTAATATAGCTTAATGTTGGTGTCTATAAACCACAAACCAGCTCATGAACGCTGTGATCAGAAAAAATAATGTGTTTATTCAAGACCTTGATCTAATCACCACAAATGCTGACAGCCTTATTCTTTCAGTTATGGCAAACACATGTTTAATCCATGATCAGCGTGTGGTGTGATTAATTAATTTTGAAGTGACACGCTTGCTGCACACTCCTGATTACTCTAACCACAGAAGACTGGACGGTGCGTAAACTGCGTCTTGGATAGAGCACACAGCCAGATGCTCTTTATTAAGACTGCGGTTTGAAGCTGTTTCCCACCTGGGTGTTACTACGTAGAAAAACAAGGAAGTTAATGAAGCTTCAAATCAAAATCACATCAGATTTGATCCCCACCTGCTCTTTCATGTCTTTCATATTATGACGTAATATTATGATGTGTAATCAGGGACATATTTGGTGAATTACTGTGGTAACTGTTAGCTCTCGCAGGGCTTGTGTCATTTCCTTCAGATTATGAAGATGTATCAAAAACTTCAGATCTGAGCCAAATGCATGAAGCAATTCAAACATTCCTTTTATTATCTTACCTGTTTTGTTTCTTACCCCATACACTGTTCATATTATAGATCCCAAAAGTCCACATTCACCTTGGTCAGGATGCCTTCATATGACAGTCTACATAATAAAATGGTAAATAAACTGATCTTATACTGCACTTTAATAGTCTTTCTGACTTCTGACACAGCAGGTCACTCCATCCATACTCATCACTCTCACATCCTCTCACTGATGGGTCTAGGTTTCTGTATAAGTTGTCACTCATTGGCTAACACATCCTCATCCTATCATACTCATTTACATGCTACTGATGTAGCAGTGTGAACAACTTAGGGTTAAGTGTCTTGCCCAAGGACATGTCACCATGTGACATTCAAAGCTGGGCTCAAATATGCAACCTTCTGATTGTTGTGTTAGCGTACAGACTATTCACAAGCTGCTTTATTACCTCCGCCAAGGAGGTTATGTTTTCGAGAGAGTTTGTCTGTCTGTCTGTCTGTCCGTCCGTCCGTCCGTCCGTCCGTCTGTCCATCTGTCTGTCCGTCTGTGAACAAAATAACTCAAAAAGTTATGGATGGATTTTGATGAAATTTTCAGGAAATGTTCAGCATGGGAAAAGGAAGAACTCATTCAATTTTTGTGTTGATCTGGATCAGCGTCTGACTGCCATGGCAAAAAATGTGATTTCTGTGAATAACTATGAACTAAAATAGATATCATTATGAATCCAGTTGCTAATGTTTTCATGGTCAAAGAATCTAAATATTTCGATGAAATAAAGGTAGGACCAATATTCATGGTCAAAATCACAATATGGCTAAGGACTGTGGCGCTGGTGGAGGTCTGTGCTCTCTGAGTGCTTTCTAGTTTGTTATATCCTACTATCACCACGTAAGAGGCACCAGATGGACCATTCAATATGTCTCACTAGTCCATCTGGGAAAGAGCCCATAGAAAGTGTTTGGGAAGGGTTGAACCTTTCAGAAGCGTGATTAGATGATTGCTTCTTCAACCAACATTTATTCATAACAGGCATTGTAGTGTTAGTGATTGCTATGCATTTAATAAAGAAATGTGGTCAAAATCTGATACAACAGCTACTGAAGCTGTTGGCATTTATGCTAATCTCTTATGCTGCGTTCACACCGCAAGCGACCCAGCTACCAAAGTCGCGTCACATACTGACGTAGCGTCGTGCGTCCATAAATACCTCTTTTGGTAACCGCTGCCGTCGGCCGTCGCTCGGTGACGTCACGTCCGCTCGAGTTTCACCGCGATCATTTCATATATCATATAATAGGATGTATAAGCAGACATTATTCCAGCTGTATCCTTTTCACTCACTTATATAACACAAAACACTGCAGCTGATGCCCTGCAGCAGCATTATCTGTGAGTTTCCGGAGGTCCGTCTAGGGGGAACTAATGTCCTCACTGACATTAGTTCCGCCTAGATGGAACTCATCCGCCCTGTAGTCCGGATGAATAACTGTCTGTCTTGGGTATACCGTCACATGTACGTACACCTCTGATTGGCTGATGCCGCACAGCCACACACGACATTGCCTGAATAGATAAACTTTTTTTAACTTTGACATCGCACAACGAGTGAAGTGATCATCTTGTACGCGGCTGTCGCATCGTGGGAGGGTTAGCCCCACCCCATCGCGGCTGTACATTGACTTTGAATGGAGAGTGATCACCGAGGTAGTAGAAGTAGCGTCCGGTGTGAACGCACCTTTATATGTGCTGTCACTTCGTGCTGTCATCTTGCTAGTAGCTCCCACCTTTTCCTGCTTTAAAGGGCTCTTAATGGACTGTGCCACTTTGAGCCACTCACAATTGTTGATTGATGCTTGGCAAGATACAGGAGATCTGCCTGACAACAGACATTGAATCCGGCAGGTCCAGCTGTTGTACAAGGTTAGATAGGAGACCCTCTTGCCTTAATTCTCTGTGGCATAGATTCAATAAGGCGCTGGAAATATTTATCTGAAATTATGGTGCATATCACCCTGACAGCATCATACAGTTACTCCAGATTTGTTGGCAGCACATTCATGATGGGAACCTCCTGTTCCACCACATCTCAAACATGCTCTATATGAGATTGAGATCAGGTGGTTGTGGGTGCCTTGAACACAGTGAACTCATTGTTCTGGAGGACAGGATCAGATGGTATTAGATACGTTATAATGCATTTTCCGCCTGAAATAAGCCATCAGAAGGTGCTAAACTGTGGTCATGAAGAGGCAGACATTGTCAGCAATAATACTCAGGTAGGCTGTAACATTCTGCTTTGGTACACAGGGGCCAAAACTGTGCCATAAAAATACCCAACCCACCATCACACCACCACCAGCGTGAACTGTTTCATGTTTACACCAGATACTGACTGTAGCCTCTGCTGTTATTCAGTCTGTACATGTTCCTCTTGGTACTATCATGCACAAACACAAGGTGGAGCAAACAATGTCAAAATATGCAGGGGTATTCAGCATTCATAATATGATAGGAGATGAACAATTTATTTGCTAACTTCAGTGTTACCTGGTGAAAAGCATATCAAAAGCATCTATTAAAGATTTTAGAGGGGCACAAAAGCACACATAAGTACATATAAACTCCCCACAAGATGGGGGCGTCGGTGGCGCAGTTGGATAGTGCCCTTGGTCAGTGATCGGGAGGTTGCAGGTTCAAGCCCAGCTCCGGGCGACACATGGTGATGTGTCCTTGGGCAAGACACTTAACCCCAAGTTGCTCCCACTGCTGCGTCAGTGGCGTGTAAATGGGCATGAAAGGGCGTGAATGTGTTAGAGATACTGATGGATAACTAACATAGAAACTCTGAACCATCAATGAGTGAATGTGAGTGCGAATGGGTGTGAATGAATGGGTAGGTGTGACCTGTGGTGTAAAAGCAACTTTTAGTCGTCAAAAGACTAGAAAAGCACTATATAAGCTCAAGTCCATTTACCATTTACCATTTACCATATAAAGGAGCATGACTACATGCATGACAATTGCACCTGGATAGAAAAAAGCTGCTGAGTTTCACAGGCATATTTAACAGTGATTCTCTGGATGCTTGAGAGACCTGCTGGTGATCATTTTGGAGCAGATGTACTACAGAACTTTGCAGATATACAGTGGAAACAATACTTTAAAATGTCCAGACACAAATTTGAGTTTGTGTTATCCCCTTTTGATAAAGTTCTCCTGCTGCAGTGTTGTTTCAATCCATCCTGTGACGTAGGGCCAGTCGCGCAGGATGATGTCATCAGACTTCCCCATTCCCTCAGTAAATTATCCTGTTAGTTTGTTGCAGCTTTCAGACATGGCTCTTTTTATCATTGGTGATAAACTCAAGCTCTCTCAGGTTTTCCCTCCTATTCTCTTCTATAGCTTTTATTTCTCTTCATTTTGCTTCATTTCCTTTCTTTATAATTTTAGTCTTTTTCTCTTTCTATTCTACTTTCTCACGTATCTCTCTTGGTTCCCATTAGCACATGCAACACGCTCCATCAGTAGACATGATGTAGTCCAATATCCATCAGTGCAACATAAAAAAGGAAACATAACAAAGACCATCTCAAGGTTCTGCAGAGTGACGCACATCTTGTTTGTTTGGGTAGAGCTCTGATAAACATCTCGGCTGTGAGGGCCTCTGGGATCAGTCTTGGCTGCTATGAGAGAATGGCATTGCAGCCAAGTGTAATCTTCGGCGCTGGCCACAAACAGCTCTTTGATCCGCGCTGGGACTTAGCCATTACAGTGTCACGGCACACTGAAGCGATAGCTCACAGGAGAAGTTAGCCTTGACCGCAGATTATGGATGCAGATAGCCCCAGGCCCTTACCTTTAAAGGTAGACTACAATCAGCATTAATATGTGCCAAGCTTCAAAGGGCACGCCGGTCAGCTGGATGAAAATAATGCAGGAAATGCCTGAGCGCAGACAAATCTCTCCTGCATGTGAAGAGCATGTGGACCTGGAGCTAATGATTTTACTCTAAAGCAGTGGTTCTCAACATTTTGATCATGTGTCTCCCTAATGAAAAACTATAACCCCAAATGGGACATTTTTAACAGCTCAAATGTATTTACTGGAAAATGTTGTAAGTCTGGATTTTAAATAGAAGAAAGTATGTAAATGAATAGAGGCATAAAAATATAAATGTAATTAGAACTACTGCCCAGTGTTAGTCTGTCTGTTTGAGGAACATTAAATTGTTGGATGGAGATAGTTAAGGGTCAAGAAGAAGGGCAGGGAGTGTTTGTTGTTGTAGTGTGAAATTAGTACAAGAGGGAAACACAAGGCTCAAAAACTTTGACATTTGAAATCCTGAACATAAGCAGTTCATGGGTCAGAGCAGACATTTATCAGAAAAAATAAAGGTACAATTAGGTACAAATAAAATAAATACAAGAACACACGCTCCTTCCTAAATGTTGACTTTAATTACAAGAAAATACCAATTACATTTAAGGTAGCTGTATTAGCGAATCAGATTGCCAAACAAACTTTCAGGGGTCCCAGGCCCAAATTTGTCAGGCAAGGTGACCCCGCCCCTTCCTATGAGGGAAAGACACTGCTGTAAGTAGCCTACATTTCCCATACAGTAACAGGCAGTAAAAAACAGAATGAACAATACAGATCAATGAGTAATCAGACATGTTTTTATCACTGAGTTAAGCAAAAAGCTCATCACCACTTTTTGCTAAAAATAAATGAATAAATAGATGGATAAATAAATAACAGAAAAATATCTTAAAATATTACACATCAATTTAATCTGGACAATCTTTTAGGGCATAAACTCTGGCATAACCCAAAAGTAGAGTAAAAGAGAGAAAAAAAAACAGAAAAGACTCTAACTCAGGCTCATTTAGTTGATTTTAATGACAATTAGAGTGTGCTGCCAATTAAAAAAACTTTCAAGTTTTCACACACTGAGCACTCCTGATCCAGCTGTATTTTCTCTCTCTCTGAGATGCCCTGTTAGAACCACAGCAACCCTCCCTCACATGTGCCCAGTCCACACAGAGAGGGCACATAAAACCCACAAAGAGGTTTATATATATCAAAAAGCATAATGCAAGCTCTTGACTTCTTCATTCGAGAATATTTGAACTGGACTTGTCTCCAAGGAAGCTCATTGTAAGAGTGAAGTTGCACAACATTGGTTCCAGATATAAAACGAGTTACACGGATACACAGATGGATGGATCAATGGATGCATGTACAAACCGACAACCAGAAATCAGCCCTCTTGTCTCAGCTATTTGGAAAAAAAAAAACTATAGAAAGTGTTTTACCGCCAAAGTGTGGGACTTTCTTTTTGCTTTTGTGTTTCCTGTGAAAGTGTGTAACCTTGTTTTGATTTTCTTAGATAACAAAAATAATAATCTAAGATCTCATTAAAAAAACACTTTTTTTGTGTTAAAACTGAGTAAAATTACATATATATACAGTATATTCAGTGTTTGTTGTTGTTTGATGTATGATGATTCTCTCCTGGGGCTACAGGACATCACACATTGACCAGCAAAAGGAGAACAGCTCTGCAACTAATGCTTTAAACTACAACTGCATGTCAGGGTCTACAACAAAATCTTGATGTTTTGTTTTTTAAGCCAACAAAAAATGTATCTGGTAAACATGGGTAGTGCTAAAAAAGAACTGAATGTGATTCTGGTCCTTAAAGTTAAGTAGCAGCTAACTGGCTCGTAGCCAAATCCTGTCTGCATTTCAGTCCCACTTCTGGTCTGGAAAAAGCATCACGGTCGTAAAAAGGGTCTTAGGCAAACACCCCTCCTGGGGCACCAGCCCTCTCTCAGGACTGGCGAAAGCCTGAAACTGGACATAAGCTTATACTCTGATAAAAACACATCAGTTTTTCAGTATGGGCGTGTATACACAGAGAGACAACAGGTGGTATTTAGATATTATGACTTTATGTATGTGCACGTGTGTACAACACATCATAAGCCTCAACTTTGCTCCAGAATTTCATTCATGGACCTCAGTCTTCGTGGATATTATGGGACTCCTGGTGTGTCTCTCCGGGATGTGTGAAAGGACAAAGAGCCTGTGAAAGTGGGACTGAGGTGTAAGGATACGTGACATCAAATATCAGAAGTAACACCTGCAGAATACCAGCTGTTGCCTGACTGCAATGAAAAATGTTCAAGAAAGTTTGTTTTCTTAAAACTAATGACTTTACAGGCACAAATCCTCAGCTCCAGGACTCTGAAATTCATTTAACCCATAAACAACCATTTTTGGATTTCATGGGTTGGACAAGGTCACTTTTTGTCATGACAGAAAATGCAGAGGCTATGGAAAGTTCAGGAACTGAGGAGAGTATTATCTTTAGGATACATTTTTAATTTCACTGCTTGGTTTATACATCTAGTATGCAAACTCTCAGCAGTGGTGTCCCAGGTATCGAGAGCTTTTAAACCAGTGTGTTTGTGTCGCCCTCGCTTTGCAATACTCTGCTAAAACACTAGTTGGTAGTGTGGTAGTGTTGGTCTGACCTGCTTTTTACTTGTTTGTGTACAAGAAACCAAAATGACTGTACCACAACATGTATTGTCGAGTTAAACACTGATAAAGAATGAGTGGTTGTTAATTACCGGCCAAATATTGCAAGGAAGAAACAAGAGAAGGAATCAGATGAGGTCGATTTAATGGCTTTGCCCATTTGATGAGTCAAAGAGAAAATACACTGGTGGTCTTATCATCCTCCTTAAGAACAGAGTTTAAGTACATTTTGGAAAGCTGTTTATGGTACAAGGAAGAAATTATTAGAATTTAGTTGAAATCTGAAAACTGATGCAGATCCAGGGATATTTTTAAAAGAGTTGTTAATATTATGAGATTGGGCAGTTTTCCAGGTTTTCACACATATCTCAGGAAGATTTTTAGATTTTCATGACATTTTCAGTATTTCACCAACACTGTTGGAAAACTTGG
The DNA here is from genome assembly GCA_036419115.1 of Scarus forsteni. NCBI lineage: Eukaryota > Metazoa > Chordata > Actinopteri > Labriformes > Labridae > Scarus > Scarus forsteni. Next base: position 39,320,910 of record JAZDUH010000098.1, read on the forward strand.
CAGAGGTTTGCGTCCTCGGAACACATCTGGTTGTGTTATATTTGTTGGGAAAGAAAACAAAAGAAAGTTCATGTGTTGTTTTAAAGTGAGTAACAAGACCTGTAAAAAATAAAGAGTAAAAATTATTGATTTTCTGTGGAATGTATTGACGAAAATGTAAAACTACAAACAATAGTACTCAAGGGAAGTACAGACAAATAAAATATATATTTAAGTACAGTAATTTGCGCTGTCCTTGAGCAGTGTTTCTTCACCTCATTTATACGGTATGAGTCTGAATGACTGATGAAACTGGGTTTGTTACTTTGTTTCTCTGCATAACAGTCTAAAATATCCTGCTGCTGTACACTGATAAGTTGGTTCCACTTTGAGATGTGCACAATCATTGTAGATTGGCACTTAGCAAGATGGATCTGCCTGATGACTGACATTGAATTAGGCAGATGGATATGCAAAAAAATCAACAGTATGTTGTCAATCGTGAAACTCAATAATGAATCACTGGCAGCCTAACTTAACGACGCCCGCCAATCAGTTCCTAGTTTACAAAAATTTACAACTCTAACATTAATAAAAATCGACTATGACATGTTTTAGTCTGATATGCCATTTCAACACCACTAGGAAAAATCCTTTTCAATGGTAAAATTTGAAATATGTTTTACAATTTTTTGAAGCAATAATTAGATATAATTTTCCATGATGATTTCTGTAAAGGTCTTTTTCGAAAGTTACCAATATTTTATTACAGGGAAAAAAATTGGGACAAATCCAATGAATTAATCGTCAGTATCTGAGATTTTCCTGACTTCTGCGTTGGCCAGGTTATTGTAGCAAAAAGGATTTAATTCTCAGTGTGGTTCACTGGAAAACTCAAAAACTGTTCAAGAAAAAATAGCATATTCCAATTTACTGAACTGGAAAAAACCCTTAATTGGCCCTAAATTCTTGTTTAGCTCATGATATTTAGGTGGACTGTCTGGTGATCAACAATAAACGTAAATATAAACACTGATGGAAGCCAATATAATGATTAATTTTAATTTATATTCATATCTCTCTAAGTATTTCTATTGCCTTTTTGAATAGTATCTTTTTTTTTTAATTATTGGCCCTCTGAAATTGAGAATAACAATAGTGGCCCTAGTGGTAGCCAAAGTTGTCCATCCCTGTTGCACATGCCATGAAGCTATTTCAATTAATAACTCTTCATAGGAAAATCATCCGTCCCATCATGCCCTATGGCCCTGTTTCTTAAAATATATATAAAAACTTGGGAGAATGAAGTGACATGGATTAATTCCTGCTGTGCTGGTTTGTTGTGTAACCTGAGGTTATCATTTAACGGGACACTGTCTCTGAGAGCAGATGTGAAAATGTTCCTTCTGCAACTCCACTTCCTTGGAACAAAACACAATCAGGCCTTTAGGGACAGACAAACACACATACACACAAACACGCAGGGCTGATACTCAGGAGATAGTCTTAACAGGCACGAGGGCGTCTTAGGTCACTGCAGAGAGACATGCCTGTGGACACTCGGCCCCTGAAGACCAGCTGCTGGCTTTGTTGTGCTCACGCCGTCCTAATGTCTCTTTTGTCCTGACCCCTCTGTCCAGGTCAGCGAGTGTCGCATGTTTCCCCATTTTGATTGGGACAAAATAAAAGAGGCTTATTCTCTGTTTGGGTGTGAGTGGACTTTGCTCTGATACAGATGAAAAGAAACGTGTAGCTCTTTGGACATTCACACTAAGATAAGCTTCTGTTTTCACAGATCGAGTGGTGGATGGGAAATAGAGTCTAAAGCAAGGAACAGAAACAGCTGAATGGAGGAGAGGGCACATTGAAAACAGAGGGTGAAAAGTTGTTGAATGCTCAGAGACCTGAGAGACAAAACACGGAAGACAAACAGGGAGCATCTGTAATGTCAGCCGCTACTTAACAGGGTGATTATCTGATAATCCAATCATCTCTTTTATCCTGTTTGGATGAATGTTTTCCCTCTGGTACAGATGATGGGACTGATCCTCTAATTAGAGGAGAGAGTGAAAAGAGCTTGTTGCTGCTTTAACTTATTTTAAATCTTGGTTGAAAGGACATCCGAAGAATTTACTGAAAATTTGATTTGATATCAGAAATGAAAATTGGAATTATCTAGATCTTTATCTTCACATAACACTCTTAAGAATGTAATGTAATGTAATTTTTTTTTACAAAAAAACAAACAAATTTTTTGCCCTTTTTTGATCAGCTATAGTTCAGTCAAAATAAGTTTTCATGTTTTATAATGAACATGATGTTGTTAGAATAGTTTTACATTCCACGGCTGACGAGGGCCAATGATCTACAGCTTGATGCAGTTCAGTTGACCATTTACACGTGAGGTCACACTCTGTTCCGTTTCAGCTGAATGGCAGTAAGGATGCCGTCCAGCATGTAACTTAATTGATGTTGAGGCAAAATAAATAAAAAAATATCCCCTAAGTGAACTTAAACCCAGATATAACATAATGAGTTAAAACAGAGCGAAAAATATCCGCTATCTACAGCAGGAGTCAAGCAGGGAAAACCCCAACCAATAATCATGCCGGGACACCTGTTTTTAAACCAATCAAATCCCGTCGACATTCTGCCCGCCTACTGCGCGTGCATTTTCCTGGCTTGCACAGACTCGGTGCGTGTAGCCGAGCTCATACTTATCAGAGTCCGCGGGAGAATGCTTACCTTTCAAGTTTTGTCTTTGAAAATAAGGGAAGCCCGCCGTGAGCCGTCCCACAACCCCAACCAAGCTCCAGTATCCCTCACATTTTAAGACAGATTTACAAGAAATCTAAAATAAACTTTGTTTTTCTAAGTTTGTTCTGCTGCTCTAATCTTGCGATAGCTGCCACCCAGGCTACGGCAGGTGGATGTTCTCGGGAGGCTTATTCTTCTTCTTCGGTTCTACAGCGGTTGGCATCCATCATTTTGGAGCATTACCGCCCCATTCTGGCTCGAGACAGAGTTCAGTTTGGAGAGGCAGAGGAATGTTTTTATTATTATATCATCACATGGGAGATTTACGGGAGAATACTGATACAGGAGGACGGCGGGAAAGAAGATAAAATACGGAAAATACGGTAGTTTAATGGGCAAAACGGGAGATTTGACTGCTATGTGGAGAATGTCAGAAGAACTATACCCCGATCAACATCGGCTGTGAGGCGGGTAGGCGGAGCCCTGAGGAGATGCTACTTTCAAATTCATGCTAGTTTTCCAAAATTGCCAACCCCAGCTTTAAGTTGTCATATGCAACAGAAACATTTGTAAATTAGTGTCAGCGAAATACTCACATTGAAGATGATCTTACATTTGTCCTTTCTGGTTTGATTTTGAAGTTTATTAAACATTGATTTGGGTTCTTGTCTTTACAGCAAGGAGGATCTGCATGAAGTGTACCACAAACTGCTGCTATACACACACCAGCCACTGTTATCCTCTCATCCTGAAACATCTTGAGGCATGCTGAGGTTTTTTGACCAAGTCATGCTGGAATTTCACAGAATCTGACAACATAAGCCCCAAATTTATACAGCTATATCAACAGGTGTCCTGGATGGTCTCCCAAGTTCCCATTGAGGTTTCTGCTATTTTTAAATGTCTCCATCAGCAGCATTTTTGCTGTGTTTACTACAAATCAAACAACTGTCATAATACCTGGAAAGATCACAGAATTATCTCACTGGGCAGTGGTTATTTTTCCTATATTAAGCCTCACTGTAAACAGATGATCCACACACAGTCTGACTGATGAGCAGCGGCTATTTCAGCCCAATCTATCTCATTTTTCTGTTTGATTGATAAATTAATGATTCTTTCTGTCACTTTAGTGGCTAAAATGTATCTCTGCAGTAATGATAAGCATAAATGTGTTATGGTCCATTGACAACAGCGGTGCTTCTGCTGTCCTCAGAACTGAGTAACGTCATGTTAGCCATGCGTCTTCAAATGGTCAATCAGAGGAAAACTGCTTCAAAAACAAAAAAGAAATACAGAAACACAACCAAAGGTCAGAATAAAATACAAACACGGACTCCTGTGCAAATGAAATAATGTGCTGAAGATGCAAAACATGCATTAACTGCAAACACGCTGCAAGTTTCTGCTCTTGCAGAAGTGTTCGGGGTTTGGATTGTTTTGGGCTTTGTTTTGTTTCTAACTTGCAGCATGTTTGCTATTAATGCATTTGTCTTTTTATTTTTTCAGCTTGGTTTTTTCACAGCAGTTCAGTGTTTTTATTTATACCTTTCTGAACTTAAATCTTTAACTGTTTTCATCTTTTTGAACTGCATTGAGCCTGTCTGACTTATTTCAAAGCCAGCAAGGCATCTTTTAACACCCCAAAAGTTCTTTAATTGATACATAATGACCTGTTAATATATTAACACAAAACATGCGCTTAGAAGCTTTGTTAGTGATCCTATGCAGGACTATTTCGAGCCAGTTTAGTACTGCACCATGATACGTTCTGCTGCAAAAGCAGTCAGTTACAACTCAAGGATACACAAATCTTAAAGTTTAAGTTTTTTAAATGAAAACAAATCGGCAGTTTTTTCATATTGCCATATTCTGATGAAATTCATAAATAAAGAAGCTGCTATTTGGGGTAGACATCTGGTACACCTGGACTTCTTTCTCTCCACTAGTGAGAAGTGCCAATAGCTGCTGAAACAGTTAATTTTCATAGCATTTTTTTTGTCATGCCATGCCATAACATTACATCCTTCTCAACTATTTAGCTTGGATTTCATGTTGCCAGCTTATCCATTCACTTAAAGATGCCCTCTCTTTTTTCTGGATAAACACAGTGAGGGAAGAATCAGAATGTATTTTTTATTTCTGACTCAATAATAGCCACATTTGCCTTGCAGCTCTGTTTGGTGCAACTCAAAATCACACAATAATATAAACTTCTGTGCTTTGAGTAGCGCAAATACAGTAGATGGGCAAGCCTCTTGCCAATTTAGCCCTTTTTCTCCATGCTGCCAGTTTCTTTGTGAAATTCCATTATGTTTTCAAGCTAATCAAATGAGAAAAGCATCATTTTATTTCTAAAGAACATTTTAAAACTGCAAGCAAACTCCAAACACGATGTACCCAGCCTCCCTTGCCAGTTACACCTACGTCTAAACATTGTTAACAACTTTGTGTAATGTACACAGTGTTCTCTCACTTTCTCTTTCTTTGTTGGTGTTAAATAAAACTAAGGATTGGGGAGTTTATGTTCTTTTTAAACACATTCAAAAAGTCTCAAAGCAAGATCTAGAGGGGGAAAAGCCTTGGTATGGTCTTCGCCAAGGGCTTTCTACTTTCAGTCTTGGCTCATGTGTTGCTGTTTAACCTTGGGGAAGACCAATGGAAAAGCTCCTAGTAACTGTGCTCCAGTTGCTGTTTAATTTTTTTAATCAAAAATGAGGAAAAATTCACATCCTTACATGGCTAACCAATCCTCCTAAAAGAATCTTGGATCCATATTCAGATCACCACTAAACTCTTCCTTGTGCTATGACCAACATAACCAAAACAAAAACAAAAAATTAATTCAAATCTGTGAAGTAATTTATGGGTTGCTGAAGGAATAAGCACAATAAATACATTTGTATTTCAATCTGAACAAATATTACAATTTCGCAGCATCAAAACAGTATTAAAAACAGAGGAAAGTCACCAGGAGGCTCAGAATTACAGGTCATTCAACAGTGAACTGACATGTGACAAAAACATCACAATCGTGGATTTTTTTTTTGCCAGGATACGGACAGAGGAAGAGTGTGGGTGTGTTTAGGAGGAAGGTTAGACTGTTAAACATATAGGGAGCTTTTTTTCAAACAGGTCTCATCTGATAGAATAATGATGGCTTTATTATTTTTCCAAAAGCTGTTGGCACACTCAGACCAAAGCTGCAAACAGAGAGGAATCCCGACTGGAGCCCAGAGGCCTTAAACTGGTCACTCCGTGGTCAGACTTTGAAACATTAGAAGGTCAGCAGTTTGATTGTATTGGACGAGCTTCCCCATAAAACTAGAAGCAGACTTTGGAACAATCAAGAAATGATTGATTGACTCTTTGAATAATCGACCAAATGCTGGAAAGAGAAGGGGCCGATGTGAGTGACCTGACATGATTTATTTTAGCTTTAATGTTCAGAGACTTGTTCATACAGCTGAGGCTTGCGTGATGTATGGTCATCCATTTTTTATATTTAAATCATAAACTGTGCAGCTAATAAAACCAAAATGTGGAACATTAAATTATTGGTAAAAGCATAAACATGCACTTGTGTCTGTCCCTGTGTTTTCTAAAATATTAAGTTTACACTTACCATAATCAATACATTTGCATTCAAGTTTACAAATTGATGGCTGACTAAAATTTGACTTCTGGATCACATACTGGTTGCCAACTGGCACAAAGTGGTCCAAAGGGTGCGAAGAAAATATCCCCAAAACTATTACACGAGCAGCAGCAGCCTGAACCTTTAATACAAGGTGGGATGGATCAGTGCTTTTCATGATTTCATGCTAAATTCTGACCCTGCCATTTGAATGTTGCTGCTCACTGGATATTCTACAAGATACACAGAAGTTTATTTGTCATTATACAACAGGTTGCATAAAGACAATAACTTGTGTTTCCCTCTTGATTTGGTAAAGATGCAGGAAAAAAAAATAAAAATAAGGTGATCAAACATGGAGGAGTGATGATGGTGCATTAAATAGTCCCACAGGGAAGAAGCTGGTTCACAGTCTGGTGGTACAGTGAATACTTCTGTATCTTTTGCCCAATGACAGAAGGGTGCACAGGCTATGGCTGGGTGTGTGTTGTCTTCCAGTATCCTCTGGGATCTGCGCAGTACCCTCACCTCCTGATATCATCGATGCTTGGTAGATGTGTACCAATGCTGTTCTGAGCCATTTTAATCATTTGTAGAGTCTTCCTGTCCTGGGCTGTGCACATCCCATGCCAGTTTGAATGTTTCCAGTCAGGATGATTTCAGTCATTCCGCCGTAGAAGTTGGCAGTACCTTGGCGCAGGGAATTATGCTTTAATACGTTTTCTTAAGAAATACAGCCGTTTAGAGCTTTTTAACCGAAGCAGAGACATGTGATGTCCGACAGACTCTTTATTACTCTTTGTTGTTATTGTTTTCTGTTATTCTCTCTTTTTATACACTCCCTCTCAGAAATAGTCCTGTTTGAAAATCCCTAAATCACCAGTTTCTGATCTTGAACCAACAATCATGCCACATTAAATGTCACTTTTTGACCTCCACCATGGAGATAATGTTTTCGCCAGGGTCTTTTTGTTTGTTTGTGTGTTTGTTTGTCTGTTTGCAAGATTTCACATGAAAAACTATTGGATGGATTTGGTGTTTTGGTTCAAGAAAGAAGCCATTACATTTTGGTGCTGATCCGCAAATTTTTCTGGATGCAAAAAATTCTTTTTTTTTTTTTTTTTAATTCCATAACCTAACATTGGGCCTTTTATTAAAAAAAAAATCATATCATCACTTCATGGATTCGCTTCAAATATTTCAGGAAAAAATATATAGTATACTTCTATCATCAAAATAAATTTCATCTTGATCTGATCCTACGGTGGCGTATTTACGGTGGCGTATTGCATTCACTTGAAAATAAATAAAAAAATGCCTGTTTTTATGAGATACTATGTCGTAAAAACAGGAATTTTATTTATTTTTGATTTTCCTGTTTTTATGAGATACTATGTCGTAAAAACAGGAATTTATTTATTTTTGATTTTCCTGTTTTTATGACATACTATCTCGTAAAAACAGGAATTTATTTATTTTCGAGTTTTCTGTTTTTATGAGATACTAAGGAATGTTAAAATTAACGAAGATGTCGTGCATGTTAGACTATATTCAGTTTCTTGCTTGGTTTGAAACATTGGGAGATACTTGTGTCTTTGAGTGGTGTAGATGGTGTTGTTATTAGTTTGTCCACATGGCACAGACACCTGAGGAATTTGCGGTTGTTCCGACACAAAGCCCACTCGGATCTGCTCGACATTGTGGTTTTTGTACCTGTGGTGTCCAAGTACCTGGTTGATAAATGCAGCAGCCAGTCTCAAAGCAAAGCGTCAGGGGGAATCCTGTTTTTACGAGATAGTTTCTCGTAAAAACAGAAAAATCAGAAATAAATAAATTCCTGTTCACTAGCAAGGACCACACCACAAATGTATGCGTTTGAAGGTTTAATGAAAATTTGACAATAAGAGGGATGACGGTGATGGATGTGTGACATGAGATTTGTCGAGAGAGATGAGCCATCGAGAAGACGTCGTAAGCCAGGCAGAGGGAGACTCAGTGAGTGGGGGTACGGTCTCATCGTGTTCTGCCCGAGCTGATCTTGACCCTAGGATAAAGTGAGGAAGGAGCTGAGTGGAGAAAAGAAGACAATGATTGAAAATGAAGGGTGGGAGGGTGGGTTGAAGAGTCACAGACAAACTGAGCTATGAGGCATGGCTGAGTATAAGTAGGCTTGTCGCTAATTGGAGGTGTGGTTTGTGGCGTGGTCCAGCTCCCGAACTTTAGTTAATTACATTAACTCCATTTTTTACGAGATAGTATCTCGTAAAAACAGGAAAATCAAAAATAAATAAATTCCTGTTTTTACGAGATAGCATGTCATAAAAACAGGCAGATTTTATTTATTTTCATGTGAATGCAATACGCCACCGTATGATCCAGATTGATGTCACACAAAAAAAATGAAGTTTATAATGGCAAATTCCATTCATTTCTCCTCAGCTGCTGTGAGGGTTTTGCCCCCTGTATGTCATTATGTGTATTGTAGTTCTTTGCAAACTGATGTCAATGTTTTTCAAGCCCTTGTCACTACATCTTTCAGCTTCTCTTGTAATGCTAGCATCGGAGTTCTCCACATGAACAGACATGAGCAGAGACTCTGCTGTCCAATCAGAAGAGAAAAGCCACTGCTGTACCTGAGCTGCTCGGCGGAGGTCTGTGCTCTCTAAGTGCTTTTCTAGTCTTTCAGTTGTTATACTTGATCTTAGCTCCAACAGGTTATCCTAACCGTATCTACATGTCGAAATGCATTTAGCCTCTGTTATTTGGCTCGCATGGTGCTTCTGCTTAAACCAATATTTTTTAGGAAATTCAGGAGGTTAAGGAGGTTTAACTCTGGAGTTAAAAAAGCTCAAACAAGGCTACATTAATTTTAACTTTTTTCAAACAACATTTTTCTGCAGGTAATTTCATTAAAATTGCTTTTTTATATGTCAGTCATATTCACCATTGAGTGTGTGTATGACAGTATTTGAAAAAAAAAAAAAACTAATTCGACAAACCAAAAGCTAATTTTGGAAATATTTGATAGTTTGGGGTTGTGATTGAAAAATTGATATTAATTAGCATTCCCACTTATGCATATTTATACTTCATTAAACATGAAATCCAAACTGAAGATCAACAGCTGTTATTGTCTGGATCTGATGACAGTTTCGTTTTACTCTGCATCATGAGCAGATGAGTCAAATTTCCCTCACAATAACATGCAAACATTTGACAGCCCATTTAGTTTATTTTAACATGATTGACAGCTTATCAAACACTGAGACCAGCACATCTGTTTACTTCTCACAGTTACAAACAGCTTTGCGTAATTCTTTCCTATCTCTGTGAGGAGTATTCGACCTTGGCCCGCTCTGCCTCCCCATCAGTCCGACTTCAGGCCTGTGAGACATGCAAGCATTTCTAATCAGCATCAGAGAATTAATCCAACCTTAGAGCTGAGCAAAGTCACACCAAAGGCTTCAACATCTGAGAGCAATTAAACGTCTGCTTTCCATGAGAGGCTGATTTGCAAGTTGACAGTTGCAGTAGGGGGGAAACAGAATGTTGAGGTGCCTGTACCAAATCACACCATCAGACAACACGCATTAGAAATGAGGCCTGAGCCATTTTACATCACAGGGCGAAGGAAAACAGCGTTGAACATGAAAACAGCAACACTGCAAATGTTAGGGTCCATTTGCAGAAGTGAGAGGCACATTCCTGGCTGTTGTGCCTGCTCTCTTGCCTGTGGGGCCTCCATAAAGACCCCTCTTTACTGGCACAAAAGAAGAAATATGGACAGTTTATATGAGCTAATGTAAGCAGAGTGAGGTCTTAAAATTGCCAATCTATTTATTTGCTTACTTACCAAATTTGACAGCAGAATTAAAAACATTTTGACATCCTCATAATTTTAACAAAGCACCTCTTGTTTAATTTAGATAGCAAATGAGCAAGCTTTGAGGAAAGAAGGCTGATTTTCCACATTAAGGGAAAAACAGACTGGTATAAGATGAAACTCCTGATCTCAAGTGAAGTCAAGAGGAAGGTTGTGTTCCCTGAGAACTTCTAGTTAAAATCTGCCAAGGTTTTAGAAATGATGATGCCAGGTTGTTGAGCAAATGATGCGCTTTATCATACACAGTGTCTTGAAAGAGTAGTGTCGTTGTTGCAAAGAAAAAGAAAAAAAAGATAACAGGTTTTGGGATTCTGCATGTCTGCAAGGAACAATGTATTTTAAAGCTTAAGCAAATGTTTAAATATTGTTCAGCTCTAAACTCTTAGCCTTGATTATAGGTGTAGATGCATGACTAAACTTTTCCTCTTGATAAGTTTTGTTTTTTAAATGACATTTGATATCAATATTGACCTATTCTTTTTAAAGAGAACATGAAAAACCCAATATTTTAAATATTTTGCACATATATTTGGTAATCCTGAGTATCTCCAGGCACACAAAATATGTAGTGAGCTAATCCACTGCTTTCTTTTTTTGTACATCTTTGTATGAAAACATGAAATCTGACAATCTCTTCAGAATCTGTTTTTTAAAAAATACCTACCACTCCCCTGGTATCAATAACATTGATAGCTTATGGGTTAACCACTAAAGAGCTAGTTTTCTTCCATATACATCATCCTATTAAACCAGGTCTGGTGTTCATTGTGATGTTGTGTTGTTATGTTAAAGTACTTGTTATCGTAGGTTTGTTTTTGGATGCTTGTTGCAATCATTGTGTGTAAGAGGATAATGTGAATATGTATTGCATGAAGCACATGTTGGGATGGACTCCAGGAAGAGTTGCTTTTGTGACAGCTAACTGAGATCCAATTAAATGATGAATCCTTTTAAGCACAGCTTGACTCGTGTTCGCAAATCAGGGTGAGACACATTACAACATCAGCTTCGATGATGGCTGATTAAAGTCGGTCAAAACCGAATCTTGTGATTGATCCATTTTTTTTATAAAAAATAATTTTCTTTTAGACCCCAACAGACTGTGTTATGTTCCTTGACAGCCTTATTTCTGTTTTACAGCCTAATATGTCTCTTTCTTTCATGCTGATTGCTTTTGCACCACCATACAGAGTCAACTTTCCGGTATGTGCAAACACTCTTGGGAATAAACCAGACTCTGATTACCCAGACAAATACAGTAATGAATGTATCCCTCTTGTGAATGTTTAATTAGATTTTGGTAAACATCCAAATATCCTCTTAATTCATGGTGGTCAACCCACAAAAAGTCTCATCTCACCAGAGTAGAGCAATTGAAAGTCTCCCAATGAGACTGTTTCATAATCATAATTAAACTCTTAATGCTTGTGGCATGATGCTCATATTTTATCCTATTCTGCAATACAGACCACCATGAGCTGAGCATGGTTCTGTTTTGGGCCTCATTTCGTTGGTTTTAAGTAAGAATTCCAGCTTTTTGCACCAATGTTTGAACATTGTTATTCCAGAGTCAAATGGGGATAAGTTTGAGCTGGGCTTTTGTGTAATCTAAATTAACATCAGGACATCTTCTTAACCTTTCAATCTCCAGTTTTAGGAGTAATAGAAGTGGTTGACTTCATCCAGGAGTAATGTTCACTTTCCCTGGAGAAAGCCCCACCTCAGATATATGCACACCCCATACCCAGTATACTGTTTGGATTGAATTTAAAGGCTCATCTTGTAGGTGTTACCATCTACGCACTGGTTTAACTACTGCCAAGGACTTACACTGCTTATCCTTGAATAGGACTAATCTTGGAACATTTCACACAGATGATAACAAAAAAATGAGAGGCGTGGTGTAGACGAGAAGGAATAGTCTGGAAAACAGACAGGTTATAAGAAACAGATTTCTAAACATAAACACCAATCAGTTGACAGGAGCAGAAACAGGAAATTAGATTCCCAGGAGCTGGAAAATGCATCCATGAGAGAAAAATGAGAAAATCAATGATTCATTGTGTTTCTCTTGCCACAATTGGATAAGGAAAAGAGGAGTGGGACAGAGGACTAGAAAAAGAACAGAGAAGCAAACAAAGAAAACAGAAGATGACATGAAATGAAACAATCAAAGTCTTGAAGAAGGAGAGATCATGATGGACATTCAAGACCACAAGGTTTCTTTCCTGCTCTGCCAGATCCCGCAGGAGCTTCTGTCTTGGCCTCGACGTCCTCTTTTTCTTTCACTCTCAGAATTACCTTCACCGCCATCGCTTCTCAGCATATAAGTACAGCTTGCCATCTCAACTTTCCCAAGCACACAGGCTTTCATTCATCAATCTGACATTGAAATTTATTTGGTCAGTCCCAGCATATAAACAAGTATGTGTTGATAAATGCAGTGGCTAAAAACAATGGTCATTTAAATAAAACACCTCTAAATATTCTTGGTCAAGCCCAGAATTAATGACATGGAGGGATATACTGCAGTAAAAGAAAGGAACGTTATGTAAGCTGAAGATTGAAACCATCACAGGAGAAGAAAATAATAAATTAATGTTTTTTGAATGTTTGAAATGAGCGATTAATCACTTCTGCAAATGGAGGCTGAGATTTGAAGATAAATATTTCAAGATGATAAAGTCTGACTTTCTGCAGCCCAAAAAATTTGATTTATTAACTATCTTTAACTCTCCTATTATCCTTGGGGTCAATTTGACCCCATTCAATGTTTGTCATTCAAAAAATAATAGTTGACTTTTATTTTTTGGCTTCATATTTCATGACTTTTCCTAATTTGATGAGTACTATTGATTTAGCATAAAATTATTATGATGATATTTTTTCATTGTGCTGTACACATATTGCACGCATCGGTGTTCCTCTGGGGTCAATTTGACCCCAAGCTGTTTTAGCTTTGTAAAACTTGTCTGTCTGAGTGTGACCCATGTGTGACCTAACATTTTCACACCTGCAGGTGCAGAGTTGATACTTTTGAGTTGATACATGACATGGGGGAGGGGGAACATGGGGGGAATGAATGTGTGTGTGTCTATGTCTGTGTAAAGTAGTGCGGACTAGAAGCTTGACTGTTGCCATAAGGAACTGTTCCATGTTCTGACTATCTGACTGATGTTCTCATTATGATTTTCTGTTTCACAATTGGGTGAATTTTCAAACATGTAAACCCCCTCAAACACACAAAAATAAACAAAACAAACAAACAAACAAAATAGAAACAAATTAAAAAAATCATAAAAAAACCCCAAAACAAACAAAAAAAAATCATAAAATAAAAAAATCATAAAAAAAAACAAACAAAAAAAACCCTCTTTAATTCTGCCACTGCCGGTCCCAAGCCCGGATAACCAAAGAGGAGGAGTGAGTGAGACTTTATAGTGACCACAAATATGTTACAAAAAAGTAGCTGAACATAAGAAATAAATATGTTTATGAGAGGAAAAGGGGTTACCAACATCAATCAATATGGTTCATTCTGTGAGAGTAATGAATGTGCACCCCAATTAGAAAAGATTTGGATGAAAGATTTGAAAGATACACCAACTCTAAAACTAAAAGTTTGACCTGATGGTGGCGCTGCAGGAAAGGTCATATCATCACCAAAACCAATAGGGTTCATGCTCTTGTGGTCATTAATGTTGTCAGTAAATTTGAGAAGATCTGGATGAAAACTTTTCAAGATAAATTATTTCTGATTGAAAAGTTTGGCCTGATGGTGGCGCTAGAGGACAGGTCAAGGTTTCATTATCAAGGGGTTATTTATGTATTCAACAAATAAACAAAGTTCCTGACACAAAAACTTGGTCAACAATTTTCTGTAAATCATTTTCTGGAGGCAAATATCCCTGGGGTCAGATTGACCCCAAGGGTAAAATGTAATATTTGAGGAGAATACAAGGGTTAAATGTTCAGAGAAATAAGAATTCTAGCTAGACCTCCATGGCCAGTTTATCAGAGGGAGCAATTAATAGGCTAAATTAAAAGACTCTGGTTTTACTACTATTAAATTATATATATACTTTTTTTTACTTAAAGGATAAGTTCAGTTTCTACAGCTTTCACATTGTTTATAGAATGAAGTAGAACTATATACTCACCCAGAAGGCTTTCCTGATCCAAACAGAGCTTCGGGAGATATTTAGATCCAAAAACGAGCAGCGGACATCCGTATAATGGTAGCACATAGGGCATACAGCACCGCTCCTAAAACTGCATTAATCGTCCAAAAACTCATTAGTTTCCCCAGTATTCCATCATGGTCCATTCGGAGTACTCCTCTACGACAGTCTGTGTCACTCCAGACATGTTGTGTGACTGTGCTGACATCTGAACTGAAGAAGAAGAGCGCTTGCTCCGCGCCTGCGCAGTGGGGCTCATTGTTTCAGGGGAAGACAGCCGGCTACACAACAACTTTCTTCTTCCAGTTTTGTGCAAAATGGGCGAATATCTATCGGATGAAGATGTTGTGGACAGGAACTTTGAATATGATGGGTGTCCTTACAGTTTCGAGCCAGAGTTTACAGATGAGGAGCTCAACGAAAGGAGGACGCAGAGGCAGCGCTCCAGAGAGTACTGCGCAGGCGCGGAGGCAAACATTCTTCTTCTTCAGTTCAGAGGTCGGCACAGTTACGAAAACATGTCTGGGGGGGGGCAGACTGTAATGGAGGAGTAGCGTGAGCGGACCATGATGGAATATTGGGGAAACTAATGAGTTTTTGGACGATTAATGCAGTTTTAGGAGCCGTGCTGTATGCCCTATGTGCTGCCATTATACGGATGTCCGCCACTCGATTTTGGATCTAAATATCTCCCGAAGCACTGTTTGCATCAGGGAAGCCTTCTGGGTGAGCATATTGTTCTACTTCATTCTACAAACAATGTGAAAGCTGCAGAAACCGAACTTTTCCTTTAAGATGGTCTCTAGAAGTTGTTCAGTTTCTCTCAGTCTCAGGGCAGACCCTCTCTTTCACTCTTGGTTGCCCCTCACTCGTCCAGTGCTTCACTCTCCACAGAACATGGACCAGGCAGCAGCAAAATTTTATCAAAGCTTTGCCTCAATATAAGATTAAAAAATATGCATTTGAAGAACTCAGTGGCATCATTTTATAGATGAAGTACAAACGTGCAGGTTAAATTGATCAGACACCTTGATTTAAGGTGATTTGGACTACTAAACCTAGTGATTTACCATCCAAAATTAACTTAATCTAAATGTTCCCTGTTCAGTACCCACTGTTTTTTTAAGGAACTCAGCAGGCTGGTTGTCCCAGTTTACCTTGATGGATTAACCACAGATCTTGTGTGGATGTGGGCTAACTCAAATCCTTCTAATTTCAACAGGACTCTGTGGAGGCCACTACATAACTTCAAAGACTACTTATCCTTCTTTACAGTGAAGAGTGATACATTATATCTTATTAATTATATGTTTTGGGTTATTAACCTGCTGCTGATCAATTGTGTCCAAACTTGGAGGGAATCTGCACCATGCCTCACTGTTTCCTGCAGAAACTCATTATTTTACTGTTCCCCAGCTCTTTGACAATTTCAAATTTGGACTGATCAGTTCAAAGCAGCTGCCTCCATTTTTCTGCACTCCATTTCCTGAAGAGGAGCTGGTTCACCTTGTTTGAGGTCTGGAATTCTGAGCCAGTATCCAGGAAACATCTTCAGGCTTAAACTAGCTCCTAACTTGCTAGTTTAGGAGAAACTTTCAAAAATAATGGCATTAAAATGCCAGGACTCCTAAATTTCTCTCCTAAAAGTATTTCACTTAGCATTTTAGTGCTAAAACAACTCCTAAACCTGTGGGAAGTTAGAAGTGATGAAGAGGACTCCTAAGTCACGAAGACAGAAAGAATCTCAGCATGGCTGCTGCGGGCAATCCACCTCATGATTATGTGAACATTTTGGAAAGATACAATAGCAATGAGCTTCTGAAATAGAATAGAATTAGTCAAAGATGCAATCACTTCACCAACAAATAGAAACACTTAGGTGAGAAGTCACTTGGGTGAAGAGCGTCTTCCTAATAATTGAAAAACAAATATAAAAGTTCACATGTTAATACAATTTGTGATGACACATCTAGCAAGGTTAATTTATGTATAACATTTCTGTTAATTATTGAAAACATAGATGTTTAGGTTTTGTTTGACAATAATTGGTCTGACCTGTTGCAGTGGTTTGTCTTTTGAATTCTGAAATCTCTGACCTTGAGACTGTAAAGAGAGCCAACGTTTCTCACAGTCATCAATGGTTCTGGTCAAAAGTGGGAACGCTGCATTTAATTGTTAGCAAATTTGTTTCCATGCTTCTTTTTTCATTTGCGAGGTTATCCCAGATTCAAATTTTCTTTGATAATGTTCCTTTTTTCCTGGACAAGTTGGGCAAAGAGGAACAGCTGGTTTTGTGTCCAGTTTGGTTTGTGATTTCTTCTGCCTGATGTTTTCTCTGCCATGGTTAGTCCGACATCAAATGACCGACATCACCTCTAATCTCATCATTTACTTACCTGTTGATGTAGTTTAGAGACAGCAGCTCCATTCAACCCCTTGTCTCCTCCTTTTCCCTTGTTTAATTTTTTTTTTGAGGAAGAAAAATTGTCCTGAGCATCTTTCATAACTGAGAGGCACATTTGGGAAAAAGACTTCTGTGATCACTGAGTCGGCGGATTTCCTGTTGAGTCACCTGAAATGCTGAATCAATCTCACAAATGTGTGAGTCACTGCATTCTTGAAGCTTCAGTCATGGCATGTCACCCAGTGAATTAGTGCTGAAACCCATACCACCTAATCATTGGATTAACATCAGAACAATCATAACTCAGCTGCAGCAAAAAGGGTCAGAAACAAACGTTTTAGATATTCTGTGTGGGGGAAACCGCAGTGAGGAAAATGTATTTTTGGTCTCTTCAGACAATTTGATGTGAAATGCCTTTGGTGAGGTTTTCCCAGTCTCACATGCTAACCACTGGAAACACAAAGTTTGATAATACAACATGAAACCCCAGTTTGACGGTAAAACCATTGTGACTCCTACTTGAAATGTAACAAAAGTAAGAAGCTTGACATGAGCTCAGGGACAAAGCGAAGATTGATGTGATGCTCCTGCTGCTTTGGTCAAGTCACATTAGTATATTTAAAATAATTTACAGCCTGACGTTGTTCTATAGAGAAACAAAGGTTCAGGAGCCACAGGGCAGCAGAGGACTGAATCACCGTGCTGTGACCTGCTTTTCTTGAAGGTCTGACCTCACCGCCGCCCCCCTATGGGCAGGAGGAAGCTCAGCCGTATAACCCTGAGACTAGAAAGAGGGGGACTCAGCCAAACTGGCGAAAGGCTCAGCATTTTGGGGGCAATGAAAAATAATTTCCTCTTGAAGATGGGCCTCCGGGGACCTTGCTCGGCCCAGAGCTGAGGAGTGTGAGCCACGCAGGAGGAATTCCAGGGCGGGGTGAATGAGAGCGTCAGAGGGGAAATGTCAAAGACAGACAGCGGCGTCAGGCTGCAGCAACCAGACGTGTTTACTCCATACCTGATCAAACTGAGCTGAACTCAACATCCAGAGTGGAGAATGGATCAAACAGCATCCATTAGGCCACCTAACAGCGGAGGAAAGTCTTCTCAAACCTGTATATACAGATATGAAAGTATAAAAATCCATTTAATTAAACATTATGTAACAGATGTCTGTGTAGGTTCTCAGTCTTTCATGTCATTGTCATCCAGATCTGATCCAAATGGAAAATAGACTTGTTAATATTCTTCAAGAGATTCTTCCAGTCCATTCTCATAAATTCCCACCAGTTCCCTGGAATTCCCATAATTCCCATGGGAAGGGAAGGGAAAATTCCTCAGCTTAGCATCCCTTCCAAGGTTTCTGGAATTTTTTTTGTAAATTTATCAGAAATTTTCCACCCCTCCAAAACCTGGCTGCCACTAGGATTATGTAAAAAATATCTTTCACTTTTAAATAAGTATGGAAAAACTTTACAATACTCCCTCAGTTGCAGCTTCGAGGCAGTCAGCTGGCTGTCAGCAGTGCTGGGCTAGCATTGGATCAGCTGTTTAACAATGTTGGAGCATTAGCAAGCTTGACACCATGTCCTGCCAGAATTAACACAGTGCTCCATTTAGTGACATTTTAAAAATCTGTTTATTTCTTACATCTTGAATATTAGCATAGCATAAAGCTCCAGCAGAATAATATCAACAGAGAATGCTATATTGGAACTTTGTTTAATTACAGAACTTATTTAGTCCTACCCCCTTTTTCCAGCCAAAAATAAAATAATTTAATTCAAGCCTAGTTATTCAAAATATTTCCAAATATCACAGCTTAAAACAAACAGACCCAAAGCAGCACAGCCAAATCATTATCCTTTAGAGCAAGAAGAGGTGGGAGATATGAGCAAGATGACAGTCTAGATTAATGCAGTTGCTTAAACCTTCAGAAACAGTTTTATCATAGTTTGACTGTATTTCTTTTTGAAATGAAAAACAAATGCCAACACTTCAGTTTTCTTGTTCTCCATCCAACACATTTTAACGGTTTGTTTAACAAAGTTGCTTGCTCTGTAATGCAGTAGTGCCCTTCTATTTCATTGTCTGGTTAGTACGCGATAAATGTTGATTGACAGAATGATCATCCAATCACCTGCCTGATATGCTTCTGAAAAGTTCTACCTAACCAAATGCTATTTATAGGTGCTCACCCAGATAAACTAGTGAAATATGATGAATGTACCGTAACGTCTTCTCCCGCTTATCCGTGGTCGGGTCGCGAGGGTAGCAGCCTAAGCAGGGAAGCCCAGACTTCCCTCTCCCCGGCCACCTCGTCCAGCTCTTCCCGTGGGATCCCGAGGCGTTCCCAGGCCAGCTGGGAGACATAGTCTCTCCAGCGTGTCCTGGGTCTTCCCTGAGGTCGTCTACCGGTGGGATGTGCCTGGAACACCTCACCAGGGAGGCCTCCAGGAGGCATCCAGACCAGATGCCCGAGCCACCTCAACTGGCTCCGCTCAACGCGGAGAAGCAGCGGCTCTACTCTGAGCCCCTCCCGAATGACCAAACTTCTCACCCTATCTCTAAGGGAGAGCCCAGCCACCCTGCGAAGGAAACTCATTTCAGCCGCTTGTACTCGCGATCTCGTTTTCTCGGTCACGACCCACAGCTCGTGACCGTGTATGAGGATAGGGGTGAAGATTGACCGGTAAATCGAGAGCTTCGCCTTTCGGCTCAGCTCCCTTTTTACCACGACAGACCGGTGCAGATGAATGGATATAATGAATGGTTCGTCTGAATACAGCTAACCCTTAGCTACAAAATCGCAACATATCCTAAAAATATTATCTACAGAACAGATCAATTTATTTCAATGTTCATATTGTTTTAAACTCATACATTCGCTCTTTCATGTCATACATTTTTAATGTGTTATTTTTATTTTTGAACCTAACAGATGTTGTACATACATATCCTAATGTCTTGAGTAGTGCTGATGCATAGATAAGCAGTTAGGACAAATGTGAGACAGCACAAAGGAGCTCGTTTTTTTGAACATGTATAAATCTGTTCAGCAACTGGTTATTTTTTACTTTGTTCATGATTTGAATTGTCTTGTTGTTGATTGACCAGGTCCTGTTTTTTCTTTGTTTGTTTGTTTTTTTAGTTTGAAGAAGAGTGGATTTGTTGGTTCTCTGTATCAGATTCGGTGGTCATTGTTATCTGTTTTCTGGAAGAGAAATGTTGGTGCTGTATCCGTCTTGTATGTGTGTCCTCACACTTCCACACAGTGACTCATGTACAGAGGTATGACAGAGCAGTCCAAGGGGAACAGAGATGTCTGATTTAAAAGATTTTCAATGGTGTATTTTTGATTTAGCATGATTAACATGAGAGTACTTTGGTGAGTAATTGTAATACCACTAGTTTTGGAAATATTATTCTCCAACCTTAATAGCTACTCAATTAAAATGTTTTGTTTTAGTAATATCCAAACTATAAGTAGTTACTGCCCGACACCGATGGACATGTTAAAAACATACTCTGATGCATTCCAGCACCACGCCTTCATCAGGCTCTGAAACAACAGATTTGTACTTAAATTAAGAAAAGTTGAGCCACCTGCAACCCACACTCAAAGAAGACACATTAGACACTGTCTAAAGCAAATGCCAATTTTTTATTGTTTGCTTAACAAAAGCCAAAATGAATGGGAATAAACAAAATTACTATGATTATTTTATATTATGGACTTTTCAGAGAGCATACTGTGCATCATGATGGGAGAGGCACAAGCTTAGAATCAAACTGCCCTTGAGCTGGAACTGCAGGAAACACTATTTTATATGCTATTTTATATGCTTAGCAATATATAAGATTCATAAAGCAATGAATGCAAGCAGTTGTGAGTCTGAAACCAGTCTACTGCAGCTGTGTGAGTAATTTGAAGGTGACTGTGACAAATAAGTTACTTATACAATACTGTTCGCTACAAATGTGGACTGCATCTGGAAAAAATCGCTGTGCGTGAATGTCTGATAAATATTGAGACAGAAGTACAAATAGATTCCTTGGCAAAATCTGCTCTAAACATGGTCGTTGAATCAACATCCCGAGTGGAAAACTGCTTGCTCAGCAGTTTTATCAACAGTACCACCAGATTGAGCCTGTATACGCTGTGATAATGAAGGCTTCTCGTCTTGAAAAATATCATTGTTGAAAAGTAGCTAAAAGCCTTGATAGATGAAGATATGTTTGGAGATATTAAAGGAACTTATGTCTTCAGCTGTCAATCTATGTGAGGTAAACAAAATGAATGGAGTTTCAGCCATTTTCATAAATCAAGGACTTTAGTGGCATGAAGATACTCATCTGTTATTTTGACAAGTTTTTTTGTGATTTTTAATAACGATGCGTCAGTACTGTCTGACTGACCTGTCATTGAGTTACACTCCAGGAAAATGTGGGTCATTATGACCCTTTGTTTGCCATTAATACTATGAAACTGCTCCTTTATGTTTTTATGGGATACCTATGTGTTGTTTTCCACCTCTTTGATGATGTGGTCAAATAGATGATGTTGTTGTGTGCACATTAAGGGAAACATGTCAGCATAGCGCTGAACCTTGTTGCTTTATCTGCCATTTGAATATTTACTTTCCCAATTACAGGGAATAAAAATAAAAACTAAACATTTATCTGGAGATGGGCTTTGTGGTGTCACTTGTTTTCTTTGTTCAACAAACACGGTAAATACAATGAGAGCCCCATTGTCATAGCAGTTGTGAATACTATTATACCACTGTGATGCTTTACTTGAAACATTTTTTTATATTTGAATATGACTTCATTTGTGTCACAACTCTTATCCCAGCTGGTTACATTTAGGATAGATAATAATTACTCAAATGACTATATGTCACATAATCTAATAAAAAAGACATTTTGACATGAAGTAGCACAAGAAAAACATCAAAATTACAGCTGTATATTTTTCCTTGTGGGATTACTCTATGGCATGATTTAGACTGAGCTGCTTTGGCAGATTTCACAGTGATGGGCTGTTTCTGTATTCTCCTCTTGTTAAATCAGGCAGACATTTGAAGCTCAGCGAAAAAAGCGCATGCTGGAAAATTTTCCCCTTTTAGGCCGTCCATCCCTTTGTTTAAAGAGGATGTGATGATTGGTATTTTTACAGTGCATCTGAGGGTGTTTTTGTCACCATTGCAATGACAGTTGAGGCCAGAGGCATCATTTTTTGGGTTGCAGTCTGTCCAAATAAATTTCAGTCTGTTCATCCATCCAAGTCTGTTGAATGTGTAAAGCATAGAATGATTAGAGGAGTTACTAAACTCTGCTCAAGTGTCAACAGTAACTCAGGGTTGTACTGACGGGATAAAGGGTCCTCAGTCAAAGATCAAGGTCATGGGGTCTCATTGTAAACCAGTGATCTCAGGAGTTCATTTATTTCAGATCCAGCTGCATTCAGTGGTTAAACACACACAATTACACACCATCGTATTGCAACTCTAGCACTATCTTCTTCCACACATTACCTTTAAAGTCATTAACTTGTGTTTTTTGTCAAAATTTCTAAAAATGACAAGGATGGATGCTCTGCTCTGTTCTGAAACAATCATACAGTCAAACTGGCTGTCATGTTAAATGTTTCAACTACCTTTGACAAATGGATCAACAAGTCATTGGTCAGTTTTTGGCTTTCGGGACACAAAATTATCTATCTTTTTATGTGACCGTCAGAAAAAATAAACAATGCATGTGAATTAGTCATGCAAAAAATTGCATCTGCTGTGCAAAGGCCTTTGTAAACTCCGTGACCTGGACTGCCTGGATCTTGTTTGAGACATTTTTTATTATTATTATTATTATTATTTTTTTTTTAAGCTTTTTGTCAATTTCATGGATTTAATTTGGGCCGGATCTAAGATTGGTCAGACTCTTACCACTAAGCAACAAAATATGTTTTTTTGTTTGTTTGTTTGTTTTGTTGAATCAAGCTATGAAAAATATAATTAAAATTATATTCTGCTCTCAGTGAGCTAGTTTTCACCCAATTATTATTGATATCAGATTTTAATATTATTTCAAAAAAAATTTGAACCCTTTGAATGCCTGGTTTTTGTCATGATGCCAACATACTGTATTTTCAGATAAAAAAATGAATAAAATTTAATATTTTCAATATTGTACATGCAAATTTGATTTTATGAATAGCAGAGCCTGGACTGTCAATGATAAGCATAAACACTAATCTTTATGCTTCATTATTCTCTGTGCAGTGTCGGATATTCACACTCTGCCCTGCATAAAATAGCCTTAAATTATTATCATATAGGCTATTGATATTATTTCTAAGTTGTTGGGCTGGATTTTTGAACAGACATCTGCTCTTAAACATTCATGATTTTTTTTTAAGGTTTTAGCCTTTTACCTTCCAGGTTTCTCTCATGACACCACCATGTTTTACATTTTTAAAATTAAAAATATCAATACACCACACACAAATCTCTTTTGTTTGTTAATAATTATTATAAACAAGCATATATCACTGGCAAGCAGCAACAAATTTCATAGGTTATTATTTCTGAGTATTGTCAAATTCATTCATGCAAAATGGTTTTAATGATGTCATCTGGAGTAGTAAAATGATCAGCCCCAAGACAAAACCCCAGATTGACACCAAGATTATTTTATGTAACTTAAGTGGAAGGGAGGTCAACATTGGCAGTTTGACAGGGTTTCAGCGGCATATTTTTGCTCTTCAAAGTCTGTGAGTAACACATGTTTGTACACAGTGTATTGACAACTTATTTTAGGAGCTGAGCTGTAAAACTAACAAGATAAAAATAAAATACAAAATCCTTACAAAATGTTAGCCATTTGCATGAATGAAGCCAAAATTATCAAAAACTGACCGATGACAAATACATTCCTTCAGGATTAAAACAATTTTTATATTAATTTAGCAATGAAAAAAAAGTAAAAATCTATTTTTCATGGTGTACGTGTAAAGTACAAGCGAAGACATTCACACATTTTTTTTCCAGTAGAGAGACAAGACACTTGAAGGAGCTGCAAGGTCGTGACCCTTACAGAAGCCAGCTTTCCACTCTGCCTCTGTATAAAGTTTTCCACTTTCCCAGACACTTATTTCATTGCCCAGACTTCAAAGAGCACTTGAAAAGGTAGAGATATCTACCCCAACTCAAATACCACTCCCGTTTACACAGGGGGAAAATGGAGCAATGTGGTTCATATTATTTGATAAGCATCCCATGTTCTCAGAGGTATTTTAATGGCCTGCAGCTCGTGCTTTCATGGTCCTGACATTTGCTCTCCAGTGACACATAGGGAGCCTGCATGTGGAAAGGGTCTTGAGTGAAGAGGGTCTCCAAAGATCTTTATTGCACAATGACACCCAGAGTGTAGATATTCCTCTGCATGAAGGAGAAGATCAGTTTTCCCTTCTCTGACCACTGGTTTTCATTATGCATCTTCTTTCTTTCCATGTGTCAGTTTATTTTTCGCTGTCTGGAGATGTCAGGGCGAGCATGTGTTCCTCCCCGTGACGTGACTGTACGATGTGTGTACTGATGGCCGTCAGGAGGGACGAGTTGTGTATTGTTTTAGGCTGTGTGGTGTGCCAGCTGTCATGGATGGCCTTGGCCGAGGTTTTTCCCCCAGACCTCTGTGTTTTTCAGATGTAGCAAGTGCAGTCTGTGAGGTCTCTGGCAGCTACGTCGAACCATCTACTGATAACTTTAGATCCAAAAACAGGGGTCTCCCCACTGCCCCATAGAGGGGATTTCATAAATTCAGCATGTCGATTCATCTGAAGCCTGACGTCGACCACCCAGGTCTGTTGTCAGTAAGTTTATGGGTGAGTCACTGAGAAAACTTGAATCTCCAAAGTATATAGATCACATAGAAGCATAGATTAAGTCTGCTTAAGACTGTGGGCCCTGGCTAAAAGTATTTTGGCATGCTGCGCAGATGTCTTTACCATTTTCCATCTGACGCAGTTGTCATTTTTACACCCAGTGCTCAAGTTGTTTTAATAGCAAATGAACATGCCCCCCAGAAGGTGTCAATAGGTCTGTTTATCTGAAAGTGAGTTGGTGGCATAGAAAATGACTGCCTTAGCCCATATCTAATATGGTCAAGAATCTGAAATCTGTTGTGCAGCATGACTCTACCATTGGAAAGATGGTCACACATCCACAACACCACAACACAGGTCCTCAATTAAGCTTGCTCTCATACCCGGAATGCATATTACACTTTTCTTATGGTTTTATATCAATAGGTTGTTGATGTACTTAAATTTAGTTTTTAATTTAGTAAAGGGCTGGAAAGGCAGCACAGCTCTATTCGAATGCTCTCAATAATGACCAAAATGATTCCCTCTTGAATGATGATATTTGATATATTTTTGTATATTCCTCAATGGATTTCTTTGTAAATTCATAATAAAAACATGTTCAGTTCAAAGATTCATCAACATAAATGAAATGGCAGTTGTGTCACTGGCATCGTCAACATTTAAAATTAAAGCATGTCAACATGTAAATTAAAATGACATTAAAAATAATTAAATGAATTAAATAAATAAGTAAAAGGACTGAAATAAATTATGTGCATCATAAATAAATACATTTGGCTGTGCAAATAATCAAAATATAAACCTCTCACATACAAAACAAAAATAGCATTGGTATTGTGGTCTGGGGAAAACAGCATGTTTGCAGACAGGCACATTTTAACTCCCAATTTTCCATGTAATGTTCTGTTACTGCTACACGTGGCTCACAGGTTGTGATGTACCACATGTCTGTGGTCTGTGTTAAACTGAATGACTTTATCAAACTGTGCAGCAAGGCTCTCCTTGACTTTGCTGTATTTTTGGCAGCTTCTCTTGCACAACCAGTGCGATTTTGCAAGAACCTACGACTAGTTATGAATTTTCAAAGTTTAAAAATCATTAATGTTGGAGTTCAACAATACTGCCAGTGAGTCTCTGGAACATGTGACAAAACTTAATCTTATCACAACACAAGTGCAAAAATATGCATCAGTTCCTGTTGAGCAGCCCTATTCAATTAGCAGCCTAGGGGCCACATGCGGCCCAAAAGCAACCCTCGAGTGGCCTGAAATCAAGGTGATTGGGACTTAGGTCCAGCGAGAAAAACAGGAAAAAGTTTTACAAATACAGAAAAGGTTTTACAAAAATTCCAACCTTATTACAGACATCGAATGCAACACGTTCTGAAAAGTTGCTGTTGATCAAGTTACTTTTAATGTACTTTCAAATGTGACCAAAAGCTGGTGTTTTTAATTTGCACTTCTTTATGTTCATACGCACCTTAATATGTGCTTGTAATTAACATTTCAAAACATATTGAATTCATCTGTTTGAA
Organism: Scarus forsteni; assembly: GCA_036419115.1. Lineage (NCBI taxonomy): Eukaryota > Metazoa > Chordata > Actinopteri > Labriformes > Labridae > Scarus > Scarus forsteni. The sequence goes on from JAZDUH010000098.1 coordinate 39,347,170, forward strand.
GTGTTTCATTTAAAGAAACAATATTTCACAGAATTTAGGTTTAAGTGCTGCTCTTTATTGCATTTATGCCCTTTTGAATATAGCAATAAATTAATAAACATCCATTGTGTTTGTTATCTATTTGTGTTTCTTTTATGTGGTTAAATTTGCTCACTGTCTGCCAAAAATGTCCGGCCCAGCTCATGTCCTAAGTCTGAATATCTGGCCCGACTGAATTTCTAATTGATTAGCCCTGCTGTACAGTAGAGAGTAACATGTGCTTCAAGCATTAAATCAAAATTAACCAGGTATTCAGTTTTTGGCAAGGTACTTGAATAAATGCAATTTTAAGCAGGCAAGCTTTGTGTTCTAGCAATATAATATAATTTAATATATATAATATAAACTTAAAGCACTTTGACCGGTGATATTTTCATAAGTTAAATAATTATTGAGTAAAACAACTGTTTGCTTGTGGTGGTATCGAGATCACCACCAAAATCTTAAAATTTTTAAGTTGGGCAATTACCAACATCTCCTGAAAAATTCAGCAAAATGTGTCAGTAGTTTTTGCATGATCTTGTTAACAAACAAATAGACAAACAAACATAACCTCCTTGGCAAAGGTAAACATCCAGGTGAATTCTGTTTTTCTATTAAGCAGTACATATCAACTTAATCTGTTAAAGAATATTTTCTCATTTCAGCCACTATCTACCAAACAATCAGAAAGTGTCAGTAGTGTGTTTGATGAGGATTCAACTGGATAAAATGGGTATCAATAAGAATGTCAATATGTCTTGTGTTATATGTTTCATAGTTTTGAATAACTCAAGTGATTACTTGGGTATACTTGTAGGTTTTAAGTAAAATATGAACCCTTTTTCTCCCTTTTCTCTGCAGTTTGTCTTGTACATTCTTGGCCAGAATAACCAACAACAGAGTGTGTGCTTGGTAAACATAACTATCACAGCTGGACTGTGGAAGATGACATGAAGCTGTGTAGAGGTGAGTGCTGTACACACAATGGAGCAGTTGGGAAAGAATCCAAAAGTGCAAAAGTGAGTTAGCATTTAGCAGCTCCTAGTTCCCAAGGCTAAAAGTCTAAGATATTTTAAATTAATCTTTAGGATGAACACCTGAAATAAGGTTTACATAGACATACTGTATGCACACAAGATTTGAACATTTAATTTAAAATATTGAAATGCATCTAATATGGCCCCGAATTTTGAATTTTAAAGTGTTGTTCATTGTGTGGGTCACTAACAAACTGCTAGCAAGGACTACAAAATAGCTTGAGACCCTAATGCAAGAACTTCTGATCGTTGTTTTAATTAACAATAATTCATACACAATGAAGACCAACTTGATCAGGCCATTAGTTGAAGCTGCAACTCACAGACAAGAGGTCACAACATGTTTTAAGATGGAAACATTGTATTTGTTTCTAGGTTGAACTAGTAGCTTAATGCTAGGCTTCATGCTTCTTAAAAGTAAGTTTTTGTTGCATGTTTTATGAAATTGTGTTCTCCAAATAACCCAGCAGTATCAGCAGTCATCCATGTACACAGTGAATAGTCCCATATGCTTTCAGTTGAAAGAACAAGCGTGACGTTAACATCCAGGTTGGCCTACAAAAATGCATCATCACTGTACCTCACTATTCCCACAGTCAGTATATAAGTATTGTGCAGGGAGGCTTAGGTAACACTTAGAGCCATATCATGTACCCAGTGAAAAACGTCTTGGAGTGAAGTGCAGGTGTCCTTCCTAATTTTTTGCCTGAGTCATGTATTTTTTACACCATGCGTAATAGAACAAATGATCAGTGCTGTTTGATGCAAGCTGGTGAGTAGGTACATACTGACTGCACTTAAACCTCAAGAAACCTCATCCTACAGCCTTTAGGGCAAAACACCAGCTGCCAAGCACTCCGTCCAAATGGAGACAAATTCAGGCGAGTCTGTTCAAGGCATTTTGTCCACACAAATCGAGCGTTTCAGGTTCCCAAAAATGCACATTTTTGAAAAAAGGTCCCAGAGTAGATGAATCTGAAAACACCAGCTGAGCATTTCCATGTGGACAATGAATACAGTTAGTTTCAGAAACAATGACATCATTGGCCCTCCTCTCCCTCACGCATGCATGAACCCCAACTACAGAAACAATGGGGGAATACAATCAATCAATCAAATAACCAATCTTAATTTGTATGGCGCCGGTTCATTATAAGTGTTATCTCTAGACACTTCACAAAAAAGCAGGCTAAAGACAAACTCTTCAATGAATGAACACACATATACGTATATATACATACATAATATACAAATAATACACATACATCAATCTAAAACCCAACATGAATCCATCATGGCAGCAAGAAAAAACCTCTGATAAGCGCTTGAAAATCTACAGGGTCATGTTTGTTCTGAAGAAGTTACTTAACTTGTTTTGGCTTTAATAGCAAAATCTTCTGCTCTTTTACAACCATCGTGAGAAACAGAATGACACGGAGAACAGCATACACCAGTGTTTTCTCATCTCTGGTTTTTGTGTCTGTCCGTAGCAGTGCTACAGTACCACTTACAGGCCTGGCATATGTACTACAGCATTGTCAGTGTTTTCCTGTGGATGGACACTTTTACTAAAAAATCAGTGCGGTCTTTACAGAAAGCTTTTACAGTATGAAAACATGTTCATCTCTGTGTGGGCAGAACATTAAAGGAAATGAGAGCTGACACTGATTGGTTTACATTGTTATATCCAAGACACACCATAGCCTACAATAAGAGCGCATTACCTGTCCCCTTTGGGCCCTGCTCCTGGCTTTGAATCAACATTCCCCAAACTGCCATGCACCATGTGCTTTAGGAAATGTGCTCACACCATTAAAATAGTGCCCTTAACTTTCGATACATCACATAGAAAAAGATCCTTAGAGCTCACTAATCCTCGGATCAGGCCGATCTCTTTGGCTGAGGTTAGCAGAGCAGAGTGACAGTATTTATCAAGACAGTTGTAATTTTTCAAATTTAATGGTTAGTTTCAGCTGGGATGAAATCTTGTCACTCCTCAGTCTCTGTCTTTTTGCTCTTGTCAGCAAACAGCTGCATTGTTTGCCCTCATCAAGCTGCACCACAAACACCAAGTCTCACCCTACAGGGGTTGGAGTTCAGCCTCATTTGCAGACATCAGAGCTTGTTTGTGCAGATGAGTTATGGACCTACTCTGTTGGTATGTTCTTTTGTGGGGATTACAAAGGCCCATACAGTGACTGGGAAGCCTCCACTAAACTGTCACACAGTGACTTCTTTGTTTTTAAAAGACTTTCAGGAGGTGGCTCTTTGCAAAGCAAACACCCCGATCTCCCACTATTTAACCCCCCCAAACTGTAAACCTGCCAATCCCTGGGGACCCTGCTGGCATCTCATCAGTGTCAAACAAGAACTCCTGGGTCTAAACTTTTGGGTTTCAATGGTGGATCTGGAGTTTGTATTTCTCACTCTGGTTCATGGTGTGTATATTTCTTTGGAATATTACTTCTGAGAATGCACATTTTCTTTTCCTCTTGGGAGCGTCAGAGCAGGGGGAGACATGCTGTGGTTTTTCGAGCAAAATCCAGATTTTCTTTGATGTGTTTCAAAATTGAGTGCATAGTTCAAGTGATTTTACCCACTATGAATGAACAGCTTCACTAGTTTGATTTTCTCCCAACATTATTTCGATACTCTTTTCATGTCAGAAAAAATGTGTTGCGGATTTCCAGGCTGTAACATATTGTAAATGGAGTGTAAAATGACAGAAACATGGGAATCATGACGATCTATGCATCATGAGCTAAATATGCAGTCCGTGCAGAGTGCAGATTTCTTTTTTCCTCCAGCTTGCAGGAGATCAAACAGGGAGGAGTAGAGAGAAACAATAGCTGAGCTGGGTTCATTTACCACAGTATTTGAGATTTATAGTTACAGACTAGCCGATCAGAGTGCTTATCAAATGCAGAAGTTTCCAGGGGATGATCTTAAATGTGACTTGCGTTTAACAGATCCTGGCAGGGATTCTTTAGAGGAAGACCAAAGGCTTTGAGTGGCAAAGAGTAAAGACGTGTAGCACAAAACACCCAAGCAGCTGCCATCGCAGCATGTTAATGTGTCCAAGGGCTGGACAGTGAACATCAAACCGCTGCAACAATGACACTTAAATGTGCATAAAAGCATTCTAACAATCTCATACTGAAGGACACTTATGGTAACATTTATCAATGTGTGAATCAAAGGTGGAGTGAAACGATAGGAGTATAACCCCAGTTATACACTGCCCGATATGTTCAAGAGCCTTTACAGTGCTTTTTCAAGTTTGAAAGCCCCTTAGTATATTTCTCGGTATAGGACAAAAAAGTATACAGCATCAGGACATCTCCCTCTTCCCCTCTTTGCAGCGCCAGTAGATGCTGAGTAGGCCTACCAGTGTGACACCCTGCAAGCATAGACTGTAGAGTGAATGTAGAGGTGCAGAGACAAAGATAGCATGGTGCCAGGCAGCAGTGAAATGGCCTATTACAACAGACTCCTAAATATGTGGTGTCATTGTCAATAAATGATGAAAAAAATATGTGTTTCACTATAACCACAGTTAACATGTAATGTGATGAGCTTAACTGAATGAAGAACTCTTTTTTTCTACATTTTTTTAACAAACTTTTGAAATATCTGTTTTGTTAGTGTGTAAGCATGACCTGACTTGGAAAAAAAAGTGTGATCTGATCTTAAGAACCTCAGAGCAACTTTTACACCTTATCATATTTTTTTTTCTTGGGGGTGGGGATAAAAAATAGATATGAACCCTTTGTCACCAACTTTAAAAATTCATTAAAACAAAAGTTAAACATATGTGCTGGTCTGTTATAATACTATGAACACTTACTTCCACTACATATGTTTGACATTGTGCTTTGCCTCTCTGTGACCCCAGACCCTCCGCCACTTCTCCCTTGTACACAGGGTACAATCCCTGCTGAGAGAAGCAAGTGTGAACGACCATGTCAGAGAGATACCCAGGCAGGCTGCCAGCAGCTTCTGTAAAGATTATGTTTGTCTCTTTTTACTCAATACATCTTTTTAACTTTGCAAAGCAGCTGGATTTGACAGATTCCATGCATAGCTGTCAAGTTTTAGATTTGAAAGTAAGAGACATTTCCCGGTGTGCAGCTCCACCATCCCAACCAAGCTCCAGTACCTCTTACATTTTAAGACTGGTGTACAGGAATGTCTTCTAGGTCACAGCCATCCATCTCATGCTGCATTCCAGGCGACCCGTAACTCAGTTTGAACAGCAGTCGAACTCATAACTTCCCACCTGTGAACTCGTACCAGATCGATGTACTCCGAGTTACAACTTGTGACGTCACATCAGTGCCTAAACAATATGGCAGCCTCTAAATAATGAAAAACACTTTAAAGTATAGGCTTCTGTTACCTTATGCACCATTTCCCTGCTTCTGTTTCACTTAAATGAGCTACTTGAAAAAGCATAAATCTTATAATGCCTGCCATGTTGGTTAAATTACATTACAGAATTCCTTGCGCTCAAACCGAAGTCGTAATTTGCCTGGAACACTTTCAGGTTGGAACTCGAAGATTTCAACTGGGAAATTTCTGAGTAACAGGTCACCTGGAATGCAGCATCATTTCTCGTACTTCCCGCTGTGGGCTCTAATCTCGCGACAACTGTCACTAAGGCTACTTCTCGTGAGGCTTCTTCTTCAGTTTTACGGTGGCTGTCATCCATCATTTTGGTGCATTACCGCCCCATTCTTGTGACGAGGCTAGTGACAGAGTTCAGTTTGGAGAAACAGAGGAATTTTTTTTTGTCTATTTTTTATAATACGGGAAAATACTAATACGGGAAAATGGCAGGAAAGAGGGACAAAATATGGTAGTGTCCCGGCCAAAAAGGGAGACTTGACAGCTATGATTATGTCCGTAATCAGCCATCTCACAAAGCTTAGAGATGAACAAGTTGCACCTGGTCATTAAATGATCTGACTTTTCAGCATCCTTTTAGGCAGAGAGGTGGAAGCTATGAGCATGGGCTAGTTGTACAAATCAAGAGATGAATGCAAATCTCTGACAGGCCAATAATAAAATACCTCTTTTAGACTGGCCAAAAAACCTGTTTAAACCTGGTAGAAATCGGCTCCTGACGGCTATTTTAAGGGGTTTAAATGGCATTTTGCCCAGGGTCGATTGACCCTGCAAGTGACACATGTTTTAATCAGCTCGCCTCAAATCGGCTTTGTTGAGAATATCACACCCGGGTCTACCTGCTAATTTATGGATGTTGTCGGCATAACGCCCTCACAGCATCACATCATGCCTGCCTCTTCATCTGAAACTTGTGTGACTCTCTGCTGTCTCATCGACAAATTCCATCTGCCTTTGTATCATCAGCGCTTAGTTTGTACATTTTTAAAGCTGGACAAAAGTACAAAGTAAAGAAAAGCGTATCCATGACCTCTATGCTCCTTTCCATTGTTTACATTGATGTGCTTTGTCGCACTGATGATGTCATCAACTTGGTGACATCAGCTTGATGCGCCAGAAGAAATAGACGGCCCCCAGCTCGACTGCTGCCGGGCCAGGGTCTACTGGCAGTGGGAAAAGAGTCCCTTGCCAAATATTAAAGGGTTAACCCCTTCCAAAAAAAAAAACCTGTGTTGACCCACTTATCTCAGTGTGAAAGCAGTAAAAGAAATATTTGTCCAATCACCTTTCAATTTTTCTTGAAAGGTTCTAGCCTTCCCAGACCTTTTCTATAGATTATGTGCCACTTGGTGTTCATGTATGTCCTTGAAACTCTCCTTCAATACATTATCTGCACCGGTTAACCTTAATGCTGTATGGCTCAAGCACTACCTGCTGCACTACCATGCACCTCCATCAGTGGAACCAAACTATGTTTTTCAAATACATGAGGATAACAATGAATATTTGGTACTAAATTATAGTTATTGTTAACTACTCATGTATCCACATGCATAATGTCCTCAGTGCATTCCTTTTAATCTCAGCTTTCACCACTAAAGTATCCACTGACATCAGAATAAAACATTCTGCATGAATAGTCATAGTTGTGAATAAGTCCTGACTCAGCTCTCTGATCATAGGTGAAGAAAAGGGGTGGATGTGATGAACCAATAGCAGAGTCAGAGATAGAAGTGGAGGGCATCAATCAAACAGCAGCACATGCTGGTGATGACCATCTTCGTGAGATGCAGAGTTCATGACTCTGACTTCCTCCTCCTCTCCCCTTCACTCTCCTTTCATCCCTTTCTTCCCTCACTGTGCATCGCCCTGTCTGTCTTGTCTTTGACGTCCTTTGTTTCATGCGAAAGCCGCCACGTCCAGAAGGAACAGATTTGGCAGGAGCGCTTTGATCCTGTTGTTATGATTCTTTCACTTGCCTCAGCCACATCCTTCTCTCTGCTGAAGTCAGCTCACAACATGCTTTGAATTACGCTAGAGGGGACGAATGGTAAGAGAGGAGAAGGAGGGAAGAGAGAGGGGTTAGGGGGTAAGTGATGCTTACATTTAGTTCCAAGAATGGGACACAGTGGTCCTTAGGTGACCTGGAATTGAGTTAAGGTGAGGTGGTGGAAACTATCCATGCTGCATCTAGTTCAACAACATCCTCTATTTAGATAATGCCAATTTAGCCCCAATCCCTTTATTCATCATGCATCTGGGAATTTTTTCCAAAAGATTTAAAGTGCTTATGGAAAACTAAGTTATATTTTTGCATAACAAACAAAAGAGAACCACAACACTTTTGAGAAGATTAAGTATTCATTCTTTTTTAAAGAGCTGCCACTGTATTTTCCATGGATCATCTTTAGTGATAGCCTGACACACCAGATAGACAGTTCAATATATCAGATATAGATACAGTATTCAGATATTTGACAAGTCCATATTAGCAACAGCCCATAGAAAGTGTTCCTGTGCATTGTAGTGACCCAACACATCAAATGAACTTTATGGTGTCAAAGCTTCAATCTTATGCATCATATTAAAATCGCTTAATTTATCAAGTGCTCCAGAAGTTTTCATTTATGCTCTAATAAGCCAGTAGAAAGTTTCTAGAAAGGACATGACATTTCAAGAACATATCCAGAAGGTAATAGGCTAATTGCTTATCAGATGATCTAGTAGGTGGGTGCTACTGCCGCAGAATTTAGTACATAGCACCAGCTAATTTGTACAACAACAAACTTGAAAAAACCTGTTGGAATAGGGTTAAACATATTTTCTTAATAGAGTAATGTTTCCAGTGTGGTTCCTTGTTTTTGCTGTCATAAAAAAATAGCCAGTTTTGGTGAATCGGCTAAAGCTGGTAGCATGTATGCTATACTCTGCACAGGCAGCCATTGTTTACAGGCCCCCAGCTGCTTGTCACTGTCGTCCACCTGAAGCTCCTGCCTCTTTCTCCCCAAAGGACACTGACAGGGCCGACTTTATTTGTACAGTGCCACATCATAACAAACATACCTTAACTCTTTTACAGCTGCCCTGCGAGGTTATATTCACTTATGATTATGTTTACTGTTTATACAAAAGAAGCAAGTAGGTAAGTTGCACTTAGAGAAACGAGGTACTGCAGGCCACAGACAGGCCTGGAATGAATTGATGAAAAAAAAAAAACATTTTTTTAATGATCATACAGTCTTTTTCTTTTTGGAAAGCATCTACCCTCCACAATCACTTTCTATTGGTTATTGTCAAGATTGGATTTGAAATATTGTATTCCCCATGGGAGTGTGGAACAGGCCTTTCGGTAAGTCAGGTTATCATCTGGTCTGCAGGGCCCCTGAAAGACTTTTTTAAAATAACCACTTCTTAGATGTGATGTGATGATATTAATGCATGGGGATGTCAGCGTGGCGCAGTTGGATAGTGCGCTTGGTCAGTGATCGGGAGGTTGCAGGTTCAAGCCCAGCTCCGGGCGACACATGGCAATGTGTCCTTGGGCAAGACACTTAACCCCAAGTTGCTCCCACTGCTGCGTCAGTGGCGTGTAAATGGGCATGAAAGGGCGTGAATGTGTTAGAGATACTGATGGATAACTAACATAGAAACTCTGAACCATCAGTGAGTGAATGTGAGCGCGAATGGTATGAATGGGTAGGTGTGACCTGCGGTGTAAAGCAGCTTTGAGTGGTCAAAAGACTAGAAAAGCGCTATATAAGCTCAAGTCCATTTACCATTTACCAGTATAAAAGCTGCTGGTTTGCCCTTCCCATATAAAGTCTTTCATACTTGAAGCTGCTGGACAGGTTCAATTTTAGCCCATGCATGGGACCTTTATTGCAAATGCTTTTACCCCAATCTATCTCTTCCAAGTCTACAGTTTTGTCTACTTCACTGTCACTCAAATTAAAGCCATAAAAAAAAGGTATTGAAAAATTAAGGCGGTTATATCAGTATAAGTTTGTTATTTAGGTTGCATTTTATTTGGCTAGCATTCTCCTTGCGAGTACTTGCACTACAATATTGCACCATAAGGTTGATACTTAAGATATCCAGCACCAAGAGTGAGCAGGGGGACTCCCCAAGGCTGTGTGCTCAGCCCACTCCTGTATACCCTCTTCGCCTTGCATCCCCGCCCATACCAATACCTCCACCATCGAGTTTGGAGATGACACTATTGTCATTGGGCTGATCACTGGTGGAGAAGAGACAGCATACAGAGAGGGGGTGACTCAGCTGGTCTCTTGCTGCCGGGGAAATAGTCTCTCCCTAAAAGCTGAGGCCAGGGAAATGATTATTATTGGGGCGTCGGTGGCGCAGGTGGATAGTGCGCTTGGTCAGTGATGTCAGGTGGAGAGGTTGCAGGTTTAAGCCCAGCTCCGGGCGATTCATGGTGATGTGTCCTTGGGCAAGACACTTAACCCCAAGTTGCTCCCACTGCTGCATCAGTGGCGTGTAAATGGGCATTAAAGGGCGTGAATGTGTTAGAGATACTAACATAGAAACTCAGAACCATCAGTGAGTGAATGTGAGACCAAATGGGTGAATGGGTAGGTGTGACCTGCGGTGTAAAGCAACTTTGAGTAGTCAAAAACTCGAAAAGCTATATAAGCTCAAGTCCATTTACCAATTACCATTATCGACCCAAGAAAGAGGAGAGACCAGCACGTCCCGCTACACATCAACTGGATGCAGGTGGAGAAGTTGAAAACTTTCAAACTCCTCTGCACTCTTTATCAGTGAGGATTTTACCAGAACACAACTCACAGCAGATCATCAAGAAGGCTCAGCAGAGACTCTTCTTCTTGAGGAAGCTGATGAAATTTGGACTGCTCACCAAACTCCTCAGCAACTTTTACAGATGAACAGTGGAGAGGGTCCTGACAGACTCCATCACAATCCAGGACTGAAAGGCTCTCCTGTGTGTCATTAACAGTGTAGTTCATCTGTGAAGCAGCCTGCCCTCCATTACAGGACATCTACAACATCACGGTCACCAAGAGGGCCCACAACATCATCAGGGACCACGCCCAACACACAAACTATGCACTCTCTACCATCTAGCAGACACTATAGGTGTATGAAAGCAAGACTATGAGACTCATTTACAGCTTTTATCTCCAGGCCATCAGGCTTCTGAATCCTGGACTTTAAGTGAACTGTTGGGCAATAATTTAAATTCATCTACATTCAACAGCATATTTAACTGTCCTGTTATATTGTAAGTGTGCACTTTATTTGTTAGATTTCAGGTTTCTATATTTTTTATTATATATTTAAGTTTTTTATATTTTGTTTTATATTTTAGGTTAAGTGGCAGTGCAAAAGTCACAAAATAAGAGAATTCTATTGCCAATTAATGACCACTGTCTTTTTAGTGTGAATATGACAATACATGTCTTGAATCTAAATCTTGAATCTTTATGGTGCATATAGTAAAAAACATTGCTCCAATCACAAAGTTAATCTAAAAGATAGGGTTCTTTTAACTAAAAATAAGGGGGTTTATATTTTGAAACAGGCACAAATAAAAAAAAAAATCATATTTTGTTCCTCTGATTTCTGATGTTAGTGTATCGGTTTAAAGTAAAAAGTTATCATTACTTTTTACAAGGATGAGACAAACAGTATCTTAACCTCTGTGGGTCTCTCCATGACTGGGCCCAAAATAGCTTCCCTGTTACTCCCTCCTCATGGATGGCCTTGGTTACTGCAGGTTATTGTCTCTGGAAGCATGCACTTATACGGTGATCAGCCTTTAAAATACAGCAGAAGAGAAGATTCTCAGAGATGATCTAAAGTGAACTGTTTATAGGGCTCAGTGTGTCCCCTGAGACTCCCCTGCTGGGTGTTGAGCTTTTCATGAGACCATGCTTTACAACACTGTGAGGATCACTAAACCATTTGGTGCCTTGATTCACCCAAGATGATTTACATTAGAGTATGGTTGTAGAGGTTTGTCCATGCCTAAGGTGGAAAAGATTATTTAAACTTTAGAAAGGAGGCAGTCAGTGGCGCTAAGAGCATACTGGCTTTTTATATATGATGCAGATCTGAGAAAAGACACCAAAGTCTGAAATTATACTTAAATGAGAAATGGGGTTGGACTGATTAACTACGGTTAAAGAAACAGGCTGTCACAAAAAGAGCTGGCTCATATATATATATATATATATATATATATATATATACATATATATAAATATATATATATATATATATATCTGTATACATATATATATATTTATATATATATATATATATATGTATATATATGTACATTATATATGTACATATATATATATATATGTATATATATGTATATGTATGTATATATACATATACATACACATACATATATATATTTTAGGGGTGCATCGATATACATAATTCACGGTTCAGTTCGGTTCAACACGTTTCTGTCACCGTTCGATACTTTTTCGATGCAAAGTATGAGAAATTTCAATGCCTTTTTTACTTGTGGTTATTAAAATAACCAACATTTGTTTAAACTCAGAATACATTTTCATTAAATTGAATTAAATGTAACTATTGCAGCTAAAACAGGCACATTTTTCAGTGCATACTTAGAATCATGAAAAACAAAATAATCACCATGTAAAAATAAGAACTAGTAAAAAAATAAATGTATCTAATAGAGAACTCACCCATCTGATGTGGTGCATTCTTAGTAGCAGAGTAAATATTACAAAGAACTAGCTATAAGTGTATTCTTATCACGGAAGCCAAAGTAGTCCCAAGTGCCAGATCTGAATGATAGTGGAGGGTCTTCAATACCAGCTGAAGGTAAAGCACTTGACATGTTGCAGCGCCCTAGCGTATGTAGCTTATTCTGTCTCAGCAGCTTGGCCGAATGAAAGGGGAGGTGCTGCGGGCACAGCTCAGCGGCTCTGTGCTCCACAATGCAGCCACCAGATCATAATATCTGAATTCAAAATTTTATGACATATTTAGTATCACAACACTTTAAAAATCATACTACCTTATGGATCAATTACATGATGTTCTTGAGGGTCTGTTAATTTTTGTATTTTTTTTTTCTTTTAGAATTTAGGTGTAAAAAACATTTAAAGTTAGTTTTAGATATTTCATATCTTGAAGCTCGTTTGCTTAACCACATCAATTAGGTAATCAGAATTTATGAATCTGGTCAAATAATTTACAAAAAGAGCATCTTAGACAATTGAGATTTATGGCAGGTCTGGGGTACTCAGTCTGTAAAAACCTAACATGACGGGTTGTTAGCATATCTAAAGGCAAAAGATGACAACTTCAAACTAAAACAAATAAATTGTGACTATAAACATCTAAGTCTGTTAGCATCTATGCTAATCTCAGTACGAGCAGAACCACCTGCAGTCGACATGCTCGTCCCTTCTACCTCCTCCTACTGTGAAAGACACTGATTTGGCGGTGCAGTTTTTAGCTGAGCACAATAGCTGTACATTGGAGCTTTTGTGTGTCCATTTATGGTGTAAAACTTTGGAAGTGTCTGAATGATGAATTGAAACAATGTCCAAACACAGAACAGTTTGAGAAAAAGTATAAAAAACCTTTTTTAAGGATACAGGGGTGTGACTGTATAAGGATCATGGAGGTTGATGTAGCTTCTCAAGTTAAGGTCAAGGTAAACTTAATTGTCCCTTACAGGAAATTTGTGTTAGGCATTGTGCTACATTAATGCTTCACAGGGCAGACAGATAACAAAAATAAATAAAATATTACCTAAAAGACAAACAGGAACTGACTACTAAACCAGGACTAAAACAATGCCAAAACAGAGACGTACAGAGACATTAGACAATTGAAAGTGCACGGAAAAAATGCTCCATTTATTTTCTCTAGATACTATTTGTGTTTGTGTATTATTACTATTTGATTCATTTTGTTTATGTCTGATTATTTTTTATTATTATTATTATTAGCATTTTTATTTAGGTGTAGGTTAATTATTGACTACTTTTGTTAGATGAAGGGGTGGGACCAGATAAGTTTCAACATGCAATGACAAATTTAGTTTGCGTTTGGGTTGTTGTTGTTTTTTTTGTTCTAAGTTTATTTGCTTTTTTGAAAAAGACAGAAGGAAAGAATGAAGAAGGAGAGAAGGAAAGAAATAAAAAGAAGGAAAGAAAGAAAGAGAGATCTGCCAGAAACTAGCTTGAATTTGAAAGTAGCATCTCCTCAGGGCTCCGTCCGTTCTCCCGTTTTGGCCATGAAACTACCGTATTTCACGTATTTTATCCTCTTTCCTGCCGTCCTCCTGTATTAGTATTCTCCCGTAAATCTCCTGTGTGATGATATAATAATAAAAACATTCCTCTGCCTCTCCAAACTGAGCTCTGTCTCTAGCCTGAATGGGGCGGTAATGCTCCAAAATGATGGATGCCAACCGCCTTAAAACTGAAGAAGAAGAAAAGGCCTTGGGTGGCAGCAATCGCGAGATTAGAGCAGCAGAACAAACTTAGAAAAACAAAGAGTTTATTTTAGATTTCTTGTAAATCTGTCTTAAAATGTGAGGGATACTGAAACTTGGTTGGAGTTGTGGGACGGCTCACGGCGGGCTTCCCTTATTTTCAAATACAAAACTTGAAAGGTAAGCATTATCTCGCGGACTCTGATACGTATGAGCTCGGCTACACGCACCGAGTCTGTGCACGCCGGGAAAATGCACGCGCAGTAGGCGGGCAGAATGGCGACGGGATTTGATTGGTTTAAAAACAGGTGTCCCGGCATGATTATTGGTTAGGGTTTTCCCTGTTTAACTCCTGCTGTAGATAGCGGATATTTTTCGCTCTGTTTTAAGAACACATTATGAGTTGATTACCATCGGGTCAAAAAGACCATTTTAACCAGTATTACAAAAAGTGTATCTAAATCAAATCACCAACCCCAGCTTTAATCAAGCAGATCCAAATGCACCGCAAGGTTACGTTCTCTGTTTTAAAAGAGCACAGCGATGGATACCTGTTTCAGCACAAAGAACTGTGCCAAGCTCAGCAGAAGCAGGTCTCGGCTCATTTCCAATAAACCCTTGGAGCAGCTTGTTTGCAGTAAAAACACAATAAAGGTTGAAGAGTTAACTCATCACACTGCTGTAGCAGTATCTGCAGGTGTAGTAGTATTGATAATTGCATCACAGCTACTTGGCAACCAGGCTGATGACAAAGTACTTCTTAATAATAATAAACATTATAATAAACATTTATAAAATTTATATTTTGGACCCCACAAGGTCACTTTCTTTGCACAGGGACAACTTACTGTACCATGAAAGTATCAACAGTTTAACATCACTCAGCATCTTCTACAATAAATTATCCCAGGACTCAGCAGCAGAGACTGATTCAAAAGTCATAAAGATTCCCAGACTGTATTAGTCCAGCTTGTTCAAGCAGGAGAATATAGACCTTTTAAATCTGCACTCTGCCTCAGTTTCTCTTTGGACACCTCTGCAGGAGTCACATTGTTGTAAGTTCCCATGCTATCAGGTGTCCCCTACGGTCCTCCGGGGAGCATGAAAGCTTTTGTGCAAAGTGTTTATTTACACTTACACCAAAAGACATGTCCCATGTTGATAAATATGCTCATCTGTATAGAATTACATACAAACATAGGACTTTTAATCTGCACTATTATTGTCATGATATTATAGTTTTGTAGTTTTCCTGGCAGTCATCCCATAAAGCACAGTATGACTTGTACTCATAGGAACCCTGGCTGTAAGGCCTGGACTCAGCCCTGCTTCAACATACTGCAGTGTAAATGTGAAACAATCCAAAGGAAATATACAAACAAAGCATTTTTTTCAATTGTTTTTGAAACAAAGCAACCAAGCTGTAGATGTGAAAGCAACCACACACTTTATTACAATAAACTGTTATCAAAGTTACTGCGCTTAAAATGCTGTGCAATATTTCTGTACATTGTTCACACCAGTATATCTTATTAAATCCCTTTATGTATTGATATGTATCATTTTGTAAGTGTTATAATGTACCCCAACTTGTATGAAAGTGTATTCTGTTCATCAAAAAAAAAAGACTTTGGTATTTCTTTTTTTTTTTTGCCTGTCGTGTTAATCTGTACAAGCTGCACTGCTCCCAGTCACCATGAACTGCGCAAATACAATGTTCAATTTCTGTACAATCCTCTAGCAATGTGCAGCTACAATGTGAAATTACATCCATGTGCAATCTCTTACTTCCATGTGCAATGATTTTGTGAATGAGTAAATAATCCTTAAACGATTTTCTTTTTTAGTTTTTTATTCAAGCCCTTTTTATATTGGTAGAATAATGTACATACCTCTATTTTTAAATACTTAACTCCATTTTTCTATTTTTATCAACACTGTCCCATTTGCTGCTGCAACACTGCTTATTCCCCTGTGTGGGAGGAATAAGGTTTATTCTGTTCTATTCTATTCTATTCTACTTTAAGAATCATTCAACTCTACTGTACTGGCACAAACTCTTATAAAAAAGTGTAAGTGTATGTGAATTAAGACCTGCACCAACATGTGGTTCACATTAAACTGAGTAAATACACACAAGTACACACGTACACACACACATATGCACATACTTGGCAGGATTACTGTCCATCAAACACACTGTCAGAATAAAAAAAAAGAAGTCACTGCACTGCATCCCACACACAGACTATAACACAATCCCCTTCATTCTACATTGACCTACACACACTGTAAATGAACCATATTAAATTTATGTTTGTTTATATCTACATACACATTCAGCCTATCAGAAACTTCCTGGCACATGCAGGCACATTGTACCCTTTCATCCCAGAAATGTGGCCACCATTACCATAGGATGTGGAAGTGAGCTGTGACAAATAAAACAGGATCACAATCTGAAATGTTTACGTGGGGCGTTATAAAAGAGAAACCAAAGCAGGCCTGTTTCCTACCTCCCTCATCCAACAAAGACCAAATTAAATACACAAAGAAATAAGCAACAAGTTGTGAGGCTGATTATTGGACATGAATACACTCACAGACCCACACATGTAAACACACATCTGAACACCTGCAGGAAGCCCTGAATGAAAAAATCTGACAGTATTACTCAGAGAACTCTTTTTCTTAAAATGCATACATAGGAACGACAGTATAATCAGGTAAGCAGCACACCTGTAACTCTTTTCTTTATCCATTATTATAATAAATTGATCATGAAAATTGGACTGTCACTATCTTGTCTATGACCTCTTTTATTGATGTGGTCATCTGCTGAAACAAAGTAAATATGGCTCTCTATTCTTAGTTTTCTTGTATTGGAATAAGAAACATGAGACATACGATTGAGATGTGTGTGCAGTGTAAAACCTCTGCCTGATAAAATGCTTACTAAAAAGAAAACATCTGCACTCTTCAGCCTTCAAGCTGCTTAAATGCATCCAGTGGGAAACTGCCATAAAGTCCCAAATGTGCACTTGCCTTACTGCACAGTTGTCTCTTACTTTCCAACAAAACACAGTTGTAATGATTACACCATGGACTCATATTATTTAAATGCAAATAAAAATACACTTAAATTAATACCCAGGATTGTGTTGGTCTAATGATCAGCAATGGTCAGGCACAAAGCTTCCTGGTTCCTGTCTTGCCATACAGAAAAAACTGCAGCTTAAACCACCTGAAACCTGGTCTAAGGTCCAAAGTCTGTGGTACAGACACATTAAAGAAATAGGCAGACATGATTAAGATCAAAACTAGTCCAGTTGTAGTTATAATGCTTATGATTGTACAATGTCTCCTTAATGTATACCAATGACAAATGCAATAACGTACTAGAACCTGTGACAGTGCACTAGTTTTCAGCTTGAAAGAGGTAAAATGGTATTAAAAAAATGTTCTCCTGTTTGTGGTTGTACCAGAAAAGAGTTTGTGGCTTTTGTTACTTTGCAACACTTTCATCCCTCTAAACATGTGCTAACATATGATTTCAATAAGTGTCTCCTGAGACTGACTATTGTTTGTAGTTCAGGCTGCAGGGTAGCTTGGAACACAATAAAAAAGATCTTCAATACTGTACAGAGACACAGGAAAATTGTGCAGAGTTGTCTATAGTGTTTTTGTCAGATCCGCAGTTTAACATACAATGTGCCAAGTTTTTGATCTTCAACAATAGTTTGGATTTCGGAATCATCTATGTCTGCGTTATTCCTTTATTTATTGGGTGGTTGTTGTTCTTTATATATGTTCTTTATATATTTTTAGTTGCACAGCAGCCACGAGGCCTCAAAGCTCCTGCTTTTGCTCTTGAATGACCACCTGTCCACCTGCCACTGACTCAGTGAGGCTTCCACTAACCTCAGAAGTCACCCACAGAGCGGGCGTGCCAGTGGGTGAGAAAATGAGAGAGGAGGCATACTGCGGTCAACAGAGCGTCCTCCTGTGCCTCCTACAGCGGCCTGATTAAAGAGGTGAGTTGTGCTAATCACTGCCTGCCTCAGACCACAGGAGAGGACACTAGACAGATAAGACAGCCTCCAGGGCAACGGGCAAGAACAGTTCCTCTCTTGACTTATCATCTAAGTCTGTGTTGAGCATAGATAACAATTAAGTAATATAGTATTTCATGCTCTCATGTCTTTACTACCAGTGATCAATGACATTATTACAGACAGTTTGTTTGACGAGTATGCTCTGTCGTAGCTTGCTAATTTCTGAGTCATAAAGCTCATCATAAGCTTACCTAATTTATTGATCAAGTAGTGTGGTAGCGTCCAAATGAGCTACAGCTCTCTTGGTAAAGAAGGAGAGCAGCAGTGCACAGCAGAGCTGCGGCAGATGCTCTGTTGCAGTCCAAAAACTACTAACTGAGGTTAGTGGAAGCCTCAGTGACTATTAAGGATGAGTAAAATATGTGAGCAGAGACAGAGGCATGTATAACTGCTAACAGGGGCACAATACACAAAGAAACAGAGGAGAGCTTTATATCAGATGAGGCGATACAGAAACCAAGTGAACCAATAAGGTTAGATGTGCAACCTTATATAATTAATTTGGCAATGTATTAGCTTGTCTTGTGTCTACCTGACAGTGTTGGGACTGGTGACCGGACTTAATTAGATAAATAGCTGTCTGATTACCTCTGGGAATCAGGTTGATTCTATAAGCTGATCAAAATTTTGTTCTTTAAATGTATGTGCACAATGCAATTAGTAAGTGAAATTCATTTTATTGCTGTACAATCTAACAAAACAAAAACAGACAGACAGGAGGTTTAATTATGTTTCATTAAACACATGAAGTTTAGCATTTATTAAGTTGTTGAGATAACTAGTTTATGTACAGTATATACAAAAAAGGTAAAAGTCTAAATTTATAGAAAGCACTGGCTGTGTTTAACAATGGCTCATTTAAAATAATAAGAAGCATCAGATGAAGAAAAAAAATACAGTTTGCAAAATGTATGAATTAGCTTAGATGTAATAAGCTACTTTTGAAATGTTTTTTTCAGATGTAGGTAGGGACATTTTTCCAGAGTACAGCTTTAGATATTTTGCTGCAATTTTTTTGCATTTTTTCAGGATTAATTCAGCATATTACATTTTATATGTCCTGTAGCTTGCCCATCACTGTTTAATACTGCCATGTAATAACCAATTTATCCAATCCAGGCACAAAATACCATCCATATATTTGCCAACATTTATAAAGAGCAGAAAGTAATATCCTTTTATCAGTCTCAGAATTATCATAGATCTGAAACACAACAGGTAGGCACTGCGGCAAAGCAGGTTGTGCATGTGTCTAACACCCAAATGGTTGCTGGTTCAATCCCATTGTGGACAGGGCCTCTCTTTTGAGTTTACATCTTCCTCCAACACATACACAGGTTGTTTTCTGGGCACTCCAGCTTCCTTCCACAGACCATAAAACATGCTTGTCAGGTAAATGTGTGACTATTAATTACCCTTAGGTGTGATTGAGTGTGTAGTAATGTCTGTCTATTACTCCTTTCACACTAAAATTAGCGGGTCAACGTGGGTTCCTTTCAACACAGGTTAATCTGCCAGCAATCGACAAGTGACTCCTCTCTCACTGCCAGCAGACCTGGGTATAATCGGCAGCAGACGAGCTGCTTGGCTGTTTTTTTTTCCTCTGGTGTGTCAAGCTGATGTCATCAAGTTGAGGACATCATCCGCGCTGAAACGTACTGTTTTCCCCCTTTAAAAATGTACAAACTCAGAGCAGACTGAACGACATTTGAGTGCTGATAATACAAAGGCCAATGGAATTTGTTGCTGAGATGGTTAAGAGTCATATAAGTTATGGATGTGGGCACATTACGCCAACATCATGGTGTAAATTAGCGGATTGACCCGGGTGTGATGTTCCCACTGAAGCCAATCGGAGGCGAGGCAATAAAAACTGCTTGCAGGGTCAGTCAACCTGGGTTAAAATGCTGATTGGACCCTTTCTAACTGCCAACAGGAGCCGATTGTTACCTGGTTGAAACCTGTTTTGTGGCCAGTCTGAAAGGAGTTTGTGTTGTCCTGCGATTGGCTGGTAACCATGTCAGGGTGAACCCTGCCTCTCACCCAATGCCAGCAGAGATAGGCTAAAGCTGAAAGGGTTAAAGGGTGTTGATAGATAGATAGATAGATAAAATATCAGAGCTGATTTGGTTATCTTAAAGGCAAAATAATTTTAGTATTTAATTATCCAAATGCATGTTACAACACCAACCTGCCAATGGGACTAAGGATGGAAAGTAGCCACACGGCTATAATCTTGCGTGTTTACGTTTATATGTTCATTAACATGTACTGTCCCATTCCTTCTTCTAAAAATAAACAAACCTACAACATGAAATCTATGACATGTTGCTTTTGTTTTACATTATGGATCAATTTAAATGTTTTCTTTTGTCTTTGTACTTTTCTAAATTTACAAATGTAGATCAGTTCTACTGACAGTGACATTTTAGACTGAGTTACCCACCCCTCCTGCCAGTCTCACTCATCTCCCATCAATAAAAATATGTTTCCAGACTGGACCTTTACATAAGGTGGCATGCCTGGTTCCTTTGGATTAATGACTGTTCAGTTTGCAGGATATCAGATGTTTTAATTTCAGGGCATGGCTTCCACTGTGCAAATCTATCTATTTATTTTCTATACCACTTAAACCAACCAGGATTATGGGCTTGGATTGGATCCCAGCTGTCACTGGACAAGAGACAGGATACACCCTGAACTGGTTGCCTGTCAGTGGAGACCATAAACCATATAGACTGTATGATGTGATGCAGACACAAAAAGCATATTTCGACCTCTTTAAATCTTGCAGAACAAATTTCAAAGTTTGCTGAAGCACCTGCGTTGGGGTGTCCATCTAGTCATTAAATCAACAGAATTGCTGGTAGTGTTTTATTAGTCTACTCTTATTGTAGAAACAATGTCAAGCTAATGTAGGTATTAGACATTAAGCCATTGTTACTTATTGTTCTACCTGCAAGTTTAAAAAATCCTGTATAACAGAGCTGTTTCTGGCAAATATCATTCTCTAACATAACAATCAAACATCTATGTTGTCAAATCTAACTTTAAAACAGTGGCGGGACTTGTTTTAAATTCCTGTGTATCATTAAAGGACAGGCTATAGCTTCTTTTTAATGTCAAACATTGAATTATTCTTTCACTTCATTCTCAGTGGGATTAAGAAGTGCAAAAGCTTACTCTTAGAAACTTAAATCAAGTCACTTTCTTCACTACACACACATACACACACACACACACACACACACACACACACACACACACACACACACACACACACACACACTCCCGGTATACTGTGAACTGAGAAAGAGAAAAAGAAACCAAAGAAGCTGAACACTCCTCCATGGGATTCAGTGAGGACAGGATGTTGGCTTCACGGTCACGCAATGCTGCTGCTCTCATCCCAGTCTACACGCTTTATTCCCACTGCACGTTATATCTGCATGTATATGTGTGTCTAGGGATGGACAGTGCCAGAAGAGAACAAGACCCTGTTAGTGTAATGTGCTTCACAAGAAAGGACAGGATTCAGTTGATATGCACTTTTGACCCGCACTGTGATATGTTTAAAAAACAATCTAGGGGTGAGTTTTCTTGTCATTGCCTGTCAAAATTCACTCTGCAATCATTGATGTTCAAGTGTTTTGAGAAAATGTTGTTAAAAGTGTGTGATGTGTTTCTAAATTATATTAAAGTTCCTGTTGCACATGCATTCTCGATACTTTTGAGACCTACATAGAATATTCCCAGACTTACTTGTTCACACTTGTCGTTCAGATCAGGAAGAGGTTTCAGCAGCTTTGCTTTTCAGTCAGTAGATACTTAAGGAAAGGAAGGAGAAGGATTTTTTTTCATGTGCAATGGTATTTAGGATAAATATATTACTTAAAACTATGTATTACTTATTTCTTACAAACCCAAATTCTAATGAAGTCAGGGTATTGTGTAAAATGTGACTAAAACCAATTGCAATAATTTGCAAATCTTTTTGGACCTATATTCACTTTAACACAAGACAAAAATATATGTAATGTTCAAACCAATAAACTTCATTATTCTTTTTGCAAACACTCACTCATTTTGAATTTGATGAATGAAACATGTTCCAAAAAAATTGGGACGGGCAAGTTTGGAAAATTTGAGGAATGATTAAAAAACAGCACTTTGGAATATTCCACAGATGAACTGGTTAATTGGAAACAGGTGAGTGCCATGATTAAGTAAAGAAGAAGGCTAAGTCATTAAAAAGAAAAATGGAGCGAGGTTCATCCCTCTTTATACAACTGTGTGGGGAAATAGCCCACCATGCTCACAATGCTTCTCAAGGTGCACTTGTATGGAGTTCAAAAGCCAGCATATGTGATGGTATAGTGGTGTATTGGTGCCTATGGCATGGGTAACTGGCAGGGTACTACGCTGACTTGCCTTTAGTCCAGAGCTGCCTTGCAATGAAATGAAATGAAATGTGTGGCACATTATGGAGTGCAAAATAAAATAATACAGGCCTCGACTGCTGAGCAATTGATATTGTGCATCAAACAAGGATGGAAAAAAAGTATTTCTTACAAAACTTCTACCAGTGTTCTCAGTTTCCAAATGCTTGAATGTTGGTAAATGGAAAGGTGATGTAGCACAGTGGTCGACATGCCCCTATCCCAGATTTGTTTTAAATCTGTTGCAGGCACCAAATTCAAAATAGATGAACATTTGCAAAAATATTCAAATCAATTGAATCATTAAATATCTTACCTTTTAGTGTATTCAACTGACCATGGATTGAACAGTATTTGCAAGTCATGTATTTTGTTTTTATTAATGTTTCATACAACATCCCAGCTCTGTTGGAATTTGAGACAATAATTACATTAAACACATTAATTTATTGAAAAAAAAAATTTAGAAATTGGCCATTTGCTCTTATTTCCTGGTAAAATTGTGTAAATACAGCTCATGTTGTCATTTAATGAGTTTCCACAGGATCTTTCTTTGAGTGAAAAAGAGGTGTTCTCTGCTCGGTCAGTTAGCATTACATGAGACTGTACAAACCCTGGTCATAGCACAAGTCACTGTGAAAAGAGTCATCTGGCTAAACTTCAAAGCTGATCCTGTGATTTATGTAAAAGATCACTTGCTTTGCCGTTTTTGCATGCCACCCTTGAAATTACTATTCTCTGAATTCCCAGAGAACAGATCAAGCCAAAGGTCGATATTCAGTGAATGTGTATTATTCATACATCAAAAAAATGAGTAGCGTCCTGAACATGTTGAAGTAAAACCATTTTTAACTTATTAATGTTGACAGCACAAATTCAAACAAAAACACTGTGTAGTGTGGTGGATGGAGTACTTTTGTTTCCAATCCTTATTAGGGTGTTTTCAACTCTCCCTCTTTCTTGTAATTACATGACTTGCAGTATTTGCAAGTCACGTTTTTTGTTTTTATTAATGTTTCATACAACATCCCAGCTCTGTTGGAATTTGAGACAATAACTACGTTAAAACACATGCCACCCTTGAAATTACTATTCTCTGTAATGACTGATGTGATTGAATAGTAATTCAATCACATCAGTCATTACAGATATATTGTATCAGTCTATCCAGGATGATTTGTCTAGGACAGAGGAGTTTTCAGTGATGTCTTGTCGGTTGAGTCACAGCACAAACGTATTGCTCTCTTTGATCACCTTATCTGACACAGAGACCATTGTTACAGAAAAAAAATTATCACACCATCTAAGCACAGCAATAGTCTGCTATATGGAAGATTATGCCCTGTTCATTATATAATGCAAGAGAGCACACAACTGCTATAAATGCACAAGCATATCCCAGTTACTATTCAATCACACATTGCATTGGATAACTTTTTCTAATTCACTTTGTCTTACTGTACCTTGGGGCGTTGTTTGAACTGTCAACTGTCCTTTGTACAGTCTGTCATGTGCCTTAAGGACAGTTTTCAAAACAACATTTTGTGTGCTTTCAACATCTCACACCATATGAAGAATGTTTCACTTTTTTGAGTAAAACCAGATTTCATGTTTCAGAGACCGGGTGATTTTTTTCAGCTGTGTGTAGAGCCCAGCTTCTCTGTTGCCAAAACCATTTCCCTTAATGTCTTTTTTAAGTCTTATTTCTCGTTCTGGCAGATCTGTGAAGCTGTTTATCTGAGGAGGAAATGGCCGATTAGACCTGGTGTTCCACTGCGGCCTCACAGCTGAACCTATGCATCGAGATAAACATGCATTCCTGTTGTTCTGTATGCAGGCTTATATACAGGCACTGACATGTCATTCATCATTTTAGATCATAAATTCAGCTTTTTTTTTCTACAGTGGGGTTTCGAGACAAGAAAATCTGTTTTATCTGCTAAATTTTTGGATATTTTTTATTAGGTTGTTAAAGGCTGTCCAACATGGTGTAATGTGGTCAACACTGTGGTGAGACTGGGAAAAGATATTTGAGATTAAGGGTAACAGGATAACACCAATTGGGTATAACATTATGACCTCTGACAGGTGAAGTGAATAAACAGATTATCCCGTCATCATACCTGTTAGTGGGTGGGATGCATAAGGCAACAAGTGAACATCTTGTCCCAAAAGTTAACATGTCAATAGCAGGAATAATAGGCAGGCATAAGTTTTGAGCCAGTTTGACAAAGGCCAAAGGTTGATGCTTCATGACCAAGTCTGAACACCTTCAAAAGTACAACAGACAAGGTGCAGTTCCTCAAACTGCTGAAGACATTATTGCCTGTTCTATTAGAAATGTGTCAGAACACATAGAGCATTTCAGTTTGTTGCATAGAGGCAAAAACAGGGATCAACACAATATTAGACAGGTGTTTACAAAAATGTCTGATAATTAAAGTGAGTTGGTGTCAGAGTAGTTACAAGCTAACTTGTTGGAAAATAAGCCATCAAAGAAGTGCAAAAAACTGCAGTTTATAGAGAGTCTACTAGACCCTGGCTGCAGAAGCCCAGCTACAAGGGGCCATGCTGAACAACTGTCTTAAACATGTAATACCACACTGTTACCTCTTACCTTCTAATCAAAGACCTGATCAAGTTGGTGCCCATGTCTGTGGCTATGGTGTATGGATTATTGTTAATTGAAACTATTTCAGATGGCACTGTAGTGTGGCAGGTAGTGCACATGCCTCATAGCAGTAAGGTTGCTGGTTCAAACCGTGTATTGGTCATGGCCTTTCTCTGTGGAGTTTGCATATTCTCAGGGTTCCTCCTGGGAACTCCAGTCTCCTCCCACAGATCAAAAACATGTTTGTTAGGTTAATTCATGACTGCAAATTGCCCTGCGTACCCTGGCTCTCTCCCAATGTCACCCTGAAAAAGGTAAGCAGTATAGATGATGGATGGATTGTTGTAAAAAACAATCAGAAATGATTGCATTAGGGTCCCCACTTTTGTCATCCTTGTTAGCAGTGTGCTAGAAACCCTCCTTTGAAAAACACAATTTCCCTATAAGATTCAAAAACAGGGAAATATCAGATGTGTTTTTAGTAGTGAAATGAAACATACGAGTTTTGAATGCATGTGTTCATCTTGAACCTTATTTCAGGCAATTATGAGAAAAGCTGTTTTAAAATTCCATATATTTTCAGCCCTGGGAACCAGAAGGGCTAAAATGCTAACTTAGGTCTAGAGATGTAACGGTTACTGTTGGTATTACCATATTACCGTTCCATTTTAATTACCGGTAAACAGAGTTTGATAACCACACTCTGTCAATATCTGTGTACCTCTGTGAAGCAGCCGCAGTCCCTCACATATAGGTGAGCATGAGCAGTTTGCAATGTTTGGCCTCTGAGTCTGAGAGCAAAAGTCATAGCGGCAGCTGGTGCCCAGACATTACAGCAGAGGTCTTTCCTCTCAAAATGAGCTCTGAAGTCTTGTTGGTGAGGGGGAACTGAAGACGGTCACCCTGTCTAAACACAAAGCAGCAGCAAAAGAAAAGGACGATTTAAACTACTGTAACTCCTCGAGTGAGCGAGCTGACTGGGCCTTGAGATTGAGAAGATTCGGTGAGCCATACCTGAGTGGATTTTATAGGTGCTTTATCAGTATTTTTTTTGTCTAAATAATGTATAAATCTTGTAAATTACGGCATTAGTATTATTCTGGAGTGTGTTCTTGTCGTTCTTTTGCCGTGCATTCACCGTATTTGGAAATGGATCGTCTTTTTCCATCAGTTATTGTTGGTCATCTTAAAACTTTGAACATATTCAATTACAATTGTTTATGAAGAGAATCCTGTTTAAATATCAAATACTTTTTCTTGTAATAACACACTGTTTAATCTATAATAGCATAATAATGACAAATACTTGCCAGAATTGTTTACATTTATATGACATGAAAAAAAGGATGAAAAAAATTACTCAAAACATTTCCTGACACTTTTATTGACAAAAAAGACAAAGACCTGTTATAATTAAAATATTAAAGGGGTTAAAGAATTTCAAGTGTGTGTAAAAGTATTGAACATTTTGGGCACATTTCAACAATATCGCAATAACAATGATAACCGTGATAATTTTGGTCACAATAACTGATACAAAATTTTCACACAGTTACATCCCTACTTAGGAGTCATTCCTACACCACTCTATACTTGATAAAAAGGGGGTTCTCTATAGTGCTGTTGACCTCACTACTCCCTTTGTCTTCACAAATACATCACAATGGATTCCTTTCACCAAAGACGGACATTTCTGTCTTTTTAAAGTTAATATCAATTTCTCCCTAAAATGAACCCCCTCCTGGTCAAAGTGTTCATTTTTGTTTCTCACTGTGTTTCAAATTTTCTCACAGCTACTGACCCTTTTCATGTCCAAGTAAACAAAGGAAAAGATAAATACCTCCGCGGAGTGGCTGCCTGAGTGTTTGACATTATAACCAAATCATATGATTCACCACCTGGAGACCACAAAGATTAAAAAGAACAAACAGTTCTTGGAGAGAGGTTGAGTGGGTAGTGAGACAGAGTAATGGGGAGGCTGCGAGGCTGGGTTTCTTCTCCAGTGTGGGCTACCAAATTCATTTATAAGAAAGGGTACTTATTTGCCTTGTAGGAGTTTTTCTACATTATTTAAAGCCAACACTACGACTGGATGAGCCCCCGGGAGAACTACAACAAAGTCTTCTCTACCAGGTGTTAAAGATTTCTCACCAAACATACACATCGCTCAGAGCAACAAACCTTTGTCTTGTAATATGTGTGTTTTTCTGACCAGAGAAAGTGCGTCACAGCCAGCTCCCCCTTCACCAAGTGATCAAGTGATGCTGCTCTGCATCTGACATCCCTCCCAGGGGAGGCAGGCCAGACCCATTTTCCATGCCCGCAGGTTCCAGCTCTGGTGTGGGATTCCCAAGGCCTCAGGAAAGCACAGTTTACAACATTCCCACAGTGGTGGCCACTGAATGGCTCTCTTCCTCTTCTCTCCTCTTCTTCTTCTCTTTAACTGGGGTTGCTTTTTGCCCATGTTGTTGTCAGGCAGCGGTTTGGGAAGCTGCCCAGTGGTCCCTGGTCCATTTTGTGAGGGGTATGAGAAGGAGGAAAAAGGAGGGGGGGAGATCCACAATCCCCCCAACCCCAGCATCCACGACAGCTCTACTGCTTTGTTCCTCATCCAAGAAACCCCCTCCTCCTCTAACCGCGGGATCCTCTCTGTGGCGGAAAATCCTTCCCATGAGCAGTTCAGCTCTACGGAAGTAATTAAACATGGGTAGTTTGGTGTAATGGACATTGTCATGCTGCCATTAACTGATCCCCAGGCTCACAAACTCACATACAGGAAAAAAGACTGCAGTCCTGACTATTAGTTTTTGTTGGAGTACTCAAGCAAATCTCAGATTTGTGTTTTTTAAACCTAGAAATAATAATGCTGCCTGCCTGTCACATTTTGTCATAAATCAGGTTCATATTTTTCATTTATGAAGACTGCTATGGCATGTTCACAACTACCCCTGATAATGTTGTATTCTCCCTCTGTCTGAGAAGCTCTGTTCAAAATCCTGCCTCTTAAGGACTCCCATCCCTATGTGAGCACTGTCTGCTCTGATTGGTTGATAGTTCTACCTTGGTCAACCTTCTAATTTTCATGTTCCAACAACACTCTCTGTCTCAAATGCACTGTTAGAACTCCCTCCCTTTCTTGATATGGATGCAGGCTGCTCTGTTTATTGGCTGGACCACACTGTGGTGATTAGTTACTTCAGCACTGTTATGCACCCCTTCATTCAGTATTGACACTCACATTGGGCTTGTTACCATTAGCCTACGTGTTTAAACTGATGTCAAAACAATGGTAGGGCATCACACTGGTTGACCTATTTAGGGTACTGAGGTAATCAGACATTTTGGGCAGACTTATTAAGATGTCAGGTTACTGCACCCAGCTTCAAGTGGACTCTCTGGGCACTACAGATTTTGACACTTCTGCATGGGCCTCCTTTTAAAGCCTTGGAAGTTGCCACCAGGATGCTTGTGGTCGCTTGGTGGGGAGAAAACACTAAGAGCAAAAATCTCTTTCAGATCAAATCTCTTTGGTGTCACACACCTAACTGAGGGAAAGAGCCTCCTTTTATAGACTATCCAGGCTGATGAGCACCAGCTGGGTGCAATGAGGACAGGTGAGCTGAGTGAGAGGCTTGTTAGGATTGCTGGAGCTCACAAACAACCTCCATCTGAAACACCCACTCAAAACACAAATGTAAATTTAAGGTGGGCTTTACACGAGTACGAATTTGTAAGACTCCGGTAAAATAAACTATCGATCTGGTGATATTGACACACGGAGATGTGTATTTGTCCATGACTCCGCATCTCTTTTGAAAATGGGTCTGCAGGTGGATATCTGGGTATTTGTCTTCATGCCATAGATGGTATAAACAGATAAGTCCGAGAAAGACGGTGATCTCATAGCACCCCTCCTCCTCCCTGCCCCCCAACCCACGCTGTCACACACACCAACAACAACAATGGCGGCAGCCGGGATGATTCGGATCTTGTTCCAGCAGCTACAAATATTGCTATGACTTTTATACCAACATTTGCTCACAGAACACCAACAACACCAGCTATGGCAACAACGGCAACAAGTGCTCATGCAGAGACGCAGCATGTTATGCCCGCATGAGCACTTGTTGACGTGGAATCCACCTCGGAGCAGAACCAGACGGGCAACCCGACAGGATTTTGCGAGGATTTTGCGCTGTCATGTAAATGCACAAGCCAGTGTACAATACGATATGTAAACAGCGATACATGATTTGATGCCGACGCCAAGATAATATGGGGCCGTCCTCGTGTGAGGAGGGCCTGAGTGTAATAAGAAGAGCAAAAATGGTGTTTCTACCAAAAAGAAGTCCTTATAGACAGAATTAAATTGATTTCTAATGTAGCTTTTGCTGTTTTTCCCCTTAATAAAGTTGTAGAGGTTCAGAATAAAACTTACATAAAAGCCTGACTGTGTATGTTTGGTTACAAAATTAAAGGTTAGACAGCAGTAATAGAGTTCTAAATAACTGTAGCCCCTCCCTTTACTTCTGTATAAAGAGAAGGATGTTCCACTCCTAACAAAAGGATGATGGAAAAGTAAAATAAGAGCCAAATAAAGAAAAAAATGTCACTGTAAGATTGAAATCAATGTGGGTGAAAATTAAAACACGCTAGATATGGATTTTTCTTAAGAAAATCAAAAAGGTAATTCGTCACATTAAAAAGGGAATAGCAGGAGGTCACCTGTTTTGGACTTGTTGTTTATTGATATTGGTTATTATGAGCTAAATTCTAAAGTGCCATGTTGGGCAAGTTAAAGGCAGAGTTAAGGGCATAGGAAGTGCAAGGCCAAAAGAAGGAGAGAGAAAGAGAAGGTTTGAGCGAGTGAGGTAATTTTGTTAATGCACACTTAGGTGTATTGTGTAAGCATTAAAACAATGACCTCAGCACCTTGTTGATTATTGTTTGCTCAAATTGCTTTGTTTTTCTTGCTTTATTGTAACTTTTACACAAAATATAATTTGAGCTCTTGTAAAAACACATTTTTGTGCTCAAAACCTCAAATTAATTGCTTGGAATTGTGGCACAAACATAATGCCATGTAGCACAACGCTTATGTATACAGAAATGAAAATGTCCCACAGAGAGGAAACATCAGGGAGAAACCACCGGGGCACAGTTTGACAGTTCAAGCACCGAATGCCAATTTTCCTGTGTACACAGGAACAGCTTAAAATGAGTGTCAAAACTCTTAACCCTTGCAGGAATGTTCCACAATGTGTGTTTTTAAGAGGCCTAACACACCATTTGTGGGTATACAAAAAGCCAAATATTCAGAGAAAAGCTTTGTTTGCAATAATACATGCCTATGTGTGGACATGTTCCCAAGAAATAACTTTTATTGCAGTTCAAACCAGTAGTCATCACCCTGCTCCATATATGTGACTGATGACTGATTACTGCACCAACTTTATTTAGGGCTCATGCTTCAATATAATTTGGTGTTGATCCACAGATTTTCATCAGATTCTCATTTCTGTGAATATTTTCTGTTCTGTGGATAATTACCCGATGATACCTCAGAAATCTTAGTTAACACCCAGGTACAGTTTTTATTGCAGGGCAGAAAAAAAAGAGCCAGTAGTTCACAACACGCTTATCCTCGCACCAAGCTTGTAGCTCATTTGTAATCATCGATCCAATGGGACTTCATTAGTATAATGCAATATGCCATTTTCACCCAAACAATCTCCTCTGTTCAACAGCTTCATTGTTCTGCAAATTCAGACCTTGCAGGAAAAAGCTGTATGCACCCAATAACAAGACATCTCTGAAATAAGTGGTAGCTAATTAAGCATGCTGTGAGAGCCTAGTTACAGACTGTGACAGTAATTACAGAAGCAATCACTTCACATCCTTCCTGCTCCTTTGCCACATTTCATGACTGCCGGCTCCTTTGGAAAACAGTCAAATTAAGACTCATTAAGCCCCTCTGAGGTTTTTAATTAAAACGCACTTTTTAAAGTGAGAATTCTTCCAATATTTCTAACCATGCACTACTTAATGATATCAGTAAAGCTGGAAAAACTGCTTTGCGTGTTGCCCTAAATACTGATTCAGGGGTTTATAGAGCGAGACGGCTTTAATGGAGGAAAAGTGCTTCCGGACGTGCAGTTGGGATCCACATGTTCAGAGTTACAGTATGACTCAAAAATAAAAAATGATAAGTATTTAAAAAAAAAAAAAAAAGTCTACACCCTGGACTTCCTGTGTAATTGATCTGACGTGAGCTCAAACAGGCAGGAGAGGCCACTTTTCTTGGACCAACAAATGACAGTCATTTACTTACGTGTCATTGATGTGAGTCATATTGAGCTTTTAAAATCATATTTACTCACAATTTTTGTAAAATAAAATGAGTTTCACATTGATTTATATGTGGATTCCCACTGGGTATGAATTCCCAAACTTCTGAGTGCACAAGCATAGTTGTTTTTTAAAAGTGGGCAAAGGTGGGAAATTGCCTGGAGCCTTACATGCCAACAGGGCTCAAGACAATAAGTAAGGTATACATTCAAGTGATCACTCAGGATTCTGGAAGAGTGCCTGCTTGAGGTTCATATACAGCAAATTGAGAAATATTAAAAATTTTGGTCTGGGCAAGTTTTTATCAAATGTAGAGTTAATAACACTGGATGGGGTCAAGTGCCTGAAAATGTACTTTTTTGAAAAACACATGGGGACAAAACCAGTTGTAAAAACTGTAAGGTGTAAAATTATGTTTTAGTAAGTTAAATCCACGGGTTTCACTGGAGGAATCTTATCTCTGAACTTTTCACTTTGAATTTTAAACCTGTAAGTAACAAATCACCCCACATGTCCCCTATTATAGGAGTACTAGCAGATGTCACAAAGCTTGTTTGTTTTAGAGCATTTAAAAACTACCATACTGTTTTAAGCTACACAGTGTTATACCTCAATGCCTGGTGGTGTATTTCCAGGTCATGATGCAATAATAGGTCAAATAGAAGAAACAAAGACAGCAGCAACATCCCCAACTGGTGGCAGAAGGCTATATTTCACAACATTTGACTTTGGTTTGGATTAGGTCCACCTGACAAAGTGCAGTGTGAAAGCTAAGAAAACTAAATGAAAAATGTTGTAACTTTACCCCAAATTAAACCAAATCTGCCAAGGTTTAAACCAACGCTATGTAGTTTTTCCACGTTTATATAATATTTCTAGATTCATTGTGATAGTACATCACCTTACAACAGGTTTAATGACACCTCTGTCATGGTCTGAGGGGGGTCTGTATTGCCTTCACTGGCACTATGTAACTCCCACACCCTTCCACACTAAAAACTATACATTTTTGTTGCTTTGACTGCTTTATGGTATACATCACTTCCCCCTCTTTCCCTGATTCATTTAAAAGACAGAAGGTGGTGAAAGCTAAACTGAGAGTTGTTATCATGGCAGAAGCAGTGAAAAACCTGAAGAAAAGAAATTTATTTTATTAGAGAAGACGGAAAAAGAAAGCAGGAGAGTAACATGCTAAATGTCCAGACAAGGATAAACATTGCCCTGGTGTTGACTCGCCGGCATGAGCTGGAAGACAAGGAGGGATGTCTGACCGATGCTGATTCGGCCCTATTATTGTTGTACTGGTAAGTACATGTTAATTGCTTTCCATCTATATCTTGAGTTTGTAGGGGTCTTTTCGTATCACTTAGGGCTGACGCTTGAAAAGAGATGTATTCAAAAAGAAACATGATCAGACTTTATCTAATCAGTCCACATGGTTTACATGTCTCTTGGGACGTCCTGTCAGCTCGCTTCTCTTCCCTCTGTATGTCAACAAATGCAGGTTGGTGTGAGTCACTCTGTTATATTCAACATCCATAGAGGCCACTCCAGAGCTGAAATCTGGAATCTTACATTGTAGGGCTTTAAATGTGAAAGAGACCTTAAGGAAACTGGACTCTGTTGCCCTCAGGCCTAATCCAAATATACTGTAGGTATGACTATCTTTTCTCACATAAACCAGTGGCATTTGAATGAGCCCATATTACGCCTTTTCAGTTTTTATATTCCCAACCCATGCTTTCATTACCCATTCATAATTAGCATCTTAATGCTGCTAAACACATAAAATAGAGGTCTCCCCTCAAAAAGTTGGTATAGCTATGCTAACCTGGCTTAAGACCTTATGAGGGAGTGGATGTACAGGAGTGACATTATTACTGTGAAGCAGAAAGATCCATGATAGGCAAAGAAATGCATGCATGAAAAGAACAGGAACTTAAAACTCAAAAAAATAATATGAAAGATTTTCAAGAATTCATGATCATTTTTTCCTCATCTAGTTTTAGTAATTATTAATAGTAGCTAATAGAAAGAAAGACTAGACGTAATGCATAGAGTTTCAGTCTACTTTGATTTCCTTACGTTGTCTAAAAGAGCCCATATTATGTGTCTCACCATTTTTTGATTCTTTTTTACTGTTTAGTAATTATTAATAGTAGCTAATAGAAAGAAAGACTAGAGGTAATGCATAGAGTTTCAGTCTACTTTGATTTCCTTACGTTGTCTAAAAGAGCCCATATTATGTGTCTTACCATTTTGATATTCTTTTACTGTGTTTTACATGTCTCAGCTGTGTAATAGAGTACCTCTATGCACAAGACAAATAGTCTGTGGCATCCTATCAACAGGTAACATCAATTTCTCCTCTTCTTTGTTTCCTCCATTTTTCACTCAGACCTGTTGAGTCTCCATCTAGTTTTTCCTGTGTGCACTCCAATGCATACAAATATTTCCATGAGTGCCAAGTTAAGGCTGTCATTGTTAAAACATTGTAATTTTCATAGTTTGGCTGTTATTTCCTTGTGTAAATTATAGCCAGTCAACATTGTTAGCAGAAGGACATGAAGGCTGTGCAGGGTAACAAGGGTGGAACCAATCA
This sequence comes from Scarus forsteni, assembly GCA_036419115.1. Classification (NCBI taxonomy): domain Eukaryota; kingdom Metazoa; phylum Chordata; class Actinopteri; order Labriformes; family Labridae; genus Scarus; species Scarus forsteni. The sequence goes on from JAZDUH010000098.1 coordinate 39,381,226, forward strand.
TGCAGCTTGGTAGCAGAAAACTGAGTTGCCTTCAAGGAGAACGTTATAGTGCCCATGTCATGTTGGTTAAGTTTTCTTTTATGTTTTGCGCATTCATCTCTTCAGTCTTGTCCTTTCTTTTTTATTTTGAAATCACTAACCCTTGTCTCTGTTCATGGTTTAACCCTGCCTACACTGCTGACATCTTGTCTCACTTTCATGTTGAGTGTTTCTCCGACTGGTTTCTCATCACATTACCTCTCGTATTTAAAGGATAAGTTCGGTTTCTACAGCTTTCACATTGTTTATAGAATGAAGTAGAACAATATACTCACCCAGAAGGCTTTCCTGATGCAAACAGTGCTTCGGGAGATATTTAGATCCAAAATCGCACGGCGGACATCCTCGTAATTGTAGCACATAGGGCATGTATAGCCCCGCTCCTAAAACTGCATTAATCGTCCAAAAATTAATTAGTTTCACCAATATTTCATCATGGTCCGCTCGGGCTACTCCTCCATTACAGTCTGTGTCACTCCAGACATGTTTTGTGGCTGTGCTGACCTCTGAACTGAAGAAGAAGAATGTTGCGCATGCGCAGTACGGCTCATTGTTTCAGGGGAAGACCGCCGGCTACACGACTTTCTTCTTCCAGTTTTGTGCAAAATGGACGAATATTTATCGGATGAAGATGTTGTGGACGAGAACTTTGAATATGATGGGTGTCCTTACAGTTTCGAGCCAGAGTTTACAGATGAGGAGCTCATCGAAAGGAGGACGCAGAGGCAAAGAGAAGAACAGCTCTCCAGAAAGTACTGTGCATGCGCGGAGGCAAACATTCTTCTTCTTCAGTTCAGAGGTCAGCACAGTCACAAAAAACATGGGTGGAGTGACACAGACTGTAATGGAGGAGTAGCGGACAATGATGAAATATTGGGGAAACTAATGAGTTTTTGGACGATTAATGCAATTTTGAAGCGGTGCTATACATGCCCTATGTGCTACCATTATACGGATGTCCGCCACTCGATTTTGGATCTAAATATCTCCTGAAGCACTGTTTGTATCAGGAAAGCCTTCTGGGTGAGTGTATTGTTCTACTTCATTCTACAAACAATGTGAAAGCTGCAGAAACCAAACTTATCCTTTAACCTCATGTCTCCCTCTGTTCTTGGGCCAGTTTTTATGGCACTTTTCAAAGTCTTGCCATTTTGAAGCCTGGCTTGCTTTTTTGGACCTTGTCTTTTGTCTCATGTTTAGGAAACCTTTCCGTGATCTCACTGCCCCATTGTGTACCAAACTCTGCTTGGTAAAACCATTCAACCCGTTTGAATCTGACTACGGTGTGGTGTCCTGCACTTGTGTCCTTGCTCATGAGTCTGGTTTTGTGACAGCTCAATCTCTCTGTTATTTGTTGTTTTTGTTGTTTATTTGTTTTTTTGCTTGTTTTCAACTGAAACGTTTAAATTTCCCAGAGAAGGTGGGTCCATATTTAGTAATAACTAGTTTTAGCTGTGCAGATGCAGTGCTGTTCTCAGTTGCTGTGGCTAATGCTGTGGACTTCATCCCCATTCATACATTCCTCACTCATCAGGTTTCTTGATGTGGAGTTGCTCAAGGTATAGAACTAGTAAAAATGACTGCTAGTGAAACACTTGGCTTGCCTTTTACATTAGAGCAATAGTCATGTGCTGAGGTTGTGTATACTGTATAGCAGTCAATAGTGCCACTGAGAGCCAAGTTTAATTCACTTTAAGGTCAAAACCACACATTAAACAACATCGGTATGGACTGGACACAACAGTAGGATTCTTTCCAGGGTTTAACTTTTCCTTATTTTTCCTTCTCTTTTGAAACCCTTCTGTTTAAAACTTAACTCCCTCCATCATCAGCTGTTGAGGTCATCAGAAGAAACAAGAAATACTAACATCACTAAAACTAAACTAAAAATGAGTGATTTTGACTGCAGTGATGACGGAATGTTAATAGTTGTGGGCAAAAGAGGATCACTTTAAGAACCAGAGTATTCAGAGGAAGAACTTTTGGAAATGGAGTAACATGTGGAAAGAATGAGAGAAGAATGAGAGGAGTTGTGGAAATGGTGGAGCAGGACAGATCACAAGTTTCCTGGTGGTGCAGATGCTTAACTGTGAGCCCATGTCCATAAACCTGGAGTCCTACTGCTGATACAAGCAGGTTTTAGTGACACTGTTCCTTCAGGACATTTAAGCAGACCTCTTTAGTTTTGGTAAGCCTTCAAACTGCAGTTTTGTATTCTAATCTGTAAAAATGGGCTCTGCAGATATGATGATCTGGCACTGCAGTCTGGCAGAGTCCTGGTGTCCTTGTTTAAAAGAAAAACAAGCCAAAGTTGGTGAAGGTCCACGTAACACTGGACTATGGTGAAATCTTAATTTTGACCATTCCTTTTTGCTTTTAAACATCTGAGATAACGACAGAAGCAACCCATCTTCTAAATATCTAGGGAAGTAGATTTATACCAGTTTTAGCTCTAGTGACTGCTACCTAACCGCGCTGCAGTTCAATGACCTGGGCACCCAATGCTGATGGAGGCATAAGCTGTTACATCCCATCACAAAATACAAAATAGTTCCAAGTACAGGGGTTTGTCAAGAGAAAGTAAAACGCTGAAAGAAACCATAGTGGAGCAACCCAGTCAAGCCAACATAGTTTTTTGTGTAGTTTTACTCTAAATTGGGTTAATTTTGTGGCACCACTGACTGCTAATATATATTGCTTGGTGTTGCTAGCTGGTTATCTCCTCCTAGGCAAAGCTGGCCAGGTGCTTCAGTGGCAATCACATATATGTATATATAAATCTTTGCCTTGCTTGGGTCAAGAAATAACTAATGCTACCTCCTGTGTACGTGTGGCAGTGTGCTTGTGTGGCAGCAGTAAACACGCAGTGATGTGGTCATTGGAGGAAACTAAAAGTTCCGGAGCGCCTGAGGAGTGAGATCATTCGAATTAAAGCGCAGCAATTACCAAATAGTGCAAGTGCAGGAGAACAGGCGGCCTGATAAAGACTCAGACACAAAGTGAATGTGGTGGGACTGCTTAACAGCTTACAGGTGACTCCTCACATAAACAAACAGAAATTTGAAAAAAGTTTTACACAAACAGGGCCACAAACGTATTTACATGCACGCACACTCTGACAGAGTTTTATATAAAAACACCAAATCCATGGAAACAACCTTTAAATCCTCAACTAAAGGCTGTGGTCACAAACTGCACAGCATTTACATCCCTTTGCACGCTTGTCCCTGGTTGAAATGGACCACTGTGTGGATATAAGAAAAGGTTACAGAGATTTTGATTGCAGTTTGTGGTGCAAATAAACTCTGGTATGAACAACAGCATTCAGCTTTTTCCAAGCTCCCAGTGATTTTCAGAGGAAATAAACCTTTAAACATCCAGTTTCTCTCATGTTAAAAAGAAAACCACAGTTAAAAACTGCTAATGCTTGTCGTGATTTGAAGTTTTATGGACCAAGCTGTGACTGTTAAAGTAGAATTTCCTGTTTATCATTCATAGAAGGAGTCATGTCCTTATTATCATTAATCCTCTCTGCAGTGGTGCCTTATTTAGAAATCGAACTTGTTAAATAAACTCTTTCTTATAAATTTTTAATGGATCAGTCCATGGTGAACATAGTGGGGTTCCTTTTCATATAAAATGTCAAATAAAATCAGTTTGACTTGAAAGAGGAGTCTTTCGCAATGGAAACTCCCCACAGGAAGATGGTGGTTTACCAAAGTGTCCAAGCACAGCTTCACTCTGCTCTGGAGCTGAAAGGCCTGTTCGGCGTGTGTGAATCTGTTAATGAAAGAGTCCCTTTAACGACTTCTTAAAGGATGAGGATCTCAAGGACACACGCTGAGAGCCACAGTTGAAGCTGCTGTGGCAAAAATCAGAGGAGATTGAGGGAGTAAATGTAAGGGAGGAAGAGGTATGACAACAGACTAATGAGAGAAAGGGGAAAAGATGGCATAGAGGAAGAGCAGGAAGGTACCGGAGGATATGAAGATGTCTGACATGCTTGAAAGGAGGACAGTGCCATCTAGAGACCCTGTGTGACAGCTGTGCATGTTTGTTCTCCGGCGTGCACACAGACAGTGTCAGGTGGGCCATTTAGTGAAGTTAGTCTATATAAAGGAAAGTAAATTATCCTTTGTGAGCTTAAACCTTGTTTCTCTAAAAAGATTAAGATGTATTCCATGTCAAGCCTTATTGCTCATTTATAATTTTATACTGACATTTGTTTCCTTTTCGGGTGTCACATGGAATGAAGATATACATGTATACTGTGCCATTTATTCTGCATCAGCCTTCGAAAGAGAAGAAGATAAACTTTATTAATCCCTCATAGGAAATTCAATTCTTTACACTCTGTTGTTGACACATGCTACACACATAGGCTGAAATATACACGCACAAACAGGTCATACAATCATGCACTAAAGAGGGGTGTCAGAGTGATGGCTTGCTGTTCCGAAGAAGTGCTACAGAACAGTTTTGGGGTTAAGTGCCTCGCTCAAAGGCACTTTGACAGCGCCCAGGAAGTCAGCCAAAATTCTGAGTTCAGTCTCAGAACTCTGAAAACAAGTCAAAACTTGGATAGGAGCCAGATTTCTGCAATTTAGATCTAAAAATCTGAAAAAAAGCAGAAATTTTACTTGAGTCTGAGAATGTTAAAGAAAAAGAGACAGAAAGTGGAGAAAAAGTCACAATTATGATTTATGATTAAAAAATAGTTAGATTTCTTACTTTGACCTCAAAATCTAACAAAAAAACAAGCTCAATACATTTTAACTATTCTCAGAATAAAAAGTTGAAACATGGATAAAAGTCAGATTTCAAATCCAAACTTAAAGGTGCTATGAGGAGTATCTATTTCCAAACACAAAAAGCCTCTGCTACCCATGAGCACGTGGGGTGACTGTCGTAATGCTGCGTTCCAGTAACCTCGGAACTGGGAGTGACATCATCTCGGACTTATCGGCGTTCACGTTGAAGTCGGGGAAAAAAATGCCCATCTACCAGGCTATTGTTAGCTGTTGTTAGCACGCCGTGCATTGTTGTTCACAAATATCACATGAAGAATGTGATTATCACTATGGCAGCATTTTTGTAAATATAAGTCTTACAATACTATGTATACAGCTGATCTAGACCGACACATCCCAGTCAGAAGTGCAAATAAATTGATTATTACAGGAGCTGAATAACTGTTCACACTGGGGGCATCCATCTTCCATTGTCAACCCGATCGTGGCGAGGTTTCACCGAGCTCACAGTAGGAAATTCCCACTTGGGGGAACGTTCTAGTTGCAGTTTCCTACTCGGAACTTGAAATTCCTACTTCTGACTACAACTGGAACGCACCAAGACGTGACCCAAACCGAAGCGCGTGTTTGTTGTGATGCTAATAAATGCAGCTCGGACCTTCCTCAGAACTCTGCATTGCTTTACAACTTCTTTTTTCAGCAACTTACAGGATGCAAAGTGATGAGGTAATGTATCTCTTTCTAGTTATGTAGCGGTAGTTTTTGATGAGTGACAACAAGCAATTTTTGGAAAACTTATTGCCGTAGTTTTGTAGCCGGCTGTCAGACCCGACCACTTAGTTAAGGAATAGCAGTTATCGATAACCTATTTTGATGCTACAAAACTCATCTTAGAGTGTGTATTTCGATCAGGCATATATCTGAAAGTGAGACTTTTTTGTAATTACTTAGAAACTCCTCATAGCCTCTTTAAGGGAAATTTGACTCCACCATTTAAATAGAAATGTATAACTTTAGAAATTACTGAAAAAAATATAAAGTTCTTATATTTCTCTGAATCCAAAGATTTTAGTCTGAATTGTGGATTTCAGAATTTGTAAAAAGGGCAGGATTCTGACTATAATTCTAGTATTGTTTTACTTTTGATGCTTACTTTGTTATTTAACCTTTATTTTATTCTTTATTCTTGTTGCCAAACTACATGAATTTCCCTTCGGGGATTAATAAAGTATTTTATCTATCTATCTATCTATCTAGTATCTATCAAGAGGCCCTGTTAGTTATACACTCTTTTACAACCATATGAATCACCTCATAGTATAATAAAGGTCAAATCATTTCTTTTTGTTAGTTGTATATACCTTTTCAGTGTCCTTAACATGTCTTCTTCGCATGATAGGGCCCTTCTATTAACAAGGTATTGAGACCTCTACCCTTTTCATGGCACCAACAGCTGCCTGAAACGTATCACTCCCCCTCCACAGGAAAACAGACCATTGTTTCGTCATCAGTTTAAACCCAATTGGCTCACAGTAGAAAGCCCACTGCAGATTGTGAAATGTAGACAGAATGCAGCACTGAAGACATTGCACCAAGTAGTGCTGAGCTGACCTTTGAACCAATCAGAGCCATTTCACCCCTTATGGGGAGGGGGCTCTTGAAGAGGCAGGAGCTTCAACAGTCTCAGCTAGACTAAGAATACTATCAGAGGTACTCTGTGCGTGGAAACTAGATGTGTTTTTAAACCTACTGATTGTGAACATGCCCACGTGGTCAAAAACATAAATATTTAAACCTTGTTTAAGGCAAAATATTAGGTATAGCACAGCAAAACAGGGGAAACAGTTCTAGCTGGAAAACAGCACAGGAAGCTGAGACCAAATTTCGGTGTTGCTGGTTGCCAGTCGAGAAGGTGGAACAGGAATAGCTCTAAGCTAAAGTTCAGCCAGTCTGCTCCTATTTCTGATGTGTTATTCATTATCCTTCTGTTTCTAACTAACACTCTCAGTCTCAGACAGCACAGATCTCACTCAATTAGAGAGATCAAGACTGTCTTCCACTGTTGTTTAAAGCAAGCCAAAAATAATATGCCAGCCAGCCTGTCGGAAGAATTACCGGTTCCTCCTGCTAACCCCCACCCACTATTTTCTCTATAAAGTTAAAAAACCTTTAATTGTAAGTATGACACTAAAATATTTAAGACTTTAAAGTAATCGCCACGTAAGAGGATCTACACCAGAGACTTAAAAACATTGAATCTTGAGCACTTTTTGTAACAGTCAGAAATAAATGTCATAACGTTTACTGATTGAAACATGTCACTTAGCTCCACATAACTTGAAATACTACATGTATTTTAAAATCTTAAAGTGTTAGGCACCATACACATGTATTCAGATTTACTGTGCAGTAAGATGATATTAAATTGTGCATTTACAGATTCCATAAAAAATTATTTGTCACTGCAGCGCTTTAACTTTGGTTGATCAAATGTATGAAACCTTCTCATATTGTTAAAGTTTCATGGTAGAGCATGATAATCTGCTGATGACAGACTTAACTGTTCAGACTGAGGTCTTCATACAAAAGAAAGACCTGTGATTGATTTGGATCCACAAAAGAAACTTGCCCTAATCGGTTATGAAAATATCACATTGCTGGTACTCTGTTAAACTGCCTTTAAAAAAATCTGATCTGAAAAACTTCAGTAACAGGTCGCTTTTGCCTGTGGTGTCAAAACAGCTCATAAAACATGTTTGCAGAAAATCAGATAATACACGCAACTTTTATCCAGCATCCATAGTTCATCTTGAAGCATCCGTGCCAGACCTTTCAGGATTCGGAGCCTCTCCTCTCCCTCGGCCCTCATGCTCCCTGCTGCTTTCTTTAGGGGTTCCCAGGCTCAACATTTTCCACGGGGCCAGTTTGGTTTCTTACAAAATGTGGGTTTTTAAAACTCGTGACATCTTGACTCATTTCTCAACATCCCAACAATAACAAATGACCTAGTCTGAAGAGCTCATCCTTATTGTATTTGACTGCAAAGCTTCTTTTAGATTTTGCAAAAAGTTACGAAACAAGGGCTTTACAGTAAAGAAAAGAACTTTTAGTCTGATGGTATCAATAAAACATGTTGAATTTGGCAATGTCTCCTCAGTATGCATATAATCAATAATACATGATTTATCACTGTTGAATGATCCTGTTTGTACTCAGTAATTGTCACTGATGCAGCAATTGGAGCTTAATGTCTTACTCGAACAGGCTTCGACATGGAAACACAGAAGTTTATTATTCAAAGTTGACTCCATGAATGAATTATGAGATCTTCTTAAAAAAGAATGAAATGGTTTGTGTCTGATTTTCCTTACTTCTCAAGAAAAGCATTTGAGAACCATTTTCTGGAAACAAAGAAGCTATGGTCGGACTTCATTTATAACCCTGTGATCCATTTCTGTGACAGGTAGGCAAGCAGCTTGTAAAATGGACGGATTTTAAAAGAAATACTTCAGGAAGCTGAGAGTTTTGAGACTGTTAAAGATGGAAATCCCACATCATTTGTAAATCATGTTTCCTCAGCATTGACAGAGCAGTGGTTTCCTTCCTTTATACTTAACCAAGTCAAAACTTTAAGGATCCTTGCAATGATATTGGCTCTGTTAATCTTGGATGAGAACTAATCCCTGGAAAAGGTTGTGAAGAAAGGATAAATAATAATCCTGTTGAGGTCACTTCTAAAAGAGCAGAAAACACGAAGAGGGATTACTTTTGAAGGATTTCTCTTCATTGGTGGTGTGGAAGCTTTCCAGGTTTATTTAAAATGAAAAAAAAACATCAGAGAGGGAGAGTTATTGCACATTTACTGTTTGCAAAGAAAATTAGATACAGAGTCACATAACCTGACATGTAAAAATGTAAAGAAACAAAACAAAGTTCTGCAACAGACTTGAACAAATTGTGCAATATATTCTAAACAGGTCATACGTACATCATGTACAGAACCGTTATAAATAGGTCTAAATAGCAGAGTTTCTTAGATACACTTACACAGTACTACAAAGTCAACTCCCTATGTTTTGATAGTAAGCACAAACATGAGATTTATGATGTAAACTTTTTCATGCTGTAAGTTTTTCTTAATATAGCAGACCTAAAAATGATCATATGTAGCTTTTGCCCATTTTCCTCCTTTAAGAACGACTTATCAATCTTTGAGGCTATTTCAAAATAAGTCCATGGACCAGAGCAGATTCCAACACCACTCAATGCGGCAAAACTCTGTCAAAATGTCTACCATGTCTGTGGATGACTATGTGGTAAATAAAGATATCCCCGAGTGGCAGCTGAGTCAGACTATGAATCATTCCCTTAAAAGAAAGCATCTTGGATTCTTGTGTCAGCTGTTAACTTTTTGTTCATGTTGCAAAAGGAAAAGGACGTAAACACATAATTTCCTCGTTACATGCAATGTAGAAACATAAAATATTACTTCAGAGAGTAATTCTACGGAATACTGAGTGATATATGTGTTCAAAAATCAGCTTTTATGACATGTTTTGCTTCAGCCATTCTCTTAATTCAAAACTAACAATAACAACTTCAGGGTGGTAGAGTGGCCAACAGGTTAGTGTGCTTGTCTCCCAGTGAGAAAGTCACAGGTTGTTTTCCCAGTGTTGGTCTGGGCCTTTCTGTGTGGAGTTTGTATGTTCTTCTTGTGGATGCTTGGACTTTCACTCCAGTTTCCTCCCATAGACCAAAAGCATGCTTTAGGTAAATTGGTGACTCCATACTGACCGTAGGCAGGACGGAGAGCCTGAATGGTTGTCCATCTTTATTTGGCCCTTTGATCAGTTGGTGACTAGTCCAGGGCTTACCCCAGCCCCCGCACTATGTCAGCTCGGATAGGCTGCTGCCCCCAAGCTGTTATGGATGGTTTAACATGTTTAAAGGTGTAGTCAGTGATCTTCTAATCTTCTAATCTAATGCACTGTTTGTCAAATTCACCGTATTTCTCCTCTCCATCCACAAGGTGTCCCCACTGACAGCATGTTGAAAAAAAAGTCCGGTTTCAATACACAGCCTTGGCTCTGAATTTCAGCAGGTAAATACTGTGGCTCGGGCCGAGTTACCAGAACAGGGTACACCCCTCCACATCCAGGGGGCGATCATACTCATGCGCAGATCAGACAGAGGGGGGAGGGAGAGTAGCAGGTTGCGTAGCGTGCGCAGTTAGCGTAAGAGAGAGATACAATAGGTGCAGTAGCAATGGCTGAAAAACAGCCCAAAAGAAAAAGGTCAGAGGAGCGAAAAGTGAAAAAGAAGGGCTATGACCATGAAAGAGCGAAGACCCGGGTCAACATTGATGTTGCTTGATGTTGATGACAGTAGAGGGAACTCCGCCAATTGAAAGACCTGAAAACGGACGCAGATGTCGCCGTCTTTCTGCTGGATAGGTAAGCAACATTAGCTTTGTGGTGCTTCACATGACAGTAACAGCCGTCGCTCATTCATCTTATTGTCTAATCTACCAAAATGTACTGTTGTTGTGATGTTATCAATATTGTCAGTTGAGTTGTCTGACGAGTCAGGGTTACCTTAGCTTTGTTGGTCAGCTACGCAGTTTCTACGGTCGTTTCCGTGACGATGCACGTCCATCAGCTTTCAGGGGTGGAGCCAGGGGTGAGGTATGAAGGGAGAGGCGGGTCTAAATTTGTTTATAAACAACCTCTCCACTCGTTTTCTCCCACATCGCTGACTACACCTTTAAGTGATAAAAGTATGCGTATATTACCAGTTGTCTGATTCCACAGAGTGTTATGAGTATTACATTTTCTGAGTATTTCGGCCCTGATGTTTATAGATGTCACTTTAAGAATTTCACAGGGCTTGAAGAAAAAAATATATAACTCAACAAACTAGACAGTGAGCAGTACATGTTCCAAATTATGAGTCTATCACCTAAAATCCCCCCTCTGTTGCTTCCTTCAAATTTCAGAAAATATGAGTTCAAACATTCCATTCCTGAGCCTGGTGTTTCTTTATCACTCAGGATGGTCCGACGAAAGGAACATTCCTAGGTATGTCTGTGTGTTTAATGTTTCATGCTCTATTGTAAAGTGTAAAGTATCTTGAGATAACACTTGTCATGACTTGGCACTATACAAATAAAGATTGATTAATAAGGGGATGGTCAGATACAGCTCACAACGATTTCCTCTAAAATAGCCTGTTCTGAACAGGGATGAAACAGGGGGGTTTATGTGCTTGTCAAAAACATATACGTGTGCTTATAGGCAAGAAACATCAAGAATATGGGAACAGGTGGTGCTGGTTTGGTGGAGTCGTAAGCAAAGAATCCAGCCTTTGACCACTTTGCAGAGTCCTCCCCCTACTCTTTCTCTCCCTTGCCCCCTTTTACAAGCCTATCCACTGTGTTCGTTGAAAAGAAGTCAAATATGGGACCCTTAACCAAAATGTGCATCAGCGAATAAAATGTGCTTTGGTTCACTTTATAAGCCGTGACACAGATGCTACTCAAGCATTTCTGTCCCACCACATTATCATTGACAGGCATGGTAATTTAAAATAAAATAGATTACTTTGTTTTGCCACCTTAACTAACCAACAAATGATATTTTGGGCTCTGATCCAAGGACTAAATCTAAATATTAAGGCATACGGCTAAGTAACGATCCACCACCATCACCAAACACAAACATGGACAAAGAATATCAGTGTCTGGAGTTTGATAACCAGTGTTCAAGAATTGTTGTTGTCTGTCAATTTAAAGTGCATATTTATCACAACAAGCAAAATTACACTGAAGAGAAACTTAAATCCAGGATACCTTAAAATAGCTATTTTGTCTCTCAAATGAAGGAGTATTTGGTTTCTAAACTCTGCAAGTGAGAAATGGTAAAAGGCCCAAAAGATGTTAACTGGACAATTTCAAATATCAAACAAGTCAGATTTTGGTTATCGTTTCTCTGAAAAGTGTTTACTTTACAGGTGATGGGTTCAAGTCATCTTCTTCAAAATAAATGTCAATCACAATATGGCTTTTGAGCTGTAAAGTGCTACATGAAGGACAACAACACATTATGGTGATCTGGGAGGTTACAAGGCAAATCTCCAACATCTATCACGTCTCCATGAGTAAGGACTTTCTAAGGCTTTCCTTGTTCATTAAAAACAATCAACAGCAACTTCAAAACAATCATCTCTTTTCAATGATTAGGACATTTAGGATAAATTAACCAATTTTAAATAGTATTAAATAGCTTAATTAAATTAAATCGCTAAACCCTGGGTAGTTTTAGGGGTCAGATTGGAGGGCGCTGTAGAAGGACGAGGTGGACGATTTTCAGTTCTGGTGGAGCAGGAAGTTCTTGATAGGTTGTGGTAGTGGTAATGAGGTTATCTGGTTTAAACGGCTTTTGCCCAGCGTTCTGCGGATCCTGATGCGACACAGGTGTGTGAGCCTGCGTGGGGTCCCTGAGAGAGGAAGTAAAGCAAAGATTTTATAGATTCAGGTTACCATGAAAACAGGGTACAGTCCCAGGAACACAGGCTCCTGCTTTAAGTTGCATCATCCCCTCACTCAACTATCTGAACTGTGAAAAAATGGTGTGTGCAGTGATACACCTGTGTATACGATATGTAAAGGCAGAGGTCGCTCAGTTTTAACTTAGTAAAAGTGTATAACTATGAAGAGTTTGAAGGTACAACATAGCAAAAGATTTGCAAAGTGACCAATAAATACTGGGTTCCTTGTAGGGCTGTGCATCTTCACCCGATCAAATTAAATTATGTTATTTAGGCCCCGTCCACACAAAGACAAAACGCTTAACAGTTTCTAAAACGATCGTCACAAAGACGAAGGCGTCTCAGAAAATGTGTGCGTCTATATGAATGCACTCGATATGCGTGAAAACGCTGTAAAACACATGCCAGACCTCTAGGGGCGCTGTACAACATGACGGAAACAAGCGGAAACAGACAAAAAAAACAGTGGGCATGCACACTTGCGGCAAAAGTTGTAAACAGAGATTGTGATAAAGTGCCGTAATGTGTCCTTGATAATTGTTTGTTCAACTCTGTGGTGATTGAGAAGAAGGAGATTTTGCTGCGACAGGGATAGTAGGGTCACTAGCTTCATCATTCAGCACATATGCTTCATGTACGCCGCTATTGTTGTTGTCATTGCCACGTGTGGCGCATGCGTGTCAATGAAGATATGAAACTATGACGTAAGCGTATCTGAAAACTTGCGGAGAGCCAGTAATCACGGAGCTGCGTATACGGCATTTCAAAATCTTTCCACTCTGGAACCTAGTATCAAAAATGATCGTTTACAGACCCCAAAAACGCCGTCTTCGTATGGATGACACGCAGATTCTGCAAAAAATGTATGTGTTTAGGCCTCGGTTTGTCTTCGTGTGGATGGGGCCTAAGTCAGGATTTCTATTCAGTTCAGTTCAGTAACACAGTTCAACACAATCAACACCATTCTCGATTCAGGATGTAAACCAATCCCAGATGAGAATCGATAACAACTTCCTCAAGGAATTGATATCATTAATTTATCTGCATATCAATTCCTTCCACTTTGTTCTGCATGCTTTGCAAATTAAGGGCGTCACACTATCATCAGAGGCAGTAAGCAAAAATGACAGCAAAGAAGTAAAAAATCAGGGAAGACAAAGGAAAGAAGTGTTTAAGTTGTGGCTTCATTTTTCTCTACAAGACACTTATTGTGCAACTTTCAGTAAGTGTACACAACATCAAGCAGCAGCAACAGGGGGGTCATGTGTTTGACATTGTTGCCACTGAAAAACCAAAATGTAAGTCAACTTTTACCCATGCAAAATCAGCAGGAATCAATAAGGGAATTGTAAAGAATCACTAAGAAGAACTGTAGTAAGATTTGGTACCAATACAATTTTATCGACCCCCATCACTATTCTTGATTTCTGACATTACTGTACATAACTACTTTTTTTCCAATTATTGCAAAATGTCAAAAATTATGAAGACTTATGTATTTTCAGAAAGTGCTTTTGAATTACATTTCAACAAAAAAATCTTTTCAGCTATCACAAAGAGACATGCAGTACTGTAAGCCCCTACAGATGCAACTTCCTGTAGTTTGGTTCGGCCCAGTGCTGTGCTGATGATGGATGTTGGTTTTGGATATATGTATGTGTATGTGTATTTTCTATTTGTACATACCGGTATGTACAAAATGCCCATATGTGTATCAATAAAATGAAGGGTTTGTCTTCAGCCTGCTCAGTTGTTATAAACTGGCACTACACAAAGATTGATTGATTGATAGATTGATTTGAATGATCATTAACAGTACTGAGCAAAGCCTGTTCAAATGTCTACAACAACCTAACTACTTTTCTCCAACCACTGACCACTTGAGAGCCCTCAGGGACAGCATCTGGATAATAATCTGGATAATAACCACTCTTCAAACTCACTTTTTGCCTCCAAAAAGACCTTCAATGCCTCTGGATCCACCTTCCTCCGGTTAGGAGACTCCAGCTCCGTCTCATCCCAGGGTACCAGGGCCGGGTTGGCTCCATGGTCTAGCAGCAGGTGGATGAAGGCCACCTCACATCCGTGTCTGAGCACAGCATCCAGCAGGCAGGAGGCCAGGCCGCGGGTCAAGGCCTCGTGGCAGACGGGCCCCGTGTAGTTAAAATCAGGCTGAGCTCCAGCCTGGAGAAGGAGCCGGAAACAGTGGAGGTGGTGATAGGCAGCGCTGATGTAAAGAGGACACACCACCAGAGTGTTTAGGGTGCGAGCACTTAAGAGGAGTCGGGGGCCCAGCTGGTGGTCCATGTCTACATCAGCGTGGAACCTGGACAAGGGGTAACAAAGGATCAGATGAGATTTATTTATTTTTCACATATGATTGACTTATTGACAAAAACAGCATGTAGCCCGCTAAAAGTGTTGACTTTTCAGCATGTTCAGATGACTACAGCATTCAAATTCACTCTTTTATGAAGGAGGCCAGTGGAGGCCACTGCCAGCCTGGAGACCATACACATCATCACAAACTCAATAAATCCAAAAGCAGAAACCAAACTTAACAGATAGATGGGTTTGATATGGTAAGTAGGACATTTTGTCAGGAAAAAAGGTTGAAATTTACTTAAAATGTGTTTTCAGAAAACAGATGCCATCATCAAGTTTAACAATGCATATACTTCTCAAAAAGTACATATATTTTTCAGTGTTAGGTCATGTTATATTAGATGATGCATAGGAGCATGAAGCAGGTACAAACAAAAAAGAGGTTCCCCTGCTGTCTGGATGTGGCATGGGTCGGTGTTTTTCAAAAAATGTGTTCAATATGCATCCAAGTAAGTCCAGGTGTGCTCTGGGTAAAGAGTTTGATACACATTCTTGCATATTTATTCATTTTGAACCAGGTTTAGTTTTTAATTTACAATAAAAGGCTCTTGAGACTGTTTCTTCCTTTAAGTTACAGTTTCATCCTATACTGGTCTACCAGTGTAGCACTAGTTTATTTAATAAATCTAAAAGTCTGAAAGATTTTTCCTTGTATTTAACTAATTTTGTTACATAAGCACTAGTAATTAGTCCTTTAGATCATGGGTGGGCAACTGGCACCCCAGGGATCACATGCAGCTCTTCACCTCACTGAATGTGGTCCACCAATCATTTCCAAAAAAACAAAAAAAATAACAAACTGGAAATAGGGAGAACACTTAACAACTGCTAAAAAAGATTTATCATGAGTTACCTGCACTACATACTGCACAAATTAGGAAAGGGGATAAGATATTTCTTCTAGCCTTAGGTTTCTGGTACATGCCTTACAATGCCTGCCTTTTATGAGGCACTACAACACCAGATATAGTTTAGTAAAAAATGTTTTGGAAACAACAGTAAAGGTTATATATTTGTGCTTCAAAAATTAGTTCATTCATTACTTTATCTATTAAAAAGAAGCTTGAATTGGCTTTAGTTATGTGTCATGCTATTTAAATTGTGAATTTTTAACTGTGTTTGTGTTAAAATATTTTGGTATAATCCTTTTTGAAGCTTTATATTTGCTATTTTTTTGTGTATTTCTATATTTTTTCCTCATTGAGAGTGGTCAGCAATATGCAAAAATGTGGTCCTCAGGCACTGGAAAAGTTTGTGTGGCCTTCTTGGTAAACAAAGCTGAACACCTCTGCTTCAGAGTGTCAGTGTGGACCAAAGGTGTGTGTATTTAATTTCAATGTTTTTTTATTTCAAACATGTAATTGATGATCATAATCAAATCCAACATTCACTTGTAATGAGGGATGTCCTGACACTGATCAAAAGTGTCAGATTAGGGCCACTGTCACCATTTTGTTACTGATAATGGTTTGGAATTTATACTGATCATCTCACCCTGATTGTCAATGTCAGTTTTGTTGAGCACACTTTACATCAGGCTGTAAATGCACAAGTGATGTAGCATTAGTAGCTCTGTGGCAAACATGTTAGCAGTGTGAAATAGGGCTGGGTATTTCCAGCAACTTCCCGATAGGGTCACTAGGGCTGCTTTTATTGCAACCAGTTTAATACAAACATCCTGATACCACAATTGTGAACATTGACTATACTTTAAGCAAAACTCTTGACAAGTTTAGTTTTTTCATCAGAAGAAAAAGAACAAGGATGAGTTTTAAGTGGTTCTAAAAAGTAGGATGACATATAATTCAGATCCTCAAAGATGGTAGACCTAAGATCAAATTTAGAACTTATGCTTCATTATGTAGCTCGTCTTCTACCTTGAACTGTGCCACTGTTAACATTACCCAAAGTGTATTTACAACAACTGTCAAAATATTTAGGCCGTATCGATTCTGTAGAATCCGTATCGATACACGTATCCCAAAGGGTCTATGATTGGCCCACAGATATTTTAGTAGGCCTAATGTGAAATTCAGACAGCAAGAACAACCCAAGGGTCACTAGGGCTGCTTTTATTGCAACCAGTTTAATACAAACACTTAAACACAAAAAATGCATCACAATATGGAGCGTTTACCAAAGTCACTCAGAAAAAGGAAAAGGCTGCACTGCTTTTGGACTTTAAAAAGAAGGATGCATATAATTCTATAAAACAATCACTACAAACATACAGACATGAGGCCCCTCTTGATAACAAGATGTTGCATGTCAAGGGGCTAACCGCTTATAAATCTGTATCCAGCAGAAACAAGTATGACGACAACAGGTCTATGATTGGCCCACAGATCTGTTAGTAGCTTTAGTTCTTACTTTAGTCCAATTGTCTCTGCTTACCTCCCTTCCCTCGCCCGTACACCCATCACAGCACAGTGTGGATTTGCTGTTCATCATGAGACTGGGATCCACATCCAAGATTTCCTGCTGCTTAAGAGAGGGTTTTTTTTCTTACCGCCATGATGGAGGGATTCCTGATTGGCTAGTGGGTTCATGTTGGGTGTTGGATATACAGTTGTGCCCAAAAGTTTACACCCCCCAGCAGAATTTCTGATTTTTTGGCCCTTTCTCAGAAAATATGAATGATAACACAAAAACCTTTCTGTCACTCATGGTTAGTGGTTGGGTGAAGACATTTATTGAAAAAATGATAAGTTTACTCTTTTTAAATCATAATGACAACAGAAACTTCAAAAATTACCCTGTTCAAAAGTTTACACCCCCCAGTTTTTAATACCGTGTATTTCCCCCTTTAACATCAATAACAGCTTGAAGTCTTCTGTGGTTGTTGTGGATGAGGGTCTTTATTTTCTCAGATGGTAAAACTGCCCATTCCTCTTCTCAAAAAGCCTCCAGCTCCTGTAAATTCTTGGGCTTGCTTGCATAAACTGCACGTTAGAGATCTCCCAAGAGTGGCTCAATGATATTGAGGTCAAGAGACTGAGATGGCCACTTCAAAACCTTCACTTTGTTCTGCTGTAGCCAATGGCAGGTTGATTTGGCCTTGTGTTTTGGATCATTGTCATGTTGGAACGTCCAAGAACATCCCATGCGCAGCTTCTGGGCAGATGAGTGTAAATTTTCCACCAATATTTTCTGATAACATGCTGCATTCATCCATCCATTCATCAATTTTGACCAATTTTCCTGTGCCTTTGTAGCTCACGCATCCCCAAAACATCAGTGATCCACCTCCGTGTTTCACAGTAGGAATGGTGTACCTTTCGTCATGGGCCTTGTTGACTCCTCTCCAAATGTAACGTTTATGGTTGTGGCCAAAAAGTTCAATTTTGGTCTCATCACTCCAAATGACTTTGTTCCAGAAGTTTTGAGGCTTGTCTCTGTGCTGTTTGGTGTATTGTAAGTGGGATATTTTGTGGCATTTGCGTAGAAATGGCTTTCTTCTAGCAACCCGACCATGCAGCCCATGTTTCTTCAAGAGTCTCCCTATTGTGGATCTTGAAACATCCACCCCAATTTTTTTCAGAGAGTCCTGTATTTCAGCTGAAGTTATTTGAGGGTTTTTCTTTGCATCTCTAACAATTTTCCTTGCAGTTGGAGCTGAAATTTTTGTTGGTCTGCCTAACCGTGGTTTGGTTTGAACAAAATCCCTCTCTCTCCACTTCTTAATTAGAGTTTAAACAGTGCTTCTTGGCATCCTCAATTCCTTAGATATCTTGTAAAATCCTTTTCCTGTTTTACACAGTTGAAATACCTTTTCTCGCAGATCCTTTGACAATTCTTCTGCTTTACCTATGACGCAGAAACCTGAAATTTCATCGCAGTGAAAGATGCACGTGTCTGTCAGGAGCTCAGAAACTCACTGAGCTTTTATACACACAAAATGATTACAAGCTAATAGATCACAGAGAGGATGGTTACCTTTAGTAGACATTCAAACCCATTTGTGTCAAATTTTGTGCATGTTACCAGGCCAAAACTGCCAGGGGGTGTAAACTTTTGAACAGGGTCAATATTGAAGTTTCTGTTGTCATTATGATTTGAAAAGAGTAAACTAATCTTTTTTTCAATAAATGTCTTCACCCAACCACTAAACATGAGTGACAGAAAGGTTTTTGTGTTATCATTCATATTTTCTGAGAACAGGCCAAAAAATCAGAAATTCTGCTGGGGGGTGTAAACTTTTGGGCACAACTGTATGTATTTGTATATGTATATGTATATGTGTATATCATATGTGTATATATATATATATATGCATATATGTGTATCCATAAATTTGTCTTCAACTTGCTCTATCGTAAAGTGTCTTGAGATAACACTTGTGAATTGGGGCTATAAAAATA
Organism: Scarus forsteni; assembly: GCA_036419115.1. Taxonomy (NCBI): domain Eukaryota; kingdom Metazoa; phylum Chordata; class Actinopteri; order Labriformes; family Labridae; genus Scarus; species Scarus forsteni. The sequence continues at coordinate 39,400,307 of JAZDUH010000098.1, forward strand.
AAGATTGACTGATTGATATGCTGCAGACGCTTTTAAGGCCAAAAATATGAAAGAGGAAGTGGTTCCATTCATCACTTTAGACAAGCAGCACATCTCTGTGGTGAAGAAGGTAGGTTTTTGTCATCTCTTGGAGCTTTTGGATAGACAGTATGCCATCTTAACACTACATTGCAGACGTAGCTTTACTGGAGAAAGGTACTTAACAACATATGACATGATCCAAACTGTAATGTGACTAATGAAAGTTTAACCTGGACCTTCCTTGTTCCTCTCACGTCATCATTAATTCACACTGCAAACTAAATTGATTCCTCCGTTCTAGAGTTAAAGCATTCTGAATCACATGCACGCCCGTTTTAGAGGTCTCAAACAACTGAGCATATCAAACACACTCGCTCCAACTGGATTAACATGAGGGCCTGATATCATAACACAGCATCACAGACTCACTTCCAAGTAAAAAGAAGACTGAGGACCATTTTAAGCCCTCACAGCAGGCTAAAAGATTACCATAGTGATATGAATATACTTGTCACTATCAGCCTCACATACCATTCGAAGGAGATTTTTTACAATGATTATAGTTTGACTTATCTCAAATCAAATAAGAACATCTTGTAACTTTGTTTACTTGAATTCTGTTAAAAAAACAAATAAATAAAAAAATAAATCGGCAGTGTGTTGCCATAGTGTCTAGGTAATTGTGAATATCAGATCAGGACTTTCTATTAGCAGATATTCACTTAAAAAATGGATTGGATCGGGTCCAAAACAGGCGATTGGGACATCCCTAATTGTGATTAAAAAAGAAAAAATCTTGCTTCACAATTTCGGTAAATGTGTGTTTCAATTTATGTGAAAGGTAGGATGTTAAAACGTCAGTGTCATCACCTGATCCTTACTGTATAGACTCCCTCGTGTTTTGGCTCCATTTTTGTACAGTTAAAGGAGGTGAAGATGTGTTTTTGACTCTTAATGTATTCAGTGAACGATTCTTTATGATAAACCAAACATAAAATATAAGACTGTCTTTCCTCTTTTAATCACAGATGAATATTCAATCATCACCTGGTTTAAGACTAACCCTCTCCTGTCCTCACCTTATGAGCTCCTGCAGTATGTCCAGTCTGCCAACCCGTGCTGCATGATACAGCGGAGTGCTGCGGTGGTGGCGGCTTCCATTGGGATCAGCTCCAGCTTCAAGAAGGATCCTTACACAGTCCAGGTGCCCGTTAACAACAGCCACGTACAGGGCAGTTTGACCTTTCACATCAACCAGGTCCACCTCGGCTCCCTGCGCAATCAGATAGGCCACACAGGCAGCGTGTCCTGCAGTAGCTGCAATCCGCAGAGGGGTGCAGGGAAGGCAGCCGCAACACCATACAGACTTCTCATTGATACGCCTAGAAAGGAGAGAGGGGGGTTGTTATTTGTCATGATATTTAACATTTATTGTGGTTAAGTCTTAACCCAATTTGAAAACGAAAACAGGTGGATGACCAAAAAAGACCACAGTCAGAGGCAATAAATTTAGGACTGTGTAACTTTAAATATTTGCTGTTATGCTGTTTATTTCGTACATATAACTATAAGAAATAAACAGATTTCAACACTGACAATACTGATAAAGACTGGTTCAAATACAGAGAGAAAGGTTAACTCAGTTAACATAGTACAGTGGTTTTTGAAGCATGGCTAATTCCATCAGACTATAACAGTGAGAGTTCTTTAACTCCAGCTTCTGTATGAACTGTATAGAAATAATCCTCTGTCAGTGGACTGTTTTACTACTATGACTGACTGACTACAAACCAGGACACACATATAGCAAGACGTGGTTCCAGCTCTGATAAAGTACCACACATATGGAGCGTGTTACCAGGCACAAGATTTATCTGTGGTGGAAAAGTGGACGGGCACACCCTGTGCAGCCAGTGGATCTGTCACTCAGCAATCCCATCACACAAACCCACTCAGCTCTGAAACCACAAACCACTTACTGCCACAAAAGAACACTCTGGACATTAGCTGCCACTTAAGCAGAACAATGATAATGGCCGAAGGAAGACAAAGAAGATTTTGATTCCAAACATAAAATCTAAAAGTGCATACAATTTAATATTATGCATCAGAAGAACAGGTCAAATGGTGCTGTTGTCCAAAATACATTGAATTCTCTGATCCTATGTAGCCTGACACATACTGTTTGGTAGCTTTTTAATTAACTTGTATGAAATCAGATTTTTGACACAAAAACACATTCTAGTTTGAGAAGGTGAAATTTGCCCATTACAAATCTAGAAGATAGTATCATGTTGCTGAAACCAGCCTCTAAAACTCTGTTTGGCCACAAGTGTTGTATCTATATAGCAATGTGTATTAAGAAGACTGCTTATTAGACACATTATTTAAAGAATAAAATTATAAAACCATGTCTCCATACTGGTTAGGGATGCATGAGTCTGAATTTTTATGGATATCCATTAGAGTATATTTCCAAATTTGATTTAGACAAAAATGATATCGATACTATAAATGGAAAGTACTGAAAGCTGTTATTTTAGATTACACCAATATTATCTGCAAAATAAAATATGATTAACAGTGACACCAAGCTTCATCTTCCCTTTTAAAAACAAGAAACAGTGATTTTATGTGGTTTACTGTCACACATTGCTGTCAATATTATCATCATATTATAAATATTGTTAATGTCAATTATATAATTTCTTGGTCTTGTTCAGTGTTTCCCTTTACTTATTTTATTGTTTTTTTTTCTTCATAAGATGCAAATATATCCAAAGATTCGGCATATTGCACCCTGCTTTCTTAAGTTTTTACTTAATTTCCCCTCGGGGATAATAAAGTATTTCTGATACTTAATTCTGATTAACAACCAGCTGACACAGTTGGCCTGTTTTCTGAAAGTGCACACTTTCAAATAAAGATTGATACATTATTAAAAAACTGTAGAAATGTATTGTTCATATTAAAGTTTATAATGTTGTCACAAAACATCTCTTTTAATCTGCTGTATTAATGTATCAATTTTGAAGAAATCATTACAAATATCAGACCCACATGGTGCATTGTTAATAGTGGCATTGACCATAGTAACAATAAATGAGGATTTCTGTATTAGTTGTAAATGATTTCATTTTGACTTGTTTCATTTTTGACTTGATTCATTCCAGATCTGATAAGACTGTGACTGGAGCTCTTGGCAGCTATGCTAATCTCTGTCCAAGCAGTCACCCCGTTGTCTTAACGCTCGCAGCTCCTATCTCTTCCTGCTCCACAGGACTCAGATTGGTCCGTCCAGTTTTAGGCTGCACAAAATTGTTTGAGATTGGAGCTTGGCAAGATGGACCTGCCTGGTAACAGACATTAGATCAGGCAGATCCAGCTGCTGAGCAAGGTTACACCATGTTGTCAACAACTCTGCATTTATTCCACAGTCTATGAACAGCCCGAGATGGGTTTTAACCATAGACTGTAAAAAACATGGACGCCGTGATGCTGGGCTCAAATTGAAGCCTCCACGAAAACTGCTCCCCCTGGTGACTGGCTGCAGTATAGGTCAAGTCTCCGTCTCCCCCATTCATCTGAACGGGGCGTAGTGAAACTTCAAAAATTAATACACCTCGTAGAAATATTTCTCCCATCCGTATGCTGTGGTGATATGAAAATATTATTGGGCTGCGTTTTTTCCAAGTCCTCTTTTTTCTGAAAAGTTTCTTTTTCATCAGTTATTAGAGTTTAAAAATAACCGCGGTTTACGGCAGTTTCACAATGATTGTGTACGCTGTATGCTGGGGAGTTTTGCACAATGGCAGCGCCCTACCGTTACATGGTAGAAGGCGGAGCCACGCTATCCAGTTCTTATAATACATCCATGGGTTTAACCAACAAAAGAATGGATGGAACAGTGGTAGGTCTTTTTAGTGGCTTGGGGAACAAGCTATTTCAAGCTGCTACTGTTACTGTAAACAGGGGGAGGTGAGAAGTCCTGATGCTGTGGAGTTCGTTTTGTGTATCAAAGTACTCAGTCATATGAAGGAGACATACAAAACACACTAAAGGACATAAAACTTGGAAAAGGACAATATTACCGCTGAAAGACAATTTTAAGGATTTGATAAAGAATTGAAACCCTCAGTATCATTTTGTTTTTCATTCTTTATTAATAGAACCAGATGTGACCGTAAGCAGAAGCAGCATCAGCCACAGGTGAATGAGGGAAAAAGTGACCATGTGTCCTCTAATGATTTGTCTTGTATTTGGCCTTTGTTGGAGTCCTGCTCTGGACATGCAGCTGTTTCTCTGTCATAGATCACTTTGCTCCACAACACAGTGACACTCCTGCACATTCATTCCCTCACAAGTTTTTGGACCTGGGCAGCAAAATTCGACCGTCCTTGCATTTTTTGATGGAAAAACTCATTTTATTCATTTAATAGCTTTCCAATACCAATTATGAACACGTGAAAGTGTGAGCAAGGAAATGCTATCGTCTCTTCATTCTGGGCTGTTTAAAATTAAAATTATTAGTGGGTAGGATTTTGTTCTATGTGAGCAGCATGTCAAACACCTCAGTACGGTTATTTACATTCAGAAACTACATTGGCATAATGACATTCTTTATATTATCAAAACCCTGCGCTACCGTCTGAAGCCGTCTTCCTGCAGCAGATTTCTCAGTGTGTCCAGATCTCCGACATAGGCTGCATTGTGGAGCCGCATGTCATCCTGCTCCAGAGGTTTGTCACAGAACTGCTCCTGAAGCCATTCCTTCAGGTTACGACCTGTGAGAAGATACAGATCACTGTCAGACAAACAGCTGTGTATGATGGATCTTTATTTGAGGACTTTTGGTACAAGTAGAATATTTCCAACAAAGCTGATTCATGTTTTAGCTTCCTCAGCAAAGATCCACGAGTGTGTGAGGATCCTGCATCTAAGGTATTCTACCTCAACTTTGCTGCATAATCTTAATTTGGGATCGAAGAACTACTCGATAAATTGAAGACCTGGGATTCTGTCAAAAAAGAAATTTAACCCTGCAATCTCCACAGGATGGCTGATGCCTGTAGGCTATAACTACAGATCCAGTAAATTCAATATCCCCCCCCAGGCAGCTGCCTGCCAACGTCCAGCCAATTTCCACCCAACTTACAGCTCTAAGTAGTCCCCCCATCTCTCTGGCATTGCGTCTGAATTTTTTTAAATGTATGTTTTTGAGGCATTTTGTGCCTTTATTGACAGGAGAGAGACAGTGGATAGGCTTGTGAAAGGGGTTGAGAGAGTAGGGGAAGACACTATGCAAACTGGTCACAGGCGGGATTCGAACCTGGACCGGCAGAAGCATGTACATGGGGTGCCTGGTTGCTTACCACTTCGCCAAACCAGCACCCCATTGCGTCTGAATTTAACAGAAAATATGCCAATTTAGGCATTTGCAGGGTGCCTTCATGAGACGGCTCAAGAACATATAGTCTTTGACTTTCCCCTGGTGATTTAAATAGTGCAAACTTGACACCAAAAATTAATACAAACATAGCCTAACGTTTACAGTTTATGACCATCAGGGTTAGGCTTTACACCGATCATACTGGCTATATCGGATCGGCCGATATTTGGCATTTTTTGTAATGATCGGGATCGGGCGTCATGTCATAAGTCACCGATCGATTAATGACGTCATGGTCGTGTTGAAATTTTTAAATTCTGTCTCATTTACTCCAAACTAGTTTCACAGCATCGACATGTTTATTTGTTTGTATCCGAGAGCTAATGATTCATGATTAAAAAAAACTTCATTTTCGTCTTCGTGCCTCTTCCTGTTTTGAGTACTGTCGCTATGTGACGGACAATAAAGTTTCTTTGAATCTTCAGCAACATCCGGGCGACACAAACAAAGATGTTGGAAGTGTGGAAGTTTTTCAAAGTGAGAGAAACAGACATAGCACAAGCTATCTGCAGTATATGCAATGCTACAGTACCTCACGGGGGAACATCGGCAAAAAAATTCAACTCGACAAATTTAATCAGGCACCTGGAAAAGATACATCCGGAGGAGCATGTCGAGTTCAAAAAACAGCGCGGAGAAAGAAAAAGAAAAGCAAACTCTGAAACGGATGCAAAAGCAAACAACTTTAGACAGTGCTGCTCGTCCGTATAGTCGGGACAGTGAGAAGGCAAGGGTTGGCACCATAGACTGCATCCATGGGTGGCACAAGGTGGCTGCTGGAGTTCACTGTGTTGTCTGACCTGCCGTTTAATATTGTGGAGAACCCTGCATTTCAACGGCTGCTATCTTACTTTGATCCACGCTACCGCCTCCCAGGGCACACGTATTGCGGTGAGACTATTAATTTCATTGATATGCTGCAGTATGTTTGAGGCAGCTTTATTGTCCTTAATTTGCAGTATTTACTTGTTACAGGAAAGTAATTAATTACAATAAAGTAATTTAATTACTATAAGTTGTGCTAATTATTTTTGTCTTGGGTTATATTTTTGATTGTCCAGACTGAACTTAACTGAACTTGTCAGTCCTTTAATGCCCTCCAGAGGTCATTGATGTTTAACCCTTGTATCTCAGTCAGATTGGGGCTTGGCAAGATTGATACTCAGGAAACAGAACATAAGTATATAAGTACATAAACAAGTAGTTTAAATATTGCTCCTCACGTGATCGGATCGGTGATCGGTTATCGGTTTATTTAAACTCACTGATCGGTGATCGGCGATCGGCCCAAAAATCGTGATCGTGTAAAGCTTAGTCAGGGTGGACTGGCCCAATCATGAACCTGCCATGGACCAATCAAGACCCTTTCAGGGAAAGTTGGAAAGTATTAAGTGGCTTTATCTGTACATTGTTTGCTCATATTTCTGGATTGTGTAGCAGTGTTGGGAAGCTCACTCTTTTGTCAATTTCTGAAGGGCTCCAGGTCAAATGTCCCTTCCAAAAAGTTCTTCATCAAGCCATGAAGTGCAATGTTTTTTATATTTGTGTATCTATAGAAAAAAATCTGTAGTTGTAGTATGTTGGATCATTTATAGCATGTCTTGGTTGGTTGTCTGTTAAGCAAGAAAAGATTTAAGTTGGAATAAAAATCTGCACTGTAGAGGATCAGCCAAAGTTTTTTTTCCCCTACCCTTTGGAAATGCTCTATTCCACGGGGTAACCACTGAAAGGTTAAAATTTTTCCAAAGACTATTCCTATGATTTTTAGATATGTGATAATACGTATGGTCACAAAGACCTTATGAAGAAAGGATTTGTTGATTTGTATTCCCAGGGGCTTTAAAGGTCTTAAGTCCTTCAAAATCAATTTCTTTGCTTTAATGGTTGCTGCTCAGATGGAAGAACATGACCTCCTTCATAAACTCTCAGCTCAGAGAAATGTGCTGTAACGCTTTAAAGAAAATGCCCCTTAAAACACTCAGTGATTTCTTCCTGAGAATTATCATATAACAGCTATACAGACTCCTACGTGTGTGTTTTTGCGCATCACTGGTAGACACCATGGGCCCTAATTTTGTGGCGCAGTGCAGGGTGGCGCAGAGCCCGGCGCACCCCACGCAGTGTTAATTTCGTCCGGTGCACCGCCGTGCGCAGCCAATTTGGTAGACCGTCTGCGCAGAGATGGGTGTGACGACGCACCAGGTTGGCGCAGTGACAATTTCGTGCCAAAAGATGTGCGCTGAAAGTTTGCCAGCTCCAACCTGGTCTATTCTCGGCGCACGCTAAACGCACCCTCTGCAGCTGTAATTTGGTGACAGGCGCACATGTGCGCACACGTCACCAAACCCTCAGAGGCAGTTTTCCAGAGTGTCAGGGACATTTTAACGCAATAAACAATAACAGCAATCACTTTTTAATGTAACATTCTGAACCAGCATATACATTTGTATCTATATTAACTGTCCCATCACATCTGATGTCACAATTAAACGATTAAAGCCGTTTGTCACGATGGAAACTTAACCTGACGGCAGCTGGAAGTTTGATGCACATTTCACAAGCCAACAACAAACAGCCTCATCATCTGATACAGAGTATATCTGGCTTCTCTCATCTCATGAAATTCAAAGAAAAGAGGGAGAAAAAGATGAAGAAAAAAGAGAAAATAAATGTTAGTCACTCTGTGTCTTAAGGATTTACCTGTGATTTCCCATATTTCTCTGTTTTAGTCTTTATTCTGAACGTGATCTAAAAAGACGGAGTACATTATTGTAAGGAGGATGAGGCGGAGACACTGGGAGAGTATACAGTATATCACAAAAGGTTCTGCTATTTGGCGATGACAGACCAGAATGCAGATCCATCACAAGCAAGATACTTACTGCATGCTGCTATGTTTAAATGTCTGTCACTTAATTTTTTACTCCTATTAATGACAAAAGAACAGATTACATCTGTCCCGGGAGCTGGCCCACACGGTGACGTGCGTCGTGGCCTCCCATGCGCGCCCCGATGGCCCCTCCGCTCTCTAATTACGGTGACAGCTGCTCTGACCGTCTCCACTACTGGGTCTTTCTAGCACACTGTGCGGTGGCGGGGATCAGTCAGACCAATCAGTCACTGCAGCGCCTGCGCCTGATCCACGAAATTAGAGCCCCATAACTGTTTTGAAAGTCTGCTCCACAGCCTGTAGCCCTGCTCCCTTCTCCCCGTAGGCAATGATTTAGTAGGCAATCAGCACAGAGCATATTATGATATTCTCCTGCAGCCACCATACACCTTTAGATCTGAGTGTATCCAAAGGGGAGGGGGAAAGAGCTGCATCTGATCAACGACAGAGACAAAAAAATTCACTGTTTTTCAACTTAAATCAAATCATCGCTTAATAGAAACCCGAGACATGATGTAAATGATCAAACACATCAGTATATGGGAACTTTAAAGAAGCATAGTGCATTTCTCGGTGAACTGAGAGTTTAGTAAAAGGTGTGATATTCTTCTGTTCTGTAAAACCCATCTAACGCAATTAAAAGAGAATTAAAAAAGAGAAAAAAGATCATTGATTTTACCAGACATGTAGTCTTTAATATATCTAGCTGACATCATTTTCACATAAATATCCTGAAAGCCCGGGTTGTCTTGAGAATAAAAATATCTTTAACTTCACTGTGTTCGAAGGGGTTGAGGTTTTACATGCATTATTACATTTTTAAAAATGTGTGGGCCAAAAGAAGCAGAAGGGTTAAAACACTGAACAGATATTCTGTTGTACAGCAGAAATTATATGAGCTGTAACGACTGACTCATCCAAACATGTATCATTTATCAGCTATGACATTGTAGATACAGTGTGGGCCACTGTTACACAAGCCTCCCCCAGCAAGTACATGCAGTACAATAACGTTTCCATCATGTACCACTCCTTATAACATGATCATACTCAATAACGTATATTATTTTTGTCATGCTCATAAACTCTGCTTGTTTTAATCTTCTATCCTCTGACACATACTGTACATGGAGTCTACTATCTCCCCTGACAGCTCTGATGAATCATTGCTGTCTCTGGTCCATCCAGCCCATGGTTACCTGCAGCAGTGGGGTTTGGCAGATCAGACACAGTGATGAGCGGGGGGAAACTCATACTGGGCGGGTCGTCGACATCAGCCTCTTGACCGTCGGCCATAATCCGAGAATGTCACACCACTAACCAGAAAATAAAGCTTTGGAGGAGGACTGGGACTGGTTCACCCTGGAAAACAACAAATTGAGCGAGCTGTGTCAGAAAGCAGGCATCAAAATAAACAAACGTGACTGCGTTGGAGACGGCGTCAGCTGGGTCCACTGCGTTACTTCCTGCCTGCGCCCAGCCGGACGGATTTAAAGGGAACACGTCCTTTTACGGCGCCAAACAGGAGAGACATTTTAGACTGTATCAATGACAAATGTTTAAACATTATTAAGATACATGTTAGACTGTGGTGACAATTTTAAACAAAATTAAGAGACATGTTAGACTGTGACATGGGCGATTCCGTCAAAAGAGTGAAAATTTGCTTGTCGTAACTCTTTAAAATTAAATTTCATTTTTCATTCAATTTCAAAATAGAATTTTGTAATATACATTTACTCATTCAGAATTAGTACTTTGTCAATCTCAGGCTACTTTATTTACTTTTTTGCAACTTTTGAAACTTTATTATCATTGCAATTTTTTCTCTGCTGTTACCAAAACTCAATTTTAAAACCATGAATAAGTATAATTGTAATAAGAATATCAACCACATACAATGTTTTCCCTTAGAAAAAGAATTAATTCAGAAGAAATGGTTGGTTGATGAAAACACTAATATTTATCACAAAAAACAACTTTTTTTGCTGTTACTCTTTATTTGAGTAACAGCAATGAGTTTTTAGCATAAAATTAGCAATTGTGTGAAATAGCCACTTAGCATGCTAATAGCTTCAGCACATGGAGCACATTAACTGAATATTTTACTTTTGATATCAACAAATGTTGTCTTAGAGATAACTTAGGTAACATGACTGAGTTTTTAGATTGACCATTTCTAAAACAGTATATCATTAAATTTAAGGAAAAATAAAGTAGGCTATATAACTTACTCAATCACGCATAGCAAAAACACGGATAAAAAATTTAATAAAGAAAGAAAACCAATTCTTGCTGCAAAGTTTTGTTTTGTTTTGTTTTATTGTATTTCTGTCTAAGAGCTTATTCAGATGTATCTCAATTGTATGTATGGAGTGTTTTCTATCCCTGATAGCATTGACTTTTGGGCCACATGTGGCATCTAGGTGGCACCTCTGGCCGAGTTGTGGTGAGGCAAAATGCATGTGGGCCATATCATGGCCACATTGGTTTGGCCATACCATCAAAATTGGAGGGAATTTCTCCTCTGGCACAGTTCTGTAATTAAAACAATTGGCCCAGATAATAGATTTTTCATTTGGGCCACACAAGGTTTGTAACTGGCAAATGTAATATGGCAAAACACATTAGGGCCACATGGTAACCACATCTGTTTGGCCATACATTCAAAGAGTGGCGGGAATCAGGAGTTCAGAGTCTGTTCAGAGTCAACTGGTGGCAGTGTCGGGAGAAATTTACAGGACTGCAGGACTGCTCATTTTTCCATCTGTCTTGGTAAGTGAATTTTAATCCTCTGCATTTTGTTGAACTATAATAAATTGTGTTTTTATTGACTCTAAATTATGGTTCTACACAGTCTAGATCTTTTGGGGAGATAATGATCAGCATGAACATCTCTTTTGTCTTCATACAAAATTTATAAACTGATAGTAGTTGTTTTTTTACTGCTGTGTACTGCATTTTCCTTTGAAAGTGAATCTATCTGTTAGCATCAATCTGTCTGTCTTTCTCCATCAGTGACAGTTTGACTTGGTCATTTTATCAATACATACTTATTAATTTATACATATATTTGTTTAGATTTCCTACCTGGGATTGATTGGGGGCTTCAATTTAAAAGACACAGTGTGGAGAATAATGAAGACCACAATATCGAACCTTGTCGCCAAGCAGATGAACTGGAGAGGATTAAACAACAAAATCCCCCTCCAGCACCTGCTTTTGAAGACCATCATAATTGGTAAGAAATCAGAATTTAAAAATTTTATATTTCTGTCTGTATACTCACTTTATGTGAGTTTTGAAAATTTGCAGGGCATTGCATAATATCAAAAGCTATACTAACACTATTCTTTCTAACGTTCTGTGTTCTGAAGAAGCTGTAAGACGAAACCCTGTAACGGCCACAGTCTCAAACAAGGAGGAAGAGGTCCTGATGGTCAAATTCCTTCATTTGGCTGGTGATAGAGATCGAGGAAGACAACAACGGCAACAAAATGCTGAGGAAAAGAGAGCTGAAGCTGACAGTTAAGGCAGACTGAAGTGAAACTACATTTCAAAAACATTTCATTAAACCCAGTTCTAGTTCACTGTTTTGTACTGTACACTTTTGTACTGTTGACATATGTACTGTTTACAGTAGTATTTCGCACACACATACACAGTAGTAAATGAGTGATTGCATATTTTTGTACTGTTGTATTTTCATTTTGAAATATAACTTTAAAGGAAAACTTGTGTGTTGTGATCCATATACATTTACTATATTATTGTTATTATTATTTTGTGCCAGAATTCACCTCTGTCAACCATATATGAGCCACATAATTATTTGTATTTAGTTTACTCCTGGTAGAAATCTGGTATTGTTATGGTTCAGTTAAGGCTACTATACCCTAGGGCCAGATGTGGCCCATCATTCAGTTCCAAAAGTGAGCCAGGTAAAAGATGTGGTGTAAATTAGGTTAGCTTCTGGGTAAAATCTGGATTTTTGTCTCTCAGCCACATGTGGGCCACATAAGAGCCATAGGCTTTTTCCAGAACTCAGCCATACAGGCCTGCCCAATAAGGCCCAGCTATAAGCCATATGAAATCCTTTGCAGTTGGTACAGCTGTGGTAAAGGTCTGGCCATGTTATGGTTCAACACAGCTTTCACATACATGGGCCAGATTAGGGCCATCATTCACTTCCATAATTGGGCCACATCTTTGCTGTTCATCTGGGCCACATCCAAGCCAAAGGAAATTTGCTATTAGGGATCTATCTATCTATCTATCTATCTATCTATCTATCTATCTATCTATACATATATCTATATATATACATATATCTATCTATATATATATATATATATATATATATATATATATATATATATATATATATATATATATATATATATATATATATATATATATATATATATTTATAGGTCAAAAACAGTGTACTTATTACAGTTTTAATAGTTATTACAGATTAATAAATATATAAATATTGTATATACATATAAATATGTATGTGTGTGCGTATAGATATTGTATTTATAGGCTCAGTTTTGGTGTCACTGCAATCAAACTTTTGTTTTAAAAGTGTAGATAGAATATGGAGTCACACTTAAATACAAAAGAAAATTTACTTTGGAAAGATTTTGTTCATGATGCATTGTAGTAAAGTGTAGCGTTTGGCTGTGGGGACAGGCAAGAAATGCTATGTATAAGTGTTTTGGATGCCATTTTGAAATATTTAAAACATATATATCTGTAATTTCTACAAATATTAATGTGTATGGTGCTTAGTATAATAGTAAAATATAATTTGTAATATATTACTACTTGTGTTTATACATTTAATATACAGCAATATGCTGGGGACAGAAATTTCACTCTTTTGGCGGAATCGCAAAATGTTAAAGCAAAATTGAGATACATTTTAACCTGTTATACAGTATATAATGACAAATGTTTAGCGAAATTACGAGATATTTCATACTGATATTTCAATGACAAATGTTAAAGCAAAATTAAGAGACATTTTATACTTTGATATAGACCTACCAATGAAAAATGTTTAAGCAAAAAATATATATGTAATGTGAATAATAGATTACAAATGTTTGAATAAAAAAAGACATTTAAGTGCTCCAGCATGTCAAGTTGACAAATCCTATCAATGTTGAAGTAATGTTTTGAGCAAATTACTTCTACCAAAACTGCTAGCCAATAATTCCATGGTATTAATGTTATTGTGGACATTTTAGAATTTTTCATGGGCACCAGACAGGCCTGTGTGCAGTCCAGAGCGGTCTGACACTAAAAATACAGGATGTATTATGAGGTGCAAAATAGTGTCATAAACTTTACAGTGTTTGTTAACTCAAGCTGTCCGTCAAGCAAATATGGGAAATAATTCCACAATAAATATTTCAATAACCAAACTCAGTTCTAACAAATTGTTCTTTGCAGAGAAGTTGATGAAACATGGAGGTAAACCTGCTCAGGTCCTGTATTGGAGGCAACAAACGCAGAATATATTTCATATTTCTATAGACTTCTTTAATTTTTGTCTTTGTGCTGTACTGAAGATAGGCTGAAATCAATGTATTCTTTTTTTATTCACTTTTTTGCCTATTGTCCTGACTCTTGTGAACTGAATTTGTACCACACTCTAACCACAAAATAGCCCTTTAATTAGAGTCGGTTGAGGACAAGTGACAACAGAGGGGGTTTAATCTTAAACACTAAAAAAGTCGGACCACTGAAGGGGGGCTTATGCTCAGGATTAAAGTTAATAACAGCCATTGACCTCTCTATTAGGCCTTTCACTGGGAAAAGTGGGAACAAAAATCAAAGTGAAGAATGAGGTTTCTCATGAGCAGCAATTTTCATTGTAAAATATAAAGGCTAAAATCAATCAAGATTTTTAAGAGGTAGTCAAGTCTTAAGTCTCTTCTACTTTGTGGTGACAAAGTAAGAGAAGAAAAGGTGGTCAGTGGCCAGGAGACGAGTGTGTTCTTTGACTGTGCATCTGTTCGGTTGACTGAAGCAGGTGTCTATGCCTTTTCCAAGATGCTCTTGGCTCAAACCTGTGTCACTAATGCTCTCTCCAAACCTTACCTAAAAGCCATTGAACAGGTTGATTGTGCCTTATGTGGGCTATTCTCACCAGAGAAAAGTCAGACTCTTTGTGTGTGTGACTTTCCGAGCCAGATGTCACAAGATCTACTAAAATACCAAAAAATAAATAAATAAAAGGATAGTTCATTGTCTTGTTCACAAAATAACAGGAGCAAAACACCTCTCATTAACTTCCCATTAAAAAGGCTTGAGACTGCAGACTCTCTCTAAAGTGCTCACAAACGGTCCCCACTTCTCTCTGAAACAAACACACATTTGATTTTTGAAATGTAACCATTTATTTCACTCCACTACAAAATTATATAATCATTTATCTATGATACATTCTTCACATATACATTATGTACATCTTTAAGTCAAACAGAGGATATGGTACAAATAGTTTACAGTGTAAATAGTGCTTTATTATCAAACACAGTAACATACAGGTTCTCACTTCTTCAGTTTTGCTGGTAAGATCTTCAGCTTTAAAGGAGACATACATTAATCCACCTCTTAACATGGTTGCCAGTTGTTTAAATGAAAGGTTTGTGCCAGGCTTTGGTCTATAAAATACACATCACTAACTGAAAGACGGTTTTGACACTCCATAAACCAGCACCAAACAGCCTTTTACTGAAAGCTCCATTTTCTCCTGGGTTTGCCAATATGAGCACTGCTGGGTGTGGAGACCTGTTTCTGAAGATCTGATAAGGAGTCGGTATCATTAAGTGACTGTGTCATCAGAATGAGCCCAGAATCTGAACAGACCACTCGACTTCCAGTTGTTGGACAAGGGTGAACAACAGAGCACAGGGTGGGTTTATTTTGCATTTAGTGGATCAATGGACGCTCAGGATACCAAACAACAAGAAAAAGTAGGTTTTCATTATGTCACCTTTAAGTTGTTGGACAGGGTACTGTTCATATATGTATATAATGGACTGAGCTTAATACTGTTTGAATGCTTAATATCAATAGTGTATTTCTAAAGAATGTCCAGAGTATTTTAAATATTTAGATATGTCTACAAAGAGTTCCTCTTCCAAAAAAAAAAAAAACCCAACAAAAAACAGATGCTATGAAATAACTTTGACCAGTTCTGGCTACATTTATCCTAAACTCTTGTAAATTATGAGTAAATGCAATGAAAGTGTTTGCATGCACCTAGCATCATTTAGGATCAAAAGCCTTTGTTATTAATGCAATTTTTGAAAATGTCATACTTTTTGTCTTAATTTCACCAGCCACCAATTCCTCACAAAAAGCAACCTGAGAGTTTAAATGCTTCTGTCCCTCATTTACAAAAATATTGGAAAAGTGGATAACGATGCCAAGTTTTAGAAAACCTTACTGCATACAACATTCATTTTGAGATTTCTAGCTAGTTTAGTCTCAGCTTCTCCTCATAGAAATAAAGGAAAGTGATTTCAGTCATTAATCAAACCAGGATGTCATGACAGGCGTTTAGTAACTCCCTGTAAATGTTGGCAGACATTTTCTTTTACACAAATCTGCAGAGAAACTCACCATACAGATAGCAACTGCACCATACATCAGAGTACAGGACATTTAGGCCACTTAAACACAATGACTGCAGTTTCAGAACAGTGAAATGGGCTACAATGACAACTTTGCTTGAGCTGTTTCAAATCTCTGGTTTTAAAAGTCAAGATGAAATAATTAAACTTGTGAAAAACTACAACATTCACGCCTTTCAAATTCATATTTCATATTCTCCAGCCACAAACTGCAACTATCACTTCAGTATTGCTTCCTGTTTTATACAAGATGCATCGGTAGATCACATTCTTTAAAACCAAAAAGTAAGCTGATAAAATGTCTGACAGTATTTTTCCAATCTATCAAGAAATGAAGTTGCTTCAAACAGATGTCATCTGCCCCTAAAACCCTGACTATACAACCACAAAGAAAGACTGTGGCCAGTCCTACTGTACACATAGAGGAAAGACTTTGACAACCATGACTGCTTACTACTTTTATTTTTCTTTAAAATATATATTGATATACTGTCTATTTTTATGTTTCATCCAGTAAGAGAGGAAGGTTAAGACATTGTTGCTACTTCAGTACCACACTGTGAAGTACTATCTAGCAGAGCCTCATTAGTTTTCCCATTGGGAAATAAATGAGCAGAAAGAACAGGGCTGTTTTACAGCTGGCCATGTTAAGGAAGAAAAAATAACAACATAAGAAATTCACAAGGGTTAAGGAAAAAACAAATCACAATTAAGCAGTCAATATGTGTGAGAAAGGATGGGGATTGGAAATTATTTGTATATTTACTGATGTCCTTTCTGTTTAAATATGGATTTCAGCATTTGATGAATATTTGTAGTAAATGAGACTTACTACAAAGTGCAGATGGCTTTTAAAAGCTGATTTGGGGAAATAAGTAGGATATCTGCCCTGCTGCAGCCAATGTTTTTATTGTCTTTTTTCTCTAAGTCAGCAGTTAAAAAGGTATGGCATGTGATTTGGTTTAATTTGATGCACATAGTTGATGTACTTGAAGCCTTTGGTCACCCTACAAGACCTGATAGCATATCTCCTTGTCTATGGGCCCTCTATACAAGAGAGCAATGCTATCAAACACAAACCTTATTTGTTTCAAGGCTTAAAAAGGAGTAATTCTTTTCAATCTTCATCCTTACAATAAATTGCAGATCTAAACATTTTATGGGCATATTTGAAAAAATTTCAGTCAGATGAATATCACAAAGTTAGCATGTGAGAAGGTCAAAATCTGTCAAAGAGCTGACAAAACAGAAATAAAGAAAAATCAGAAATGATCAAGGAACACTAAGCATGAAATGCATGCTTAGTGTTCTAGTATAACACCATGCTGCGTGAAATGATGTGTACTAAAGGAATTGTCTTTGTAGCCTTGACACAAAATGAGGAAGTGAAAAACATATACAAGTGAGCAAATATTAAATAACCCCATTTGTAAATCAGACTTGGAGTTAAAAACCTCTGTGAGCAAATCAGACTTTTATGTACTTACTGTAAATATCTGAAGTGTTTAGTGTTCATGACCCAGCATTAAATAAAACTATCAAGTCTAACATTCAAGTCACAGGCTGTGGACCAGCCTGTTCCACAAAGGCACTGTTATAGAAAAGGGAGTAAGACGGGGAACATTTAGTGTGCAGAGCGGGAAGATTCTTTTCTCATGACAGATGCTAGGTTGGGATAAGTATTGATCTTTAACTACCTGACATCACCTGATCTGACATCTTTGACAAAACCTCTTAAAGTGCAGAATTTGGTCCAACAATCTCCAAGAAAAAAAATCTTCCACCTTTTTGCCGTGAGACTGTTCGCCCCTAAATCTTCAGTGCATCTAAGAAAAAGTCATGGTCAGAGACCTCTTTTTCCTTCAGGTTTTGGAGGAGAAGTTTATTCCAGTCACCATCTTCTGTATCTTCTGTTCATTCTTCAGTATGTTTGCTCTCACAGCACAAATCTTGTCCTGCTGGTCCTTGATCAGCTGCTCCAGCTCTGCTAGTTCCGCCTTAAGAGGCTCCACTGCCCTGTCTGTGGCTCTACAGCAGAAGTAAGCAGAGCAAACCCTTACAAACGCACAGCAATGACAATTGACTGCAAAAACAGTTAAACTCTGGGAAACAATAAAAATGCCCTCAATCACATCAAAACTTGTGGGTAAAGGATGTTCTGTGAGTCACTCACAGGTTGAACTTTTAACATAATTACTAAGCCGTGTCTGATTATGGATGTTGATTTCATTAACTCTTCACTTGAAAAAGGACTTGAATGTTTTACAACAAAAAAAGGCTTGAATTGAGATTTTAAAAAGTTTTCTTTTTTTTCTGAAGCTGCTTAAAGAGCTCTTTCTTCAGCATTTGACATAATCCAACACTAATAGGACTTCAGTTTTCAAACTCTAGATCATCTCAAGGTGCAATTTAAGTTTGAAGTTTGTTGCTGAGGTAGCAAAGAGTCAGGTAAGTTTCAAACAGAGGGACGTTATGCTGACGTCATCCTTAAATCAGCGGGTTAACCCGATCGTGATATTCTCACTGAAGCCGATCAGAGGCAAGCCGACTAAAACGTGTGGCTTGCAGGGTCAGTCGACCCAGGATGAAATCCAGATTAAGCCCTTCCAAACTGCCAACAGGAGCCGATTGTTAGCGGGCTTAAACTGTTTTGTTGACCAGTCTGAACGGGTTTTAATTGGCAGGACAAGCCCATTGTTTCCCTGACAGGGAAATGAGTAAAGTTATTTCCATGTCTCAGGGCATTCTGAACGTGAAACTTGATTTGATTTAAGTAGAACAGAAAAAAGAGAACAAAGACGCATTTGTATAGGACCCGATGCAGCTCTTTTCCCCTCCTCTTTGGAGAAACTTGGACCTGAGGGGGCAGGGAGACTACAGGAAGCTATTATAATGAGCTTTATGCTGCGTTCACACCGCAAGCGACCCAGCTACCAAAATCGCGCCACAGACTGACGTATCGTCGAGAGTCCATAAATACCTCATTTTGGTCACCGCTGCAGTCTGCCGTCGCTCGGTGACGTCACATCCGCTCGAGTTTTACCGCAATCATATCATATATCACATAATAGGATGTATAAGCGGATATTATTCCTGCTGTATCCTTTTCATTCACTTATCAACCAGCAGCTGATGCCCTGCAGCAGCATTATCTGTGTTTTTCTCGCGGTCCGTCTAGGTGGAACTAATGTCCTCACTGACTAATGTTTCCCACACGGACATGGATTGTTACTCTATAATCCGAATGTATAACTGTCTGTCTAGGGTACTGTCACATGTGCACACAACGCTGATTGATCAACTTTTTTTTACCTTCACTCGTGCAACAAGCTATGTGGCAGTGTGAAAAGCGGCTGTCGCATCGCAGGAGGGTTAGCCCCGCTCCAGTGCGGCTGAACATTGACTTTGCATAGAGAGTGATCGCTGAGGTAGTTCAAGTAGCATGCGAACGCAGTTTTATGCTGACTGGCTGCCCAAACAATATCTGATGGGAGCATGGGGGCATTTAAGACCAATGGGTGATGAACAACAAATAAAACAAATGACACAATTTTCTAATTTATCAGCCTAATTGTCTTTGAGAACTCTTTACAAGCTAATAGTTGAAGGAATTATTTATGGAATTAATATGGAGGACAAACAGCAGATGGACTGTGGTCTTCACTCTGATAGTTGCTTGTTAACTTAGCAACCACCTCACATTTTTACACTTCTACTCATTCTATATAACACCAAATCAGAGGATTGGAATGAAACACTTGAATCAGAAAGTTAGACTTGAAAAAGTTGAACAAGTGATGACACTAAGATGTGCTCTACCTAATTTTGCTCATAGCATTGTTTTGTTTTTGTTTTTTTTGGTGGCACCAAACCTACCTCTGTTCCTGCTGCAAGGCTTGTGCGTGCTCTTTGTTCTCCTTCCTCCAGGTATTCAGCTCAGCCTGCATGGCGTCCATGTCCTCTTGTATGTAGTCCATGATCTTGCCTAATGGAAGGGTGCTGCCACACACCGTCTGGATGGATGATCTAATTCGTTCTATCTCCCTCGTCACCAGGTCCCGCTCCTTTTTCCGTGCTGCTTCAGACACCACATTCTGAAGAGGACACAGAGAAAAATGTGTGAGATTTGGAGGTTACAAATAATGGTGCTTCGGCTTGTAAAAAAGTACAACAAATGTTTCATTTTGTGAGTGTGAAAACAAGTTCAAGCACACTCAATATGGCAGGATGAAGATGTGAACATGATCATGCTTCAGTAGAGGGTACTCGCTCTTCAACCCATGGTTCTACATCAACCCCAGCTGGTGTATACTGGTGAGGTTTTTTTTGGTGTCATGTGAATTTTCAGACCATCCACAGTTGCAGGTAGGGAAGAAAAGTTCCCAACCCTACAACAGCTTCACCCAAAAAACTGTCCATAATGGTAGATTAGTATATCTACTCAACTAACAAACGAGTGGCATGGTTTCTGCTTCTGTGCCCTTCTTTTTGGAGAACCTTCAGATCAACTAAATACATACTGCCACTTTCTGTAGCCACAGGTGTGCATGTGCAAGTGAGTCCAAGCTTAGAACAATATTTCAGTTGCATAAGCAAACCAGCAGGGGAGAGTTAAAAACTAGTGTGAAAGCGCCCTCAAAGTTTAGAGGAAGTTTTGCAATCTGCCAAGATATTGTATATACAGCACATGGAGGTCAGACCGGTGGTGTGGTGCATCAAAAGGGATGAGAATCCTCCAGTATTCCCTACTGATTCAATTTTGAAACAAATACGGTTTGATTTGAGTAAAAAAAATGTTTTCATATACTTCTAGCATCAATACCTTGTGGTTATAGCCTTCCATGTACAAAAGCTGTTGTGGATGTGTTCAAGTCTAGCATGTGAACTCTTCCATATAATATATAATAATAAAATAATATCATTCCCCACCCTTTCCCCAGTGTTCTCTCCCCAGTAACTTAGGCCTGGCACATACACATAAAGGCTTTAAAAATCTTTATTAGTTCTGAGACTGTGAAACTCCACACAAGGACATCTACTGACCGATGTAATTGTTTCATTCAATCAAGAGAGAGACACCAAACACCAACCGACTCACTGGTCAATAACCAGGGCCTCTACTCTAGCAGCTTGTAATCTTGCATGATCAAATACAATTTCATATAAACAAACATGGCAGACTAATATATAAAGAACTGAAGCTAAATGTGGCATGCGGTTAGCTTTCTACGACATCCATGGCGGTTGTGATTTCTGCACCTCTCCTTGTCAGTTTGTCATATAATTCACATTTACGATTACACTTGTGCTTTGCCACAAATCAGCAAGTTGATCCTCCATTTCTGATGCCCATTTAACTGTATGCCTTGACCTTACTCCCATTGCTATGGCTACGTTTGCTTCCTACTTCAGCCAGCTTGCTCCCTGATTGGTCTTTTTCCATTTCCATCCGCTTGGTCTTCACCAAACCTGTAGTCATCTCGTATCGTATCGATATCGAGATATCGGGCATGAATATCGAGATATGAAATTTTGTCCATATCGTTTAGGCCTGCTCCACACATCAGGATTACTGATCATAAAGACTGAACACATTTCATAATTATGATTTCAAGTTGGAGCAGCTTCATTTCTCTTCAGAGACAATAAAAATGACTCTTAATACACCTCACATCACAGGATAATCAGTTAAGATAGTCTTAAGGACTATAGGGCCTGTGCTAACTTTGGTCAGAAGCAGGGATCAAAGTCAAAACTCTGGCCGATTATCTCGTATTGTGTGTCCTGTTGAGGAAATAAAAGCCCTAATTTAATTTTTGAAAGAATTAACAAAAAAGAAACAAGGGTGTGGACTCTGATCTTTGACGACGTAAATGTTACCAAATCAAAGTAAATCATGGAACCAGCTAAGATGCACAGCCCTAGAAAATGTGCCAGCTTGTATTTGGTTAATAAGAAATGTAATTACATTGGTCTATTCCTCTGGATCACAGGCTTGACATGAACAGAAATAAGCTAGCTCGTTCCTCTATAATCTGCTTGATTAAAACTAAACAGTGTCAAACACCCATATGAACACCCACAACAATCACTCATGCGTCCCTTGACTAAAACATAATAAACCTTCTTTAGAAATTCTACCTTCGCCAGCAAAGTCACAAAAATGCCCTGAACCAGAGCAAGGCTGCATTTAGCGGTTTAGGATTTCAAGGCTAAAAATGTTAGTCAGGAATTCCACCAACCTAGCTGTATATATAAAGATCAAACATGTAGCTGAATTGTGTTGGCCAAAGTGGGGGGACTGGTTGATGAAGGCCTCAGTGTATGGTGTGCGGTTGGAGGGGGTGGGGGTTAGTGTATCCAAATTACACTCAGTCCCTCGATGGTGAAAAGGAGGAGAAGGTATCAATGAAGGACCTCCCTTAGCAGGGAGCAAACCCAAGGATGTTTGCTCAGCTGGGCTACGCAAGGCCTCTGAAAGTGTGTAATGTGAAAGCGCTGCATGCACACACACTCACACGCGAGAGCAAAGCTGAGGTTCAGAGAAGCATACAGTGGACACACACAGCCCCCACCCACCTCCTTGGTCTTGTTTATTTTGGTAACAGGCTGTGGCAGTGGGGTTATTTTACTACAGTATTGAGTAACAACTACTACACTTATGCCTCCTTTTAAGTTCAGCCCTTGCCTAAAATTATTCCATTTGGCTCCACAGACGGGAGCACCTGCCCCTCACGAGGCGGCAGGAATCATACTTGTGACAGTGTGTAAACTGCATGACAGCTTCCTCTTCAAAACACACAATCTGTCAAGGTGCCTGCTTGGGTAGAAAGCTACAAATGCTTGGCACAGCTGGTGCATTTACCGTTTGAGTTATCAAGACATCTCTTAAAACAAATCAAACAGCAAGGTTATTACAATCGAAAGGGAAGGTTGACAAGACAAGACCACACACAAAAATGACAACAAACATCCCTATTGGTGTCATTATAAGTACAAATTTCTGACAACCTCACTTGTGACTTATTTGCGGGGATATCAGAGTGTGAGGGTAAGAGGTGCCTTGAAGCAGCGGTCCCCTGACTAGGTGGGTGGCTTTCCACTGGGCGCTGTGAACCCTGCAGCTAGACAAACACTCTACGGCTCATTCGGCCTGCCTGGCTGTGGTTTGGTCTGCACAGCTCAGACACGACCCACAGCTTCAGTCTATTTGCCATCCCCCTCAGCTACCTCAGCTCCTCCCCGCCCTCTCTGTTGGAAAATAAAAAAAGTTGGCATGAAAACATGACCCTTGGTTCGTGTGCACTCTGTCTTGGTGGATATAAATCACAGCTTTATGGAGGTCCCTGTTGTGGTCTATGAGACCCGTGTGCTCTTAGTTTTCCTTTTTCTCACCCAGATCACGGAACAATATTTAGACATGGTGACCACAGAGGGGTAGGAGGTGAGTGAGGGGGAAGGGGGGAGGTCTTCCTATTATCTCAAACAATAATGAAAGTCCGGGAAATGGGAAAGAGACAGTCTCTGGGTAGTGATAGGAATAGCAGGTGGACTTTAACTCCATTTACACATGCAAAAAAACCTTGAAAATAAATAGATACAACACAGTATTGCGACTTAGTATATCAATTCTAACCTATCCTTTAAATGTCTGAATTTCCAATATTTAATAAGGCTCTTGGTTCCATAGAAATGAAATCAATTTCTTATTAAGTCCACACAATGGTGCTGTTGAGCCAATGCAGGTGTGGTGAGGAGAGGTGACATTCAGTGTGCAGGAGAGAGGTAGTAAACAAGCATGGCAGCAGAGACAGACAAAAGGAACACACTGCCTGCATTACAATCAGTTATGAGGTGTTACTCCCCCATTTGTAATATATTTAGTGCATATATGTTTTGTAATTGTTTGGCAGCACTCGAAGGGTTCTCTGGTATGCTCTTGATAAGAAAGCGAATTTGTGTGAGTGTGCATGAAGATGTGTTTTTTTTAGTTGGGTTTGCCTGCTCTGTCAGTCTTGGATTGTGATTATGGTTACAAATGTCAATTGACTACCTACTTTGATTAAAAGATTTTAAAAAATGTAGGATTACATTTGTCAACAAAAGTATGTTTTTTTTTTTTCAAAAAGAAAAGATGGGAGTAAAACAAGAAATAATAGGATTTGGATTTTTGGACCTCACTTATCCATTTCTCCACTGTGAGTTTAATCTCTCAGTCAAAAGCACAAGCACAAATGAGCAAGAGGAGCAAATGTGTTGGTGTATAAGAATGAAGTTTAATGCATGTACATGCTATTGGTAGTCTGGCCACAATAACTAGATTTTTTTCAGACTTAAACTGAACAAAAGTTCAGTCTGTCATTTTAAAGGCTAAAACTGCATTCAGATATCTGCCAAAATCTATACTAAGCTGGAAGAAAACCAAATGAAGTTCTCATCAATATACTTAAACACTGCAGGGCACGGTACAATGTTTTATTCAGCCATTCATGCCTAATCAGCTTAATTAGGAAATGCGTGCAAAAATGTGATTTATGGACTGTTTATTAGGATTTTCTGAGGCAAGAGGAAAACATTCTTCAAAGTATCCTCTGACATGAAAAATGGGGCGCATACAGAGAACCTGTCAGCAGCGGACAAACCTCCAGGGTGTCATTAGCTGGGAAAATAATAATTTAGACAGGAGTTGGCTGGATGATGGCAAGAAATCAACTTTGGCTTCTTTTATTTATTTGCTCATTACTGCGCAATAATCAGATTCCCTTTGGTCAAATAAAGGATGAGAGACACATAAACACAAAGGTTACCCCCCCCACCACAATCAAGATGACTCCTAATAAAGTTTCTGTAACGCAGTAATACATTATGTTTTAGGTTTGTTGTGTTACTTAGGACTGTGTATTTATCACCAACTTAATTTCACTGAAATTTATGAAAAATGAAGCAATAATCTCTGCTCTGGTGACTATGGGTCTATCTGTTGAACGTGTTAAACTTGCTCACTTAAAGAAAGGATAATCCTCTGTCAGCTTTGAAAGATACAGTTGACGAGGAATGTTTACCGGTTTGCTCCACTGGAGCTTTTACCTCTTGATTTCTGAGCTGCTAAAATAAAGACAGAATCACTTTCATGTCATGACAGGCAAAAAGTTCTGTGCTAAAAAGTAAAAGTTTCAATACTGCACATTGAAATCACACATTCAGGACTCTTAACATTTTAGTTTCTGTTTGAGATCTGGAGTCTTGGTTCTCTCCCTCATTGGAGCTTCAGAGGTTGTAGCTGTATTAGATTACTGCTATTAAAAACACCCTCTGCCCTGATATTGTGCCATTAAAATCAAGGTCACATATAAACATCCGAGATGTGATCTTTTACTGTGGGATGACTTTAGGGGAAAAACACTGTGTCTCTGATGACATACAGTTTAGCTGAGCAAGTTGAGAATAAAATAGTTAGCCAGAGAAAAAAAGGCCATTTGGACACAAAGCCTAGAGTTCTTTAAAACTGTTGTGCCACTTATGGGGACTAGGGATGGGAATCGAAAACCAATTCCAGTTGAAAATTGTTAACAGCTCCATCAAAGAATTGATATCATTAATCTTTTTGCTAATCAATTCCCTTATCAATTCCATTCAATTGACAGGGTTCAGAAGCATCAGAATTGTGGCTTAATTTTAATTACACCTACTGCACAACCTTAAGTGAGTGTAAACACCAGCAACTTGCAGAAGCAGTTATCTATACTGTGGTGTATGTTTGGCATTGTTGCCATTGAAAATGAGACCATTTGCCCACATGCAAAATTTGCTGGAATCGATCAGGGAATCGTTAAAGAATTGGATCGATTAGCAGGATCATTAACAGCATTGGTATTGATAAAATCTTATCAATTTCCATCCCTAATGGGGACAGATAAGGGCCTGGGTCAATGGCCACCATTTTTTGCACTGGCAGTACTATAAAGCTCAGCTTCAGTCTGCTTCACGACAGCTTTTGGTGCTATTGAAAGTCAAGATATTACATCATACCAATTCCAACAACTGGAAAACCTGGACATTGATGGCATTAAATGCAAGCAGGGTCACTTTCTCTTCCACAGCTGTTGTTTAAAAAGCAGAGATCAGAAATCTTGGTCAGTGAGAAAGAGGCGACATTGACAAGTGTGACACTGTTCTCAAAGTTAAACTGCTTTCAACTTATAGCACTTGGAATGTGCTGCATCTATAAGTGGCTAATACTGAGGTAGTTTTCTGCT
Source organism: Scarus forsteni (assembly GCA_036419115.1). NCBI lineage: Eukaryota > Metazoa > Chordata > Actinopteri > Labriformes > Labridae > Scarus > Scarus forsteni. The sequence goes on from JAZDUH010000098.1 coordinate 39,426,578, forward strand.
CAGGACGCTGAACGACAATAGAACAGTACCCAGAATGACCAGAGCACCTGTGGCACAAAAAACGGTAGATGTGGACACAGGCCATTGTGTTTAAATAAAAACAATATGTTTTGAGGTTGAAGTTTGGCTTTGCCCCGAACAAGACTGACTTAAACCTGAGGGTGGTACAAAAAAGAAAAAAAAACTTTTTAAGTTGTCCAATTCTATATTGTAGATGTAAAACATTCATAGCCACCTGATTCCATTGTTTACAGCATGTTGATCAACACTCCTCTGATTTTGCTTTTTAAGAAACTATTCGTCGAAAACAGGTAGCAAGCTGTAGCATGGGCAGGTCAAATCTTCAGAGATTGAGCCCATTAATTTATATTGGCTTCTGTGTACTGCTCTTACAGCTGAAATTAAGCAAATACAAATACATTTGCTGAGGGTTTCGTATCATTAAAGACTTTTTGTATGTCAAAAAAATACCTGGGAATGATGCCATAGCTTACTGGTGTCCACTGAAAGACACTAGTACAAGTCCTGATGGATTAACAATGTGCTCCTGCAGAAGATCAGAGAAGTGAGCCAGGAAGTGAAGCAGAAGCAGAGAACAGGCTCTGGAAATTGTTCAAAAGCTTCCTTTCCATTTTTCATGGAAGGCCATTTTAAAGTTTAGCTAGATCATAAAAATAACTTGGAGTCAGTGAGGTGGAGAGGAACGCACACAACCAGTGAGGTTACAGGATGTTGTTGTAAGGTCTCTGTTGCTCCTTTGGGAGACAAGTGAGATCAGGACCCTGGACTGCAGGGGAAACTGGAAGGGCATTTCATAAGAGACCACTAGATTTAGTAACTTCAATTAAAAAGTGTGTAAAGAAACTCTGATTGACCAAAGTTTTCATGAAGGGTTTTGTTAATACGACTTCTGCTTTAAGTCAGACTGAATCAAGGCTGACATGGGGTTTGATAACACACTGTGTGTGCTGTAGGTGACCACTTCCAAAAAACCTGACTAAGTTCCACCCACAAGTCAAAATGACCCCTTCAAATGTGATATGACTAATGGAATGCCACAGGGCCATTTCCTTGTGTTTCTACAAAAAACCCTGGATGTTTATGAAGACACAGAGGTCTGCAGAGAGGAGTATTTATTTTCTTGACAATTCTGCAGAGAGTACTCTGGCCCTTCTCCTCCGTGACTCTCACTCAACAGCCATCCATTTGTATGCCACAGGGTTTATTTATACATTACAAGCCTTCATCAAGGCTAATTTGATGGGAGTAAAGAAAAGGGGGGTAAAGAGTACACAAAAAATTCTTATGAAAACGCAGCTGCTGCAAGGGGTAGATCCTGTCTAAATAAAAAGAGAAGTATCTTGGAATAATATACAATACAGCCGAGGGGTCACAAGGGAGGTCATCCTCATAAATATACAGAAAGTTCTTCAGTCACACACACTGTGGAGGGACATGGCTAAGTACAATCATTGGACTGTTTGAGAGTCACTGGTATTTACATCAGAGCAGCAAAGGGGAAGCTGAGCACCGGCTTTAACAATAGCAAAAATTAACTCAGAAATGTTAAAATACATAAATTAAGATTATGAATGTTGACAATGGTTAAATAGAATACACAAATGGGCCGATGACCAGTGTGTCTTTTTACTGAGTGCAATACTCAAACGTAAATAAGGGATGTTTGTGACTTTTTTTTTTTTTTGTTCTGTTATTTACTCTGGTGTTTGAGAAAGCGAATAGCGGCAGCTGAAATTTCAAACCTGTCATACCACATAGAATAAGGAAGCTCAATATTTACATTTTTTGACCCTGCATGTTTGACCGTGATTATAAGAAAAAAAAAAAAAATGACTCCATTAAGCTGACCTCTCCACCCTTTCATGTCTGGAAGGAAGTCATTACAGTTCTTTATACAGCTGAGGAGGCAAGGCCAATAATGATGGAGGGCTGAACAGTTCCTATATGCAGACATACCTGCTTTCAACTTCTAGTGAAGCCTATACAGGATACTCTGCCATGAAGGTCTGGATCTCTTGAAAGTGAGAAGCCTGCATTAAGACAATTATGATAAATCCTACCAGGCTGTGCTCGCATTACTCAAAGAGCTCTATTATTTTGACCTTGTCCTAGGATGTATCTTTTTTTTTTAAAGGTGCAAAATGTAGATTTTTACTTTGTAAAAAATTTATGTATGTATGTCTGTATACATTTATTTATTATTAAGAAAAGGATTAATTTTATGTTAATTATACTTTCATGATTAAAAGGGATTGCAGGGGGCATTCATATTGTATTGTCTAAGTCTCATGTGTTGTGCTTCATAGTTGTGATGGCCCATGATTATTTTTTGCCATTGGCTCCAAGTTCTCCTGCCCAGGATCACCCCTGCATAATCCCAAAGGCCCCCCTATGCTGTGAGTCCCAATTAGATACATCTAAGCTGCTAACTCCACCCCACTAACACTACTCACTTTTCAACCCTTTTCAACAAAAGTTTTCTCTCCATAGGATATCTTTACTACATAAAACACCTTTCTCTTGATTTTACTTATCAATTTTACATTATAGTAGAGAAAAGTCGTTGTACTGCTGCAATCTATCCTAGAATGCTTTGAGCAAAGCATGCAAACAAACCAGGACGAGCACTTTTACAGGGGTTTATTGCTCAGACAATGCACCTTATTGCAGAGATTCTCGCCACTCATGGGTTGCCTGGGCAGGAGCATGTCCCTGTTCTGATCCCTCTAAAAAGTGTGATTAGCTTCCAAAATTCAATGGTTGGCTTTTGAGCTTGACAGTGGTGGGACTTTGGTTATAATCATTATAGTCGGTGTTACAACAGGCTGCTTAGAGCTTTCTTCATATTATAATGTGACACATCTTTCCTCATTTAAATGAAATTGTGACTTCTGACATACACTATATTGCCACAAGTAATCGCTCACCTGCAGTGACTCGTACGTGAACTTAAGTGACATCCCATTCCTAATCCATAGGGTTCAATATGATGTCGGTCCACCCTTTGCAGCTATAACAGCTTCAACTCTTCTGGGAAGGCTGTCCACAAGGTTTAGGAGTGTTTATGGGAATTTTTGACCATTTTTCTAGAAGCACATTTCTGAGGCCACAAACTGATGTTGGACGAGAAGGCCTGGCTCTCAGTCTCTGCTCTGATTCATCCCAAAGGTGTTCTATCGGGTTGAGTTCAGGACTCTGTGCAGGCCAGTCAAGTTCATCCACACCAGACTCTGTCATCCATGTATTTATGGACCTGCTTTGTGCACTGGTGCTCAGTCGTGTTGGAAGAGGAAGGGGCCAGCTCCAAACTGTTCCCACAAAGTTGGGAGCATGTAATTGTCCAAGATGTCTTGGTGTGCTGAAGCATTCAGAGTTCCTTTCACTGGAACTAAGGGGTTGAGCCCAGCTCCTGAAAAACATCCCCACACCATAATACCCCCTCCACCAAACTTTACACTTGGCACAATGCAGTCTGACAAGTATTGTTGTCCTGGCAACCGCCAAACCCAGACTTGTCCATCAGACTGTCAGATGGAGAATCACGATTCATTACTCCAGAGAACGCATCTCCACTGCTCTAGAGTCCAGTGGCGGCGTGCTTTACACCACTGTATCCGACGCTTTGCGTTGCACTTGGTGATGTGAGGCTTGGATGCAGCTGCTCGGCCATTGAAACACATCCATGAAGCTCTCTGCACTGTTCTTGAGCTAATCCGAAGGCCACATGAAGTTTGGAGGTCTGTAGCGATTAACTCTGCAGAAAGTTGGCAACTTCTTCGCACTATGCAACTCAGCATTCGCTGACCCTTCGTCAGTTTACGTGGACCACCACTTCGTGGCTGAGTTGCTGTCATTCCCAAACATTTCCACATTCTTATAATCCAGCTGGCAGTTGACTGTGGGATATTTAGGAGCGAGGAAATTTCATGTTGCACAGGTGGCATCCTATCACAGTTCCACGCTGGAATTCACTGAGCTCCTGAGAGGGACCCATTCTTTCACAAATGTTTGTAAAAGCAGTCTGCATGGCTAGATGCTTGATTTTATACACCTGTGGCCATGGAAGTGATTGGAACACCCAACTCTGATTATTTGGATGGGTAAGCAAATACTTTTGGCAATATAGTGTACATTTACCTTTAACTTTTTTTAGAATATGACTGCCTCAAATATGAGAATGTGGTAGTTTTTAAATTAGCTTCCAGGTAAAGATAAATAAGATAAGCAAGGGTGCGAGATGGAGAAAACACATCATCTTTAGTCAAAACCCATACATGAAAGGATGTTTGGGTCAACTTTTTGCTATTACTACACAGTACTGAGATATGAATACGGATTAATGACTTTACAAAAACACAGTTAAACCCCTATTAAGCAAAATCCTCTCCCTCACAGCTAAACCGACAGGGTTTCAGGTGTGAGTTACGAGGGATGATGTCTGGGGCTGCAGTTAGGAGGAGATGGATCAGGGGCCTTTCTGCTTGAGTGACAGTCCAAAACAGTTCATCCATCAGAGTCAGGGTGGTCAGTGAGGAGGGGATGCTGGGAGGGCATGCTTCAGTGCAGAGGACCACCCAAAGCAGACAGTGAACGCCACCTCACACCACAGAGTTCAGACCAAACTGTAAGCTTCACACTGTTTTACAGTAAAACAAATGATGAAAGACTGCTCTCTCTGGCCGATTAATCAGCTGACCAAAGGAATAGATGAGCAGCAGCATCTATGCGTCACCTTGACAAAGAAACTTTATTTTGTCTCAAATAAAAATTAAATCTAGGAGAGACTAGAAAGGAGAGAGGAAAAATTCCAAGGAAAACTCTGTGTCTGTGTTATTGCTGACAAGATGTTTGAATACACTGAACCTGCTGTCCTGAGGTTAAAAGCTAGATAAATCTGAAAAAAGTGACATTGGTGTGTCACAAAGAGGCAGGGATGGTTTCTGTAACACTATGATATTTCTACAGACAAACCTAACACATTTACAGCCTGGATCAACAAATGGATTCAGCCTAAATAATATTAATGTCATTCACTGTGCAGGAGGGTAAATTTAGGCCATTTTTATGACCTCCCCCAAAGAGGTTATCTTTTTGATGGCTTCTGTCTGTTTGACTGTTAGCAAAGTAACTTGAAAAGTTAAAAATGGATTTAGATGACATTTTTGGTAATGTTGGTCATAGCTGAAGAAAAGTTCTGAAATCTTTGTGGTGATCTGAATCTGTATGCTGATCCAGGAATATTAAGATGATCTGTTAACATTTTGTGATTGAGCAGTTTTCCATATTTTCACTGATAACTTAGCTAATGTAAGAAATACCATGGCTGAAGGTTATGCTCTATGAACACTTCAGGTTTTGTTAATAATTTCTGGTTTGGGATCTTTGGGGACATGGTTAGCATGGCTTTTAGCCCGCAAGTGTCGCTATCAGCCAGTCCCTCTTCAATTCTGCCTCAGTGGGTTGATACGAGATTCCATGTTGAGGGCATTCACAGTATGGCTGCATCCACAGACTGGCACTAAAATATTCTGAAGGTTCCTTCAATAATCAAAAGGCTGACATCCAACAGCCTCAACCAACTCTTTCTCCACTTAATGGATACAACCACAGAGTCTGAAACTCACCACATTACAAAGTCACTCAGTGAACACAAAGCAGAAGCTTTGTTTTAATTCTAAAAAGACAGAGCTTCTGCAAGGACCATGACCATGGAGAAGATTCTTAAAAATGCCAAAGACATGAGCTTTAAGTGATGTATTTACTAGACAAAGAAACAAATTAGAAATGCACGATTGTGAAAATTATGGCCGTGGTCTATCCTGATGTCTAAAATAGTCATTGAAGCCAATACAAATGCTGATGCAAATGTCTTCATTACTTTTCTTGCCGTATTTCTCCAACAGTACCAATAATTTCCCTACTGTTTGGTCATGAAAACAGACCACACTCATTTCCACTGCACCCTATAAGGAATTGTGACTAAATCAGCAGTTAGGTGTGCAGATGTCAGTATTTGATATGAATGAAATAAATAAACATCAGTAACTGGTATCTGTTCTTCTCACACTTAATTTGACAATGGTCGATATTTATAAAAAGAGTTTACTATTAGCTGATGCCACTGTCATACCGCTGCATGTGCATCTCTAGCATTTATGAAAATTTTATTAAGTAGCATGCCACTCCTTCTGCTCTCTCTCTGCATGCTGTTTCGACTCTACATGAAGGCATGGGAAATTATGAGATTTTATTGATACCAGCGCTACTATTCGTTACTTTTATTTTATTTAATTCCTAAATGATATTCACAAAATACTTCTGGATTTTCTGTGTGTAAAAAAGTTGCCCTGACCAGAGTTTCAGTGTTGACAACACCACACACACGGTTCTCCTAATGTTTAATGCCATGATGCACAGACACTTGTTTCAGTATGTTGCTGGTGTTTCTGCTTTTGCTTGAAAACACACAGACATTACACACTGAGTTGTAGGCAATTTTAGTGCATACATCAGCCACACTTTCTGCTAAGTCTCCTGGCCATGATTCTGCATCCTCTCTTTTAAAGGAATCAGCCTCACTCTGAGGGACAATGAAACTTGCAATCTACTGAAAGTGAAATAAATTATCAACAGGATCTTTAGCCATATAAGAAAATATTATTCATTCCTAAAACCAGATGGTACTGGTTCTCATCAATCAATCAATAAATCAATCAAACTTTATTTATACAGCACTCTTCCTATTTGTAATTCAAAGTGCTCATATCAAAAGCTGGTTATCTAACCCCATCTCTTTCTGTATAATGCACGTGAAACTAAGCACAAAGGGTTTGGTTTTAAACTTGAAATAAATAAAAAGTTGAAGGATCAAAAGGCGAAGTCCAATTATCAAATTGAAGTTTTAATTGATGTACACTGACAGACACTACACATATAAAATCTTATCCTCTTGAATAAAAAGCAATACAGAATAAATACATTCTGTAAAATTGCAATGACATTTCTGTTCCCAGATTAAGATTAATCTTAATTAAGATTAAGGTACTTGGGATATATGAAACATCCATAAATTTCTTCTGATTGTGAAGTGGGAACAGTTAATACAGCTGGTTCTCAAGACGGCAGGAAACCTCTGAACACAAAACAGAGACAGGGTGTAATACTGAAACTTTGAGTTTATCTTAGACATTAAGAAACCCCTGAAAACAAGCTCATTTTGCTCCAGACATCTTAATGTGCATATCAGTTGTGTGTGGTCTGATGGAGGGCATGCTTGCTGGTCTGGTTATTAGACCTTTAGGTTCACTGAGGGGGAACATTTTTGTGGTCACAGGGCGCTGCAATTACACCTCTCCCCTACATTTGTTTATATCTTTCTTTTGATAATAACCAGCACAGCACTGGGCATTTTCAATGTGGTTAACACTTGAGTTGGGCAAACTTGAAAATAATCTGATTAAGAGCATATGAAGAGAAGTTGGCTAATACTGCCCTCCAGTGGACATAAAACAGAAGTACAACTAAACATACCTGTTCTTTAGATTTTGGTGAAGATGGGGTTGATTCATAGTCTTTTTTGGTTTCCAAAATTTTTTTCACAAGGCCACCTACAGCGAGGGAAGCAATGAGAGGGAAGGTGAGGGGTATGTCAAAGAAAAAAGCAATAGTTTTTGCTCATTTAAAGGTAATAGAGGAAAAACATTTCAACTGTTTACCATGTTTGTCTTCAGCGTTAAGTTCATGCCCAGGCTCCTGGCACAGAAAAAAGGAATTACAAAACAAGGCTCATTCTGTTATAACAGTCGTCAGATAACTCACTGTTACAGTCACTCACCATCTCCATTTCAGGAGCACCTGTAGGCAGAGGAGCTGCCTCCTCCACAACAAATTGCTCATCCTCCTCCTCTTCATCATCAGACAGTCTCTTTCCATCCATGATGATGGGAGCAGATGGCTTGGCACTTGACAGCCTGAAAGAGAAAAATAATCATACAAATAAAACACCCAGCCTATTGGCCACATCTGGTTTCATAAACCAAGTTGTAGCCAATATTTCCCATTGCAAGGTGAAATACAAGTTGTTTTCAAAGTATTAATGCATACATTTATATCATCCATCTAATCAGTAAATGAAAGATGAATATTTGTGGTTATGTTTGATGGAGTCACCTCTCAGCTGGGGTCACATCAGCAGAACTTTCTTGCCTCTTAACTCGGGGAGGGGCAGGACGAGCGCTGCTTGGCCGTGGTATTTTCCGGCTAAAACAGAGTTGGAGGATAATAAAACTGAAATAAGCTGGTGAACTAACACATAGGAAACTTAATATGCAATCAATTTTGTATGGCATGCATCCATTGAGTGCCTTTTGTGAACAGTTACACAGCATCTCTGACAGTAAATCTGTTTTCAGAATGCTTTAACAGTATCTGTTAAAGCTGTGAGATAGGGCAGCTGTCCACATTTTCTCTTATAACTCTGCTAAGAACGTCAGAAATGCCTTGGGGCTGAGGTTTGTGCACACTGAGCACAACTAGTCTGGTTATGAGTCAGAGTGAAGTGAATATATATCCCAAATTCAAGGAAATCCCTCTACGTAAACCAACAATACCATAAGGTAAACATTGATAATTATATTTTCATGTCCTTTTTATCCTTTTCACAGATTTCAGTACAAGATACATATTGTTATTTTACTTCAACCGATGGGCCAGGGTTAAACAAACTTTAAACTGACAAAATTACTGTAAAGTTACTCTTCTGTGACAGAATTACAGCAGGCTAAATGTGCTATAATATTATTAGACCAAAGTATTACATTTAACACCTCAGCAAAGCTTTTCTAGGCTTAGGCTCAGTAATTGTACAGACCAAAGAGTGTTTTCAGATGAGGAGCCTGCAGTGTGTCCATTTTCCAGTGGAACAGGTCTTTGGACTTCTCCCTCTGTAAAAAAAATAAAATAAAATAACTTGTTACTTCTGGTAACCCATCATAAAATGAAAAACAGCCCTTGCATTGTACATAAAGCTGTTTTAACAAGCATATACCAACATGTTGGGATGACTTTATGTAGTCCTGTATAACACTGCTTCAGCTTGATTGTGACAACATGGGAAATATTTATAAAGGCACATAAAACTGAGCCATTTAGAGTTAGCTCTGGCATTAAATACTGCACATTCAAACCTCAACTGATTGAGTTCCTGTAAGCCTGGTATACAGATATTTTTTAGAACTTACTTTCATCTTTGTCTTGTTCAAGAATTGATTTCTTTATTTAATATTGTTTTTTGTGTGGCATGAGGAGCAGTAGCTAGGATAAACCTTTAAAGCCTTCAAAACTACTTTGTGATTCTTTAAGTCACAAATAAATTTGACAGATTTCCTTGGATGCAAACTATGAGTTACACACTGTGTCCATTCAATCTGAATAATGAGAAACACAGACAGTTTTCTGAAGCCAGTTCTTTACTACAGATTATTAAAGATTGACCAAATTTCTGACTTTAAGATCAATATCAAGGAAACACTTTGCATGTAAAGATGTCCTAAGTATATTTTTTTATTAATTCATTTGGCATGTGCTAAAACTGTAAATGTTTTTTATTTAGCATTAAAGCTGACAACAGCATTTCAATGCATTTGAGATTTCACTTAAAAAAATAACATTCAAAGTCCTCAAGGATTGCTGAAAATAATCTACAATCCTTTTTTATTCACGAAAAAGAAAGAAAGAAAAAGACAAAGTATGTCGACTCACCACCTTCACTATCAGACTCATCTGTTTGGAGCATAAAAAGACAAAACAATGCGAACTATTCAGTATGATAAACATTAAATGGTCAGAGTAAATAGCAAAATGTTTGCTAAGAAGCAGACACTGATTCACTTAAACAGCCATGATGTTGATGATAAATGCTCAGGTTGAATCTTTGTATCCACTCTTGATTAAAACAGGATGTTAACAGGTACAAAATAGGACGAAAGTTTTACCTTGACTCCCTACTTTGGGTCTCCGTCGTTGCCCTTTGGCTGATGAAGGCCGAGGTATTCTAGCTGGACTATCAGACTGTAAAAGCAAAAAAGACAAAATGATACTCAGCAATGAAAGTGTAACATCAGTCTGTTGTATTTCTTGGGTTGGCCAAAGGCATTTTAAGCTATGCTATTGTATTATTCAGTGACCAGGAATGGGCTAAAACACATGAACATGCACATATGTTTGATTTCACTGCTGCCTCTACATGACGACCGAGTTTCAGCGGCAGTTGACAAGTTGGTGGAGCTGTTTTTGTGGCCACAGTAAAGGTGCTGAATTTCATTCTGTTAGCTTCAGACAACACTATTAACCACAGGTGACTGGTCTTGTGACCTCAAGCCATCTGTCCAATTAACTGGTGATGTATTTTTAATGGAAACTGGCCAACAATGATCAGCTCCTAATTGATCAGGGCACCTTTACTTGGAGAGGAACAGTGGAGAGAAAATCATTGAACTGAGCTTCAGCTAGATGGAGACTGCAATGAAAATTTGAACACAGTAACAACTTGTGTAACAAGGTTACAGTAATGGAATGTTGATGTTAATGACCTCAATGTCTCACACTTGAATTTCAAGTATTAAACACACCCCTCTGTCAGAGATAAATCAGGATTATTGACACTTGTTGATAAAAAAGGCTGGGGTTTGTTAAAGGTGACAATGTTCTATTGGTTGGCTGTTAAGGTTCATGTGGTAGGTTTTGTTACTTGGCAGTAGGGGTGAACTGATATATCAGTTTCACATTAGTTTCAGTCAATATCTGCTCTTTTTGCAAACACTGGCCATCATCAAATTATTAACATCATCAAATGAACATGTGTGAGTAAATATCCTCATTTTTAAAAAATGACTTCACTAAAGCCTGCAGCCTTTGTCCACATACAGAGTGATAAAGGTGACAACATGCAGCTACAATGTGTAATAAATAACTATGTGGTTTTACTGAGCGGCTGCAATTATCCCTGCTGATGAAAACAAAAGTGACAGCAAGACAGTCATCATATATCTCTGAGGGATCTTATCTAGCAAAGACATCACACTGCTGACACCAGACTGACTTATTACTGGTGTTTTTTCATCAAGCAGACGGGACCCTCAGTTCCTCCCTATCCTAGTGCACCTTTTAGAATGCAGATTTGAAATAAAATTTGAGTTATAACTTGTGCCTATGTTGAAATGATTCCAGGTTGAACAGCAGCTCAAATGTTAGTAAAGTGTCAAATTCAGTGAAAGTAAGAGTTTATATTCAAACTAGGCTACATTTGAATTCACACAGCTGGTGCAACTCATAGCTGGTAAACATATCAAGCAAGTTGTAGATTTTTTTTTTTGCGGTAAACACTTAAAAAATGCACAAAACTTAGCATTAACATGTTAACTGATGATTATTACTTGTCAATGAATAATGCTCGAAAAAAAATCTTTTAGGAATGACCATATGATTCAAAGGGAATGCAGTGTTGTTTTGTTGTTATGTGACATGAACAGGTGTTGACCAGATCTTTAAAGAGTGTAACTTACCTGGTTCTCAACGGCTTCTACAGGCTGTAGAAACGAGGAGCATAATATCAAACACTATCCATAACAATCACATCAAAAAAAGGTAACAAAGGACACGTTGCTCTCTACAGCCAGAATAAGCACTATTCTAAGCAGCCCATCATCCATATGCACAAGCAATTCACTCTAAACTCTAACACCAACATTTCTACATGTCTAAATGTTCACTGATTACCTCCTCAGATGGTTTGGGTTCCTTTGAAAATAAGCATAAAATAAGAAACTAATTTACAAACACACACTAATTCTCAACGTCGTTTTCAAATGTAAAATCTTTGGCCGAGTTTATGCCTTTTTGATTTAGCTGGCTTAAAACAGGTAATTCTACCACCAGTAATGAAAGGACCTCTTTCACAATACATGTAATTTTGCCCACAGCCCAATTTTTTGTTTATTGTGTGGTATTTGTAGTACACCCAGAGACTCCCAAGAATATACCTTTAGAAAATCCAAAAGTCATCCAGGGCCTGTACTATGACCTATTTTATGATCATTGCCATAGGTGTGAGCCAGGGTGCACACTTTACCCCAAAACTTACTCAAACACAAATAATAAATCATCAAATTGGCAATTTGACAATGACAATTGACCAACTTACAGTTGCTGTACAACTAAAATACTTACAAATTATTTGGCCACATATATATTCTCAAAGTGGGAAAAAAATCATTGAATTCTGAGACCGGTAAAGTTGTTCAATTAACAGGATGGGTTACTGTGGTAGAATCAGGATACTGTTCCATGTCTTGTATATCAGGGAACCTTTAAAGATTTGTTCAGAATTCATCCTTTAAGTATGATTTCTTTTAGAATTTGAATGCTAGATTCAAAACAAACATTTCACATGAAATGTTATTCATTTTAATATTGAACAGCCACAAAGGGCCTGTATATTTTGCCTTTGTGATGAGATAATAATGAGCCATTGATACGAGTAAAAACCAATGCAGTTTTGTAAGTATTTTAGTTGTACAGCAACTGTAAGTTGGTCAGACACATCTCTAAAGAATTGAATTTGTTGAAATAATCATAAAAAAACTATTTTTTTTCCCAGTTAAAATTCAATAACTTCTTTCAATTGTAATACTTAGCTTTACATTTGATTTCAAAAGATGCACCAGACTTCAGTGAAGGTGATTTGACCCAATTTGATAATTTATTATTTGTGTTTGAGTAAGTTTTAGGGTAAAGTGTGCACCCTGGCTCACACCTATGGCAATGATCGTAAAATAGGTCATAGTACAGGCCCTGGATGACTTTTGGATTTTCTAAAGGTATATTCTTGGGAGTCTCTGGGTGTACTACAAATACCACACAATAAACAAAAAATTGGGCTGTGGGCAAAATTACATGTATTGTGAAAGAGGTCCTTTAAATGGTCTTAATGAGAAATGTGATGTTTTGTGGAAGGCCCTGACCAATTATCCACACTTATGTCCACAGTTCTTCGTATAAGTGCAAATGTATTAAAATTGTTCTTATGGGTGCTTACTGCACAAGGGGTCGAAATGGGACAGTTTGGTTAACTTCAATTGTTGCCTCTTTGTTATAAACATTGAAGGGACAATTTTTAAGAAGCAAAAAAAAAAACAGAGCAAAGCACCAAGGCCATGCTAATTGTTCTGGATGCAGCTCTGCAACACCATCTGAAAATGTGAATCAAATATCACATTGTACATCGTCTGTCAGTGGGTGATAGCTTCACTTCAGCCCACACTTTGATGTACATCATTTTTTGTTATCACACTTTCCACTCACATTTAAAAAGAAGTATCTCCTCTATTAAATCACTGTCTCACTGTTCTCAGTCAGATCTCTAAAGGAAACAGTCTGCTCCACCCACTAGTCAGCTGCTAGAAACGGTGTAGCACTACAAGGGATTCTGGGAAATATCCTTGAGCAAAGTGTGGTCTGATGTGTGCTTGCGGGAGGGTTGCATTAAGGGCATAAGAGGGCACCCTTGGAGGGCAAGGCCTGAGAATTGGACACCCTATGGTCTTCTGCCCCTTTATTTTTAAGTGCACAAGGGCATTTGTGTGGATAATGGGACAGGGCAGATGAATTCTGTTTAAAGATCACACTTACTGCTGGCACAGGTTTGGCTGTTTTGCTAGGCTCCTCAGAGCTGCCTTGGGGAGGTTCTTCTGATGTTCTGACCTAAGTGCAAAGAACAAAACAAAGTACTGTAAAAAATGTATCAGTTTATGACATCTGTGATTTTAAAGGTTTTACTGACATACCTTGCTGTTGCCTATATCTCCATTTCTGTTCTTCTCCTCCTGATGTTTTTGTCGCTCCCTGTCCCGGTCCCTGTCCTTATCTCGATCTCTGTCTCTTCGTTTTTCCCTGTCTCTATCCCGGTCTCTGTTGGATTCTCTATCTCTCGTTTTTTCTCTGTCCCGCTCCTTGTCCTTTTCTCTATCCCTCTCCTTGTCTTTTTCTCCATCTCTGCCTCTTTCCCTTTCTCGATCTCTGTCCCTGTCTTTGTCTCGTTCTTTATCTCTGTCCCTGTCTTTGACTCGGCCTTTGTCTCTGTCTTTGTCCCGATCCCGGTCGCGGCTCTTGTCTTTGTCTCTGTCTTTGGCTTGGTGGTCCTGTTCGCTGCGGTGGTGCTTGTCAGAGCGCTCTCTGTCCCGTCGGTGCTCTTTGTCCCCATCCCTACGGCGGCCCTCGTGTTCTTTGGGCTGGTCTGTGTCTTTCCGGTCCACGCTCCCTCTGTGCTCCGTAATCCTTTTCTTCTCCTGGAATATTTAATACCAACAACTGGAGTAAATTTTGTCTACAAGCACACATAAAAGCTAAAAAAACTAGTCTACATCACTGTTAACCTTAGCTTTCATCAGGCCAGGCCAACTGCTTCAAGCACATTTCTTATCCTTCAATGATAAAGCAGAGACAGATTCAAAATTCATGTTTTGAGCAGGCCGAGGACTCTCACCTCTCTATCAGGATGATGTTCACGTCCTTCCCTGTTTTCCTTGTCCTGGGACCTTGAGGTGCTGGCCTTGGACTTGATTTCCACTTTTTCTCCTGCAAGCACTCGCTTAACTGCATCGTCACTGGACAACTGTGAATCAAGTGCGAGAGAAACATTCTACAGAGTTCAGCAACTATATCACAAAAAACAATAACTTTTGCCCATGCATTCAACGAAAAGGGTGGCACTTTGTGTCCAGTAGTTTCCTATAGAACACCAAAATTGTTGACAAAAAAAAGGCTTCCCTGTTGCTGACATTCAACCTCAAGGAAGGCTAGCTGATGGTCAGAATTTGTCATTTTAGATTTATATGAGTCGTAATGTCCAACTGACCTTATCTGGAATTTCCTCCTGTTTTGACTTAACTAGTTAATAACTTGACCCTATTTGTGTGGTATGATTTGGCAAGACAAAAACATACAGTAGCTTAGATTGGTGCCTTTATTTAAAGACAGAGTAATTGGCCTTTATATGAAGGACGCTTTCTGTAGGAGAGTTCTATATAAGAGTTTCTGTCTGAGAAGTTATTTTGTTTTAGTTCAAAGCACAAATAAATATACCTTTCAAATTTCATACTGACTTGCAGACCACATAAGGCCCACACACAGAGGACAGCGGTCACATCCGGCCCACCAGCCACCACTTTCCCAGCCCAGCCTAAAGCAGCAATGTAACAACCTGGGGTCTCATTTATAAAAGAGTGCGTGGAATCCTTACTAAAAGTCTGCGTGCGCCAAAAACCCGGAAATGGCGTTCGCACAAAAAAAATCTGATTTATAAAACTGTTCGCACGAACACCTGCACGCAATTTTCCATTTATAAATCAGAATCCACCTGGAGAAGTGCGCACGTGGAAAAGCTGCAAATCCCGCCCCTCGCACGCCCATAATTAACCATAAATGGTCAATGCAAAGCACCTCATGAATATTTGGGTATATAAATAAGCCTTTTGCTCATACACTTTACGTGTGACAATGGCGACCGAAAGGATAAACAAAAAAAGGAATTTCTCGGAGACGGAGATTGAAGTCCTCATTGATGAGGTGGATGGCCAGAAAGGTTTTTTATTCGGGTCTCACAGCACAGGAATCTCCAACAAAAGAAAGGGCAGCGAGTGGCTGTCCGTCGCTGCTGCTGTTAATGCAGCAAATAACAGAGAGGGCAGTGTCGGAGATCAAGTAAACTTTGTGACCCACGAACGGAGGAGTTTGTGAATGAAGTGATGGATAAAATGGACATGTCGGTAGTTTGCTGCAGTAGTGGATCACAAACTTTACAAAAATCAGAGAATGACACCACGTCACTGCTTCATGCATCCATTGTGCCAAAACACCACTTTCTTCATTACGCACAAGTATATCTGCATGTTTACATGTTAACAGGACCCACACTGACTTCTTTACATACTTCCTGAGAGCACGCGTCAGTCAGCAGTCTCCCTACCTCAGTATTATTATTAATCAAAGTTTTGATTGACGAACAAAAAAATGCTAATTGTTGGCCACATTTTTTTCCTGGGAAACTCCGTCTGTTCTATTTATGAGGATATGTAGTCTGAATGATCATGTCAGAGATGCCCTGATTTAGCCCCCACACTTAGTTTATCTACAGAATAAATATGTGCAGCTGATGAAGATGTGCTGATGGAGAAGGAGAATTGTGTGAAGCCACCGCCGTGTCTCTGTGTGCTCTGTGCGTCTTGACACAGGCATCTTTATTACAACTAAAAACCGCACTTGGTAATAAATGCGCCAAATTTACAGATATTAATAAAAACTGGTGGCTCTGAGGTTTCTGTGTTAGTCTAATTTTTAACTTTACATCAACAAAAACATTAGTGTCCGGTCCTGTGAGGTCCGTCCGGATAATGAAGGCGAGACAGGGCTGAAGAAATATGTATGTGGCGGACTTTTATTTTTTATTTTTTGTATATTTTCATAATGAAAGTGACTTATAGGAAACGGCCAATTACACGCGTTATTTATAGCCCAAATAAAACAGTTAGTTTGAATGGTTATGATGACGTGGATCTGTCAGTCAAGTTTGATATTTAGTGAAATAAAACGTTGGAGAGACATCAACATGTATCAGGAGGCTTCAGTTCACCACTTCACCGTCTGCGTCGCCAGTTTCCCATGCCTCCAAAATGTACGTACGCCTGGTTCAGAGTTTGCTTACTGGTGCGCACATTTTACCGTCAGGTTTGTTTTTATAGATCACAAACTTTGCGTGGGAAAAGGCGTACGCCAGTTTCAGGCCCTGTTTTGTGCGTACGCAAGCTTTATAAATCAGACTCCTGGTTACTTACAGTGAGCTCTGATTGATAATGTGGCACTGATGACTCCTTCATTCATTTCTCTATCCACTGTCCAATCAAAAAAAGATTTCAATTCCCAGAAATAACTTTGAAGAAATACAATTATCGTGGAGTATCAAGAAGAAAGACAAAGGAAAAGGTAGGTATGTGTGTTTCAATGCTTAAAACTATAATGCTTCATCTTACATGGTGAAGCAATATAGAATATTCATACTGCTAATATATGAGGTTTATATATCAGCCATTTGTCAGAAAATGTCATATCTGCCAATAAGATAGTTTCAAGCTAGTATCTGCCCATACTGATCGAATGCCACTTCTACTGTGCATCCCTAATCCATGCTAAATACATTATGAGCAGAACATGAAATCAAAAACGAGTTAAAAGAACAACTATCCTCAGAGGATTAGCTCATCTGTTTACTTTCCTCCTCCAGAGTTCAATTATAGTACTGCAAAGACCTCCCTGAGGTGTTGAGTCTATTTTCCCAAGAGTACAGTATGTGAGGGGAAAAATAAGTACCTCTTCGCTTAAACAAAGACAACAAGATAAATGAATTATCGAGAGACACTGGAGTATTGGAGGGTGCTTTTCTTTCAAAGTACCCATTACTCCAGTCCTTTAGTATGTGTTTGGCTGTGTATATGTACAAGCACTGACCTTGTTGAGGCAACACTTGCCGATGGCCTGCAGCAGCTCATTGGTTTTTTCAGGCTCGTGGCCGGCCGCGATGCGTGCTGGCTTTGCTGCAAGGGGCTCACCACTGACCAGCATCACCACATCTATTGCTTTCTGAAGGAAGACTATCTTTGCATCCCTGTCCTAGATAGAAAACAGAAAATGTTGTGAACAGGAGAATGCACAGGAAATAAAGGAGACACTTATTTATTCTAAAAGTAAAGGAACAACTGAGTTTCCAAAACAGGTTTCATGATTCTTCTCCTTACATGAAAAATGTTGTGTATTTTTCCTTTCGTGAGTGACAACCCAGGGATTACTGTGCTTCAAATAACACATGTGACAACCCTGTCTTTGGTATGATGTTGACTTTCTGGCAATAAAATCTAACAAAAACAGGGTGCATATTGAGTTTTAAATGGTCAATATGTTGGTCAAGCAGCAGCATGAAAAGCATAGGTCGATATGGGCTGCCTCCAAGACAAGTATCAGTGTCCCTTGACTTGAACACAACACACGTGTAAATAAAGCAGGCCCTGTTTCAGACAAATGACCCTGATAAGCAGCGCTTTTAGTCTATCAGTCAGCTGCATCTGAACAGTCTGCCAACTGTGTAACACAAGGACTTGTAGCCAGTGCAATCACCTGACCTTTCAGAGTAAAATTGGATAAGAGGCTGGCCTTTCCACTGAGTAGCACACCCTGGTTACAGGTATTTGCTGAAGACAAATATTGAAATACAAATGCCTTATGAAAAGTAAGTTGAATATTTATGATTAGCTCAGTAAATCACTCATTAGATGTTGTTGCTCAGGTATAATGGTAGGGCTTGTAGTTGCCTGGAAAAGCTTTTATATTATAGCTATAGCATTGTTTCTGTCATATATGGGTATTTTTAGCTAAAGATATGAATACATACCTTCACTAGAAAGACAGATCACTGAATTTAAAGCACATCACATAAAGGTCAGAATGTAATTTCAAGCAGACATTGATTCCCATACAAAAATCTATCTTTAAAAGCAGCAGTTTTTACATTCAATGACTCTACTACATCTAAATGCTTCAGTTACACTGTGCATGCATGTCAGTTTCACTTTTTGGAGGTAGTCCTTTCAATCCAACAATGAGTTGCATTTTCATGAAACACTTCCAACATAAGGCAAAAAAATAACATGGACAAACAAAATAGATTTTCAACTAAACCAAAATATGACCTCGTCTCTGAACAATTGCTATTGTTGAGTTTTTATCAGATGTCCTCCATTTTCTTAACTCCACTAAATTATGCTAAGCTCTAACACAGCAGACCTGAGTTGTGACACCTTAGCAGACAGCCTAAGTGGTGTCCTGCCAGATGTCACACAATACAGTGTGCGATTACTCAGTCAACCTCAGACTGACCTGTGTAACAAACTGGTGATCTAACACATGTAATAATAGATCCTGCACAATATAGTGAAAATATGCCAAGAGGGATAACATTGTTCAGTATTGCTTCTTTGATAATAATTGAGCTGAAATAGTAAAAAGAGAAGAAAAGAGCACGAGATACAACATACAATGCCCTTGTTTGGGTCATTCTCCATGTTGTTTTTTACATTTCTGTTTGCAGTAGACCTACACAATATGAGGAAAAGATGTGATGTGCAGTAAGACTGTTCAGTATTGTGATGACAGTGATTTTCCCGCTAAATAAACATATGTGAAGTGCAAATTATTGCTTGTTCACAAATTTGCTATTGTTGTGTAAGAGGTTTGGCTTTGCAAATCAGTGAAAAATAACACTTTGAATTTAGAAAGCACACTTATTCCATCTCATTAGCAAAGTCAGATTCACTCGCTCATACTGGTTATTGTCTATATCAAACTCATCACATTTGGCCTCTGTCATTTCACGGTTTAGTTTTATTTCATTTCCTGTTTCTTTTGTAAAAGAAGATACTGGAAAACTCAAAGAACAAGTGCTTTATTTTGCTTTGATGAACAGTATTAAGCTTTTCTTTTATTGTAGCACATCACATCCTACCTGTGTGCTGAACAGAGGTCTGAAAGGTAAATATCCTTCCTATACAGATGTTACCTTGGTTTCGCATTCAAGTAACTTAAAGGTCAGTATATTCATACGTTTTCAGAGAAATGACAAGATGCACAAATAATAAATGAACACGTTATCTGCCCCTCGTGCAGCATTGTCACAAAGTCTGTGAAGTAGGACTGAAAGATATATCGTGATCATATCTATATCGAGATATGAACATTGAAGATATTAAAAGCGAAAAAGCAACAATTTAAACAATATAGATTTTCCCCCGCGCTGGCCCTGCACGTACAGCTCTGGAAGTCACAACGGATTTCACTGTTTCGACTAGGGATGGGTACCTTTCACATTTGAACCGATACCATACCGATGCCATACCGATGCCTGGTACCTGGGAATCGGTATCGGTACTCAACGGTACCAATTTTCGGTACTTTTGCGTGTGTTTATGGGGTAATAAATATTAATTTGTTTAATATTAAAATCTCAAATTTTTCAATGTAAATTTATTTCTCAATATAAAAAATTTGACAGATATATATCAAAACAACATTCAACTGTTTGTATTGTAACATTGAAGTTGTTCCAAATATTTCTTCGACATGAAAACCAGTAACTAAAATGAACCACAACTTAATAAATTAACTGCAGCTCTCACTTTAACTTCAGGGCAGTTTAACAATGGGTCCGACAGAGCTGTAAATAAAAAAAGCCGAATGAATCCTTTGTGGTCGTAGATCTGAGTCTATCAAAAATTGTGCACTCTTCAGCTTTACTGAAAATTGTAAAGCTGAAGATTTGAAGTATTTCTGCCGCTGGCCTGACATGTTGCATCACAAATATTTCAGCAAGCATAATCTCCATCACATTTAATAAATCAGAGCCATGCTTTCGAGCAATTTCTCTCAGCCATGCTTGCTTTGTTGACTGAGCCCGCGGCTGCTGACGTCATTACGCTATTGCTGTGCTGCGTTCAAGTCCGGTATGGAAATCCACCTACCCAATCTACCCAATAGTATGCCTGCTTCTTCCACTCCCTCACAGTCACAAGGATGTGTTTAGGTACCTAAACATGGCACCTTTTGATTTTACGTGAATCAGTACTCGGTAGTACCTACAGAATTCGGTCAGTACCTCTTAAAGTACCAAATTCGGTACCCATCCCTAGTTTCGACTCCCCTGGAATGCACTGCTTGGTTTTCACTGAACCCGTAGTCATATCGCATCATACCGATATCGTGAAATCTGGCATGAATATCGAGATATGAAATTTTGTCCATTTTGTTCAGCCCTACTGTGAATGCTCTTGTTCTTTTAGACAGTTCTTATCCAACATGTTTCCAACAATGCTGTTGGACTGCTTTAGAAATGTCTCATGTTTGTGCAATAAAATGAGGGTGTTGCAACATATTTATAGCAAAGGCTTATGTATAAAGACAAAATTACAACTAATTCTGCAGACATTAACTAGTTCTGTGCACAAAAGCAACACACTGATAAGGTGATTCTATCAGTTCTGTGTTGTTGAAGGCAGTAAAACAAAAGAGCATGAAGAGTTTTACTTAATGTGCAGGGTGTAGTGGACTTACCTTTACATTATCAGACTTCATTTCAGTTTCTCCATATAAGCCTTTCATAAAACCTGTGCTCCTGATGACCTGAATAAAGTAAAAAGAGTCAGATTAATCTTCTTTGACAAACCTTTAATACACCTTAAACTTGTTGTATGATAAATAGTGAGTATCAATTTTTACATCCATGTGGTTTGCAGATAATATGCTGAACTATTTAAATACCAAACATGTTATTCATATATTAAGCACTGTGACTTCAAATACTTTTAAGTGCATAGCAACTTTAAATCAGTATAGGTTTAGGACCACATATAAAACAAAAAACAAATCAAGAGTCTAAGGGAAGAGGCTGTGGGTAATCAACGAATATGTAAAAAAGAATTATCAGATTATTCAGTACAAAAGAATATTATATCCAAGGGCAGGGCTTTAATCTGCTCAACTGTGCAAATAACTGCTTTGCTAATCCTACTAAAAAGTCAAACATGCCAACACACTTTGCCTCATTAAATATACATGAACATACAGTGAAATACTAGACCCTTGAACAGGTAGGCCTTGAGAGTACGGCCTCATCCCAAGTTAGAAAAGTGAAACAGATTTTTCAGTTCTTTACACCTCATGCTGAAGGCTTCAACCATCAGCACTATGAGAAAAAATATCACGTATCAACAAAAACTTTGCTCCACTTTGTAGGTTTGACATGGGGGTTATATGTACTTGGATCCATTTCCACCCTCTTATGTAAAAAAACTGTATCATTACAGTCACTACATTGCAATGAAAAACAACAAAAAACATTGACCGTTATCTATGTCATCATGCTCTATGTGGATAAAACTGTACACTCCACATGTAATATGGTGGATTCTCGAAACAACAAAAGTTTGAAAGTGGGACTATTTAGTCAAACGGTGATATATATTCCTTTGCAATATGTCATAACATACTTTTAATGCCTAACCATCTTTAGGTCTGGGGTCTACAGAGCATGGTCCAATAAAGAGAAAATATCCTCTAAGTAGACACAAGAACAGCTCTAGACTCAAGAGCAGCTTCTTCCCTACTACCATAACTCTCCTAAATAACTGAACTGACAAATCTGCTGCACTGCTGAATAGTCGTATCTTCACCTTAACTGGTCACTGACTCAAATTTTGCACATTATGTACCTTGCACCAATTTTCTGCACATGTGTACATACATATATATGTTCTTTTTCCTATCATGTGTACATATTTGTTCCTACTAGGTGCATACATATTTTCTTTTTCTCTAATTAGGTATATTTATACACGGATATTTTTCTCATATGGTCATGTTTTTATTTGCTGCTGTTTATTCCGTGAGTGTCACCACTTGCCGAAACCAAATTCCTTGTATGTTGTGTGCGTACTTGGCCAATACAGCTGATTCTGATCTGGGGAGAATGGCCATAGTGATCTGAGATCAACATACAACAACAGTTACACAATTATCCACTTGTTACAACTGTGATATGCAGAGGGCCATTTCTGAAAGCACAACAATACAGATCTTGCAGAAGGTGGGCTATAGCAGAAGAAGACCAAACAGGTGCCACTCCTGTCTGCTAAGAACAGGAAACTGAAACTAAAATTTGCAGGGGCTCACCAACATTGACCAACAAAAGATTGGAAAAACGTTGCCTGGTCTTACAAGGCTCAATTTCTGCTTCAACAATTGGACAGTATGGTCAGAATCACGCCTTGTACCAACAGGCTCAGGTTGGTGCTATTGGTAGAATGATGTGGAGGTCATTTACTCCTCTCAGGGCATGGAAATGACACACAGCAAGTCTGGGACTGTGTGTGAATGTGACTGCTGCTTTGGATTGTTAAACCTATCCTGATTGTTGCATTAACAAGTCAAAGATGCTTGAAATGTGTCCTTTTCAAGAGTTCCAAGAAGAACAACCAAAATATTTATAGGCGTATTAATGCAGCATTGGCTTTTCGAGTAGCTCTGAACTGTGCATACAGAACAGGTAACGACGATTTGTGTTTATTCAAATCAAAACGTAATTATGACGCTACGCAATCCTCATCATCAAAACGACCACGGTACGAACTGGTCTAACCTATCTGACTTGTAATTTGGCCACCGTGGCTAATTCATTAGGGTTAATGTTGTGTAACACTGAACACAGAGGGTTTGTTGATGCCAGTGAGGACGCAGGTCGTGCCTAGCAACAGGACAACGCCATAGCTTACGCTAATCAGACTAGCCAAGTATATCAGTTTAACAGGCAACTTATCTTATAGTAGGACGCTAGCAATTCAGCCAATTCAGCGGACAATTTCCACCCACATTCTAGCTGCTAAAATCAACTTCATGATATGATAACAGCGACGGATAATTAGCTCGTTCAGGAGAGCTGCAGCTGTGAAGCAGAACTGCGGAGTTAGTATTAGAAGGCTAGTTTAGCCTAACTAGCTTAGTTCATGCTAACGCGGGGGTATTAGCCAGCTAACTAGCTCGTTTGACTGTTTTAAAGTGACAGTCGTGGAGCTGACGTCTACCTGCCCAGAAATAGGGACTAAAGAGGCTCAAAGTGATAGTTTATCATGCGTCTGTTTACCACCAGTATCCCCACATTAGCACAGAAGTCTCACCTCGCTGAAGATGTCGTGCAGGTATCGAAACGGTGGCTTGCATAGCAGTTTCTCCGTCAGAGGCGGTTTCTTTATCACTTTGCCCAGGGTGTCCTGGGTCTTTTTAACCACTGTCGCATTCATGCCGGTATCCAGCAAAAGGGTGAACGAGTTTGACCGTAGGGGACACTTGAAAAAACTAACACATTAAGAAAAACAGTAAGCGACTATGTCGACTGGTTGCTATGTCAATACTCTACAATCCTACAGTGCATCATTAACGAGGACTACGCATGCGCATAGGGCATACGGTTGACAAGCAGACTGTGGCTATAGCAACAACTAACAACGTTGAAAGAAGTCAGAGAGACAGATGGATCAGACAGACAGACAAGTAGACTAGACACAGACAGACAGATGAGTAGATAAGCACGTGCAGATCGTAAGATGAAGCTCAAAACTGCAACAAATCCCCAAATAATGTCGATTTAATTTAGCTTTTTTTCATTAGGTTGCTTCAACAATGCATGTCACCCAAAATGGCCATGGTTGAATGAGAAATCACTGTTGTGTCTGACTAAGACGGTATTAAAATGATGGTTAAACCATCGGCATCAGAGGCCTTACATTAAGACGCCTTTTTGTGTACAATGAAGGCCCCACCTAAAAGGATTCCAACCCTGGTGGGTAGGGGCGGGGAAACAGAGGGACTTATAAGATTTTTTCCATATGTCTTAAAGATCTCGTTTCTCTTCATGTCCAAAAATTATCTCTTTTTTCTTGTGTTTGATAGCAAGGACTTCATACTCAGGCATTTTTTGTAAAGTTAACTCTCATAGGATAACTTTTATTGAAAGAATGGGTCTCACATTTAGGGTGACATCAGGTAAATTGGGCCATCAGGTAAAATGGGCCATTTCAGCTTTAGATGTCCCAGCCCCTCTGATTTTAAGAGCCAATGACAGCAAATGGTTTAAAATGGTTGACACAACTGTACTTGACAACAAACAACAGATTTGATTGGTCTGTAGTTGTTATTGTGTGAGGATCTAAGATTCAAATCCACACTGCACCAGAAAACTGCATGGTGAGTTGACTGGCATAGGGATTTCTTATAAAAATGATAAGGATGATAACTCAATTTAAAAAAACATGCATATATAAAATGTTTGATGCATAATATCTGTCTTGATGACACCTATTAGAAATAATGCCTAAAGTGTGGTATTTGGACATATTTTTTGGAATATTGATGCTTTTGTTAGTGGCCCATTTTAGCTTAACCTATTCAGGGGGCCCCCGGTTTCAGCTAAAATGGGCCACCCTTTTTATCAGTAACAAACGCACACATGTACATGTTTGGAGGGAGTGGGGCCTATATGTGGCCTGATGAGCAAATCAGTTGGTGTTCATTTATTCATTCATCATTTACTATGTAATTAATTGTCCTGCTAATATGAAATTGTTCTAACAAAGTGTGTTGCCATATTGACAGTTGTTTTACAATAAAAATTAATGACTATCCCTTTGCAGCTGGACTGGCCCAACTTACCTGATAAGCGTCCCATTTTACCTGATCGGCTGGCCCATTTTACCTGAACTCTGCTTGTGTAAAAAAGTTGGCACAGCTGACCTAACAAGACCTGTAGGGCCTACAAAAATATATTTACTGCATAATTCCAACACAAAGTGTAAAGAAAACAACCATTATTAGCCATAAAACCACATTTTAATAGAATACGTTGTTTTTTGTAAGTGCCTGAAGCTATTTACCAAAAAGTGGACCAATTTAGCTGATATCACCCTACAGGATAGTTTTGCATGTGCATGATAAACTTCTTGTTTATTTTAGAGGCTCAGTAATAATAAACATTTAGATTAATCTTTTTTTTTTATCATAAATAATATTCCCTGGACAGTGAGGACACATAAACTAAGGTATGTAACTTAAACTGTCAGATAACTGCAACAGATTTTATAAGCAGGATAAGGAGCCTAATTAACAAACTGACCTTCTGTCAAAATTTAACTTAATTACTGAATTTGAGGAAATGCATTTAGTTTTGGTATGTTAAGTTTAAAATAATAAAACTATAATCAATACAGTAAAGGGATAAGAAAGGCCCTAATGACTGGGTTTGCCTTGGGCCCTCAAATGACCAAATATGCCCTGGTATAGTCATCAGTATAATAATTAATATTTTACTGACATATTAAATTATCTCCACACAATTTTCTCTGGAAAAAGAGTGAAATGAGCTCTGCTTGATTCAGTGTGTTCAAACTCAAGCTCATGTGATTAGACATTTGTTTGTTTACAGCTGATGTCTCCACGGTGGAGATAAGATGTATTTATGCCTTTACTTGTTTTTACGTCTGTTTTAATGCACTTTTTTATTTGTACTTTTGTAGGGTGACCTTGAGTGTCATGAAAAGGGCCCTTAAATAAAATGTATTATACATACTATTATTTGGTTTATGGAGACAGTATTTTGAAAAACTAACGCTGTCATCAGTCTATTCATTCTTATTCAACTGCCATATTAAATTATCTCCACATAATTTTCTCTGGAAAAAGAGTGAAATAAGCTCTGCTTGATTCAGTTTGTTCAAACTCAAGCTCATGTGTTTAGACTTTTAACAATAATTTAAATGCTATTTAACCCCACCACCACCACCCCTTATTGGAGGACAAATTAACTTTCTTCTAAACTGTATTCAGACATTAAGTCTTTTTAAAGTCAAAGTATTTTATCTTCCTTAAATTCGTGTTAAATGGCTGTTGAATGAAAACTACATTTTTTTAAATTATTTTTCACAACAGTTGCAGTCTTCCACTTCAGTCATCACCAGATGACAGATAAACTTTATTCTACACTAACAATGTGATTTTATTTCATTTAGTCTCACATATTATGTTGTATTTTTTATATATAATATTAGAACTGAACATGAGAAACTGTAAGCTATCAAAGATGTTTTAGCCTGCCACCAGACCGACTCTTTGACTCTCACATTAACTTTTCATATAGCCTACTGGAGAAACCTAGTTTTTTGATACATTTGTTGATACATTTGTTTCCTCCTGAAGGCACAACTGTCTCAGCTCGGATATCAGCATGTCTGGCTGATATTCCCACTTGGATGAAGGAACGCCACCTTCAGCTAAATCTGTCCAAAACTGAGCTCATTGTAGTTTCAGCGTGCCCCTCCATTCAAACACAGATTGGTGTCATGCTTGAATCTAATCTACTTGTGCCCACAAACTCTGCCAGACATCTGGGTGTCGTGATTGATGACCAGCTGACCTTTAAGGCTCACGTGACCTCGATTGCTCGGCCTTGTCAATATGCCCTCTACGACATCAGAAGGATCAGACCCTACCTGACCCAACAGGCCACACAGCTTCTGGTTCAGGGCCTGGTGATTTCACGCATTGACTACTGCAACTCTTTGCTAGCAGGCCTCCCTGCATGTACATTTAAACCTCTTCAGATGATTCAGAATGCAGCAGCACGTCTTGTCTTTAACCTGCCCAAAACAGCTCATGTCACCCCGCTGTTAATCTCTCTACACTGGCTTCCAGTGGCAGCTCGAATCAAATTCAAAGCTCTTCTTCTGGCCTACAAGACAGTGACAAAAATGGCTCCTGCCTACCTGGACTCCCTCATCCAGGTCTACACTCCCTCTTGCTCACTTCGCTCGGCCTGCGAAAGACGCCTGGTGCTCCCAGCCCAACATGGCTCTAAATCTCTAGCCGGACTCTTCTTTTCTGTTGTTCCCAAATGGTGGAATGAGTTACCTAACTCCATACGATCCACAGAGTCCCTTTCTACTTTTAAGAGATGTCTGAAGACTCATCTGTTCAGGGAACACTTTGGCTCTTAATCTGATCTTCTCCTCTTTGTCCTCAGAGGTAGAATGAATCAGAAGGTCTCAGACCAGCTCTTAATGAATATTTAGCACTGGATTTTGAATGCTTGGAATGTTGATCGATGTTGTTGACTTGAATTTTTGTTGCTGACTTGAAATATTTGTAGTGACTTGAATTATTGTTGTGATAAGCTGCATTATGAAAAAAAAAAAACTGGCACTTCTTCTGGCACTAGTTGGCAGCAGCTGTGGCCAATTGACTTGAAGCACTTCGACGCACTTGCTAAGGTTTTTCCCCTCAGTCCAAATTCTTGCTTGTGTTGTACGTCGCTTTGGACAAAAGCGTCTGCTAAATGAAATTGTAGAATTGTAGGTACCAAATATTTTGTTAAACCATTTGGGTATGTATAAAAACTTGGATGAGACCAGTGAATGGTCCATGATATTTTTGTATCTTTTACAGGTTCAAAGATCAGAGACCCATGAGAAATGACGATTCAAAAAACACTTTGGTGTGTCCCAAATTGCATACTTCTACACTCAATACTTAAAATTTTGGGTATACTGCCTCAAAATAAAGAAGTATGGAAACAAAAGAAGTATGCAAAAGTACCTGAATGACATACTCAAATCGGTCAGGATTTTGAGTACGCAGCTGTGGACACTCGCTGTACTCATTCCTTCACCAACAATGACAGCGGAGACCTATGACAGCATCAAAAAATATTTATTTCTGACAACAGAAGACATAATTGGCTGTATTTGATTCTGTAATCCTTCCTTTTTTATATTTTTCCAAATGTAAATAAAAAAAGTGAAATGTGCTTTGATTGCCAATGGATTATCTGTCAAGTTCATCAAAAGTAGCAGAAACTGGAATAATGGTATATTGTAGGTTGTCGGGACATTGTTAGTGAGCAATTACTGGTGGGAAGTTCTGCCATATCTTAATGATGATATCTTTATACAGTTATAACAATGCAATTTTAATAGAAGGACTTTAAATAATATATCTTTACGCTGGTATCAAACAAATGTTTTAACCAAGGGGCCACAAAACAATGACTGAATCGATATGTCTTCTCTATCCACTTTTAGGTTAAAGATATGTGTCATGAGGTGCCATGGTTTGTTTTATTTGTTGTATGATTTAACTTTTTGAGTTAATTCATGAGCCTATAGCTCAAGTGGGTGAGAGGCGGGTGACACCCAGAGCCAGTCACCAGTTGATAGAGTTTATTCCTGTTTTTTGTCATCTTACTTATATTTTATTTTGTACCTTGGTCCCCAGTGTTTCGCCTCTTGTATGCCTTACCCTGATTGTGTCCATCAGTGTGATTGACTCCCCTGTGCCTTGTCAGCGCCACCTGTGTGTATAAAGTCTGTGTGATTCTGCCCTTATACTTCCTTGGTTGCTTGTTTTAACTTCTCCAGTGATTTTTTTTGTTTGTTTTGCTATTTTGATGTCTGAATTTTGCCAATAAAGGTCTTTTGTTTTCTGTGCACCTGGGCCCTTTTTTTGTAAATCTTTATTGAAATCAAAAAAAGCTTAGTTACTGAAAAATACTTAAAATACTTTTGTAGAAGGACTTGATAAACTGTTATTCCATTGGTCCTCATAATGTGTGACATAAAAATCTCACCTTCGTCCCACCTGCTTTCAACATCTCCCTGGTCTACTAAAGTACTGAAAAACACCTCTTTGAGTGATCAGGGCCTTTAATGAATAAAAACAGCCCATATCAGTTTGCATTCATGGCTTGATGAGATCAATCCAGAAGGAATCTGGTGTGGTCAATCAGATTTCAAAGGGCCTTGTTTGGCCCTGGCTAATACTGGATGGAGCTTGGTCAGTGCTTAAGATGACAGGCAAAAAATTTTTTGTAAATCAGACCCTTAGATGGAGAATATGGCAGAGCACATGCTGCTCCTAAACGCTGCGATCAGTGGCTTTATCAGTGGAGCACAGGCATGAAGTTCTGTGAGGCAAACGTCAATAATTTTTTTAACTTGCTGCTGAAAATGGGTGAACACTTTGACATTTTATTTGCACAGTTGATTTGATTTTATATCCTTCCTCCTCTTCCCATATGTTCAACACTGGTTCTCAATCATAACCAGCCCTACCTGTTCAACTAAGCAATCTGTCGTTTGGGATTGGTCGTCTTTCTTTGAAGTGAACTATTTTGATTTACCTGTTTGGTGAGTTCAGAGGGGGGAAAACCACCTGACAATAGAGAGCATATCAATAGGAATGAGCACAGGTGGTTGTTGCTCTATGCTGTTAAGGTAAGACACTTATCTGTTTGTCTGTGGACATACTTCAGCTACAGATTATGATTTTATCATATTTATTGTGATATGATGGACAAGTCTTTCTGAAACCACTAATCAGTGAAATATGTAATTGTGATGATTTCAGCCTTACTTTAACATTTTTAAAATTGTTGCAAATGTCATGTAATGCATTGTATTAATTTGGATTACAATATTACAAATAATGTAAAACATTGTATTTCAATATCCATGGGAACACTTCTGACAAAACACGAGAACAGTTGCAGCAAGAGTGAACATTTAATATGAAGATAAGAGGAAATGTTGCCTTGACATGGCTTCTGAATATAAAGTCATTTCTGTAAGCCTATTATTCTCCTATTTCAGCTTTATGTTGTTTTTTCAGTTGGATTTGTTCAGTGTTTTGAATACACTTTATCTTTTGAACATTGTAAATCAATCTTGTGCAGTACTTTGAGCATCTTGGGTTGTTTTTTAGTGTGCTTTAAAAACAGGTACGACAGTTGACATTGACTCTCCAAGCCTGTTTGGTGAGACAGAATGGCAGAAAGAAATGACAGATGCATGTTTTTGTGGAAGCAGCTGTGCAGAAATGGTTAAGTTGTTCATCTGGGAGGTTGGAAGTCCAATTCCCCTTTTGTGTGGGTAAATGTTTATGTGACCTTGGTTGCCCTATATTGTTCCCAGTGGCATGTGCATGAATATAAATGGGATAAGCAAATACTGCCTCATTCATCAGTTTGTGGAAGTGGAGTGAACCCGATAAAAATCAGTAAATTTAACCTGCAGTGTGAGTTGCACTTTGAGTGTTCCAACAGCTGAACAAGGGCCAAAGTCAAAGTCAATATATCTTTGTAAAGATATCATATTCAAGGATTTCTCTTTCATCTGCATAATCACGGCAGCTCTCTCAAAGACAGGGCATGATGCTGCGTTGGGTCTTGTTTGCTTTGCTCTTTGGCTTCTGTGCCAGTGCTGGTGACCAGAAGAAGAAGGCAGCAAATCAAGAGTCGTTAGCGAGAGGTGAGTAATTGTCAGCGATGATTACCTCCAGCCCAAAGGCAATTTAAGGTCCTCTAGAAGCACCCCTTAATTTTATGTCGCCCTACTTGCAGAAAAAAAAGTGGGAGTGTGTTGTATGAATGATGTGTTTATAGTACAAACTGGGATAAAGGGTTGATGATGCGACATGTCAGAATTTGTCCCATATCAAAATAATTTAAGAAGGGAAAAATTTTTGATCATTTATTTCATGAACAATTTTCAAGCATGACGAACCCACAATTGAAATCTTTTGTAAAGATAAAGATAAAGCATGGTCCCTGCAATATAGATAAACTTGTCCAAGTGACACAATAACAATACATGTCATAATGGAGACACTAGAGTCAAATGGCTGAATGCTTCCGGCCAGAGGTTGAGCTAAAATAAAAAAAAATGTCCCATATTTCAATTCATTTCAAAACATTTAAATATATACTGTGTTATAAAGTCATTGCAGTATCATTTTACAAAACATCAGGTTAAACTGTAGTTCTGGTATTTTCTTTAACCCTTGGTTCAAGAATCCTCTTGGATTTTGATCAGTATTATTCAGAGCTAAAATGTATGGCTGTATGTGAGTCCTCTGAAAATTTCTGGCCATTTCATTACAAATAATAAGAACCATTGAAACAAATCATAATCATGCGCTGAGGGAAATCTCTTCCCTCTCTGATTAACAGCATTAAAGCCCAACATATATCATGTTAATTTTTCAGCCTAATATAAACACCATTTACGGTATTTGGTAGAATAAAAGGAAAATTTAGTGTAGACAAGTCCTTTTTGACACACAATGTACAAATATTTTGTTGCAGCATGTAGGTTTTCTTAAAATTGTTCAAACAATTGTGTAGATACAACTAATAATGCTTTCACAAAACAGTGCATTCCAACTAAAACATGTTTCTCTTATGGCTTTTTAGGCCAATTAAAAAGAAAATCTCATGGAAATTGCTTTTGATATAGTTACATGAGACACCAAGCAAAAGGATTAAACACAAGTAAGCTGTAAGCATTTTTACTTCCGCCAAGGAGGTTATGTTTTCCGGAGAGTCTGTTTGTCTGTCTGTGAACAAAAAACTCCAAAAGTAATGGATGGATTTTGATACAATTTTTTCAGGAAATGTTCAGCATGGGAAAAGGAAGAACTGATTCAATTTTGGTCTTGATTAGGATCACCGTCTGGATCCGCCATGATGAAAAATGCGATTTCCCTGAATAACTACTGAATTTAAATAGAAATCACTAGAAAAGCACTCAGAGAGTGCAGACCTCCGCCAGCACCACAGTCCTCTCCCATATTGTGATTTTTACCATAAATATTAGACCTACTTTTATTTCTTGAAAATATTTAGATTCCCTGACCATGAAAATACACCATGAGCAATTGGAGTCATAATGATATCTATTTTAGTTCAGTAGTTATTCACAAAAATCGCATTTTTCGTCATGGCGGATCCAAATGGTAATCCGGATCAACACCAAAATCGAATCAGTTCTTCCTTTTCCAATGCTGAACATTTCCTGAAAATTTCATCAAAACCCATCCATAACTTTCTGAGTTATTTTGTTCACAGATAGACGGACAAACTCTCCCAAAAACATAACCTCCCTGGCGGAGGTAAATATGAAACCAATCACTAATGGTATGTTTTCATAGTCAAGGAATCTAAATATTTACATGAAATAAAGGTAGGACCCACATTTATAGTAAGAATCACAATATGGGAGAGGACTGTGGTGCTGGGTCTGCGCTTGCCGAGTGCTTTTCTAGTTTATATATACCTTGTCTGGAGTTGTGCACCTGTAGCAGTCAGGTTCTTGAAATTGACCCCACTTCAGTCTCTGAAGAGTTTGAAGTACCATGAATCAACAGGTGAGGCCTTGAACCTGTGTTACAAAACTCCCAAACTAATTACCTCTGCCAAGGAGGTTGTGTTTTCGGGAGAGTCTGTCTGTCTGTCTGTCTGTGAACAAAATAACTCAAATGATAAAATGATGAAATTTTCAGGAAATGTTCAGCATGGGAAAAGGAAGAACTGATTCAATTTTGGTGTTGATCCGGATCACCGTCTGGATCCAGGAATTGTTCAAAGGATTCTTTATAATTGGGAGATAGGGAACTGTGCTGCTTGGCGGAGGTCTGCGTTCTCCGAGTGCTTTTCTAGTTCAAGAATGTGAAATGATCCTGATCCTTTTTGTTTGCAGGTTGGGGAAATGGAATATCTTGGGTTAAAGATTATGAGGATGGACTGCACAAGATGGAGATAAGGTAAGTTTGTGCTCACCAATATCAAATTTCTGAATTGCATACCTCAGTGTATGTGATAGTTATCTTATCATCATTATACAGCATCAGCACTGACCCTTAAAGCTGTGGTTCTCACCGGATCATAGATCAGAGATGAAAACAACTTAAAACAGGTAGTTTTAAACATAACTGCGAGGTTATATTAGAACAAACTAAGGTGTCCGTATTCAACACAGCCAGTTGCTGTAATTTTGAATTACATTGCTGAGATATTGCTCCCAAACAATTTATTTGAATATTTGAATATTGGTTAATTTTTAACGGAAAGTCAAGATAGATGTGTCTTATAGAAATGTTTCAATTGATGTGGTTTTCAACTGTGAAAAAAAAAACATTTCAAATGATATTCATAACCCAAAACTTGATTTGGATTAACAGTCCAAATCCTTGATGGCCTAGAGGGCTCAGACAAGCATTTGAGTGGATAAAACGCCTTTTTGTATGCTATGAGATGGTTTATGTTGACATACATCCATAAACACTCAATGGCCACTTTATTATGTACACCACAGTAACGACAGTAGCCCTCTCTGCCGCATGAACTGTCTTTATCCTTTGTGACATTAACAAAATGCTGGAAACATCCCTTAGAGATCTATCCAATATTCATACAATATCATCATGCAGTTGCTACAGATCTGTTGATTTTCACATCCACATCCTATTCCACCACATCCTAGTGGTGCTCTATTGGATTGAGATTGGGCTACTGTGGAAAGTGGAGCACATTAAACTCACTGTCATGCTCAGTAACCAGTCTTGGATCATTTGAACTTTGTGACATGTCGCTTTAACCTGCTGGGAGTAGTCATCAGAAAATTGGTACACTGTGGTCATAAAGGGATGGACATGGTCAGCCACAATACTCAGGTAGGCTGTGGTGTTTAAACAATGTCCAGTTGGTACTAAAGGGGGCATAGTTAGCTGAAGAAGTATCTTCCACACCTTTACACTACCACCATCCAAAACCTGTTAACACAAGGGAGGATCCATGCTAAAACTGGCCTTACCATCTGGATGGCACAGCAGAAATTGAGGCTCAGATGGCAACATTTTCCCAATCTTTTACTTTGCTCAACTTTTACTGTACAATTTTTGTGAGCCTGTGTAAAGTGTAGCTTCACGTTCCTGTTCATAGCTGACATGAATGGCACCTGATGGTCTTCGGTTGAATTGTGTGGTTATTTGAGTCATTGTTGTCTTTCTATCACCTAAAACCACTCTAGTCAATCACCTCTGACTTAAAGCATAAACTAGGCATTTTTGCCCAGAAAACACATATATACAGGATGTTATGTCTTTATTCAGGCCATATCCTGTAACCCACTTTGACCAGGTCTATCTATAGAAATGCATCAAGTTGCTGTCATGTGATTGATTGATTGATTGATTGATTGATTGATTGATTAGTTATTTGTGTTAACAAAGAGTTGAACAGATGTACCTAACAAAGTGGTCGGCATGTGTATTTGGAAGAAAGACCTCTGTTCTGGAGTAAAGCAGGAGGAGGAACCAGTCTTCTTTGGACGTTGTCTTCCTTGGATGCCCACTTCGCGTCTGTTTTTGACTACAACATTCTCACAGAATTTGATCCAGAGTTTGGAAAGGACATCAAATGATGCTGCCACCCAGCATGCTGGAGCACAAGCCTTCAACTGCATGGGATTTTGGAGCATTTATTTGTGTGTTACCCACACATTAAGCTGTGTTTCTTATTTCAAGGATGCATGATGTTTTACCTTATTCTAAAGTTGACTAATTAGGATTTACAGCAATACAAAATATAACACTAATTAGAATTTTCAAGGGGGGAAATAATTAACCGAAGTAATGTTACAGATCTATGTACAGTGTGTATTTGTCTCTTTTTCTCGTGGTAGCAAAGCTAAGATTCCTATGAAATAATAGGAAATAAGGGAAAATAAGATGTGTGCATGAATGTCAACATCATGTTTGCTTTATCTTCTATGGTATCATGTTTTATCCAGTCTAAGGTCTGAATTCTCCCATTCAAAAGATATAAATAGTGAACATTTTGGAAGTTTTGGTCTTGATTTCCCAGGTATATGAAGATGGCTGTTCCAAAGTTTAAACCTCTTAAGAAGCACTGCCTTAAAGCATTAAAGCAATAAATCAAATGTTTGTCATTTGTTGTCCTAAATTAGGCACAGGAACTGTCCTGTGTTTGGATAATACACATACTGCATTCACACCCATCATCATGCTTATTGTGTGTAGAAATGTGATGAATTGTTTTTCTGGTTTTACTCTCACAGCAAGAAGCCACTGATGGTCATCCATCATCAGGAAGACTGCCCATTCAGTAATGGTACTAAAGTTTCTTTTATTTCATGCAGTTGAATAATATTGAAAGTAAAACCATAGGGGAGCACAAACGGCACCATCCTCTCCACCCAGACATGGGCTAGGCTTCATGGGGAGCACAATGGGAGCATTCCTTAATACCTGCCAAACAGGCATGGACAAAAAGCTTGGAATTATATTCATAAATCACACAGCTGGTTTCCTGACAGTGAACTCTGTAGACACACATACTGCTGTTTCCTTAATACATAAACCTTACAGACCGCCCACAGGGCAAACCTGGCCCACAAGTTTGACTTGAAAAACTGTGAATGCTTCAGTCTATCTTTAGTTCCTGAACACACAAATGCAGCATTGAAGTCCACAGATATTTTGTAATTTAGACTGAATTGTTGTATAGAAAATAATCTGAATAACCTGTTCAACAAACACACAGCTCTTTATGATCTCTTTCAACATTGCTCACTTGTGAAAATTGTTGCTTACTTGTGTGGTTAGTGAAATTCATGACAATTACGACTTTATTTGAGCACAAATTTTGAGGTTTGTACTTTGCTTGAGTGTTTAATTTAGGAGATTTTTTTTACCCCTGCTCCACCACATCCAAGAGAAAGAAATTATACTAATATACTTATACTAATACTTTTTAACCCACCACATAATTATAAATATTTTTGTCGCCTTAAATCAGCTTTGTACATTTTTCCTTATTTCCAACTATTCTAAAAGAGGGTGGCACTGTGACACAGCAGGTAGTGCATGTCTGGAGTTTGCATGTTCTCCCTATGCATGCATCTGCCCAGTGTCAGCTGGAGTAAGGCCCAGTCCCCATAACCCTGAAGGGATAAGTGGTATAGCTAATGGATGGTTGGATGGATGATCCAATAGACAATCAACCCTGTTTAGACTTTGCTGCTATAACAAAACATCAAGTATGATTAGTATGAGGCAGTAATGGTTAGATACGATCAATATTTGTGTCCACAGCTGTACAACTGTGATCCAGGGCAACATTGGTCTTCAGTTAAAAATAAGTATGAACAGAGAAGCTGCCACAGTGACCCTTTTCTTTAATGTTTTAGCATACTGTATACTGGTTGTTAACATGCTGCGAAGAAGTAATCGAGCCTGGAAAAGTAAGACAATAAGAACAAGACTAAAAATAAGAGTAAGAATGTGTTTTACTGTTGCAGAGCTCAAAAGGCCTCAAAGCTCTTGAAACAACAGTAAAGCATTATTTTTACGTCGTTAAGGCAGCCCAAAGTTTTTATGGTCATCAACTACTTGTGGTTGTCCTTTTTAGGGTCTGCAAATACCTTTATCATGTGAATGTTAGGATATAAAAGATGTTCTCTTTTTTGCATACATCAGAGTTAATTTTTAATAAATTCTGTTTTTAATTTCTTTTTTATTGCTTTGTAAACAAAACTTACAGGCATGCATCATACTATGTCTTAGTAAGTAACACAACATTGATCTACTGTAGCAAGACAATAAAATACCACAAACTTGCAAATGTGCAGTTTTCAGATTTCTGCATATTTGATATTAGAACAAATCCAAAACCATTCACCCTCACCAAAATGATCAAATGATTCAGTCCATGATTTAGCGTGATTGCTTTTAGGTTGTAGGAAAGTTAAAATCCAGTATGTTAAGAAGTATCTAAAGAATTGATTTTATTTGAGTATAAAGTTTAAATTTAATTGAACTTCATATTTGTATCTCAACAGCACTGAAGAAGGCTTTCTCCAGTGACAAGTCCATCCAGAAGATGGCCAAAGAAGATTTCATTATGATCAACGTGTTGGTTAGGACATTTGTTTACACTGTTTTGAAATGTCAAAAAGGATTCTTAAGCCAACATTTCAGCAACTCCTGTTGTAATATAATCTGCCATTTAGTATGCATTATTTATTATAGGCACTGAAAACAAGTTAAAGATGATTTATGCCAAAAGCAAAGCTCAGCTCATAATTTCAGCACATCTGTGTGTTTTTTTTCCTATTTTCATGTTACTCTTACAGGAGGAAACTACTGACAAGAACTTGGCCCCCGATGGCTACTATGTCCCTAGAATTCTCTTTGTTGGTAAATACCTACATTTATTCTCTGACAGTTGAAAGTGAATACCACATGGATTACACTGATGGTCTATAATGGTGTGTATTTGTTTGAGTCCTTGGCTCAAGGTTTCAATCATGTTTCTTTTACTGTAAAATTTCTCCTCAACCCTAAAATAACTATGTGAGAGAGTAAGAGTGTATAAGTCTATGCATATCATGCATATAAATGCACAAATAACCAGATTATTATAAAGGCTTTGTTCAGCTGATCATATGCAACATGTTTTCTGCAGATCCATCCAAGACTGTGCGCCAGGACATCACAGGGAAGTATAGCAACCACCTCTACACCTACGAGCCAGAAGACATTAAGCTCTGTGAGTGACTGTCTCTCTTAGAGGATCTTTTATTGTGTTATTTGTGGGAAATGTCTCTGTTGGACAGTGTGATTATTTTAATTTGTATTTTCTGCTAAGCACTTTCAAAACATCTGTTTATAAGTGCTTTAAAAATTATTATTATTATTATTATTATTATTATTATTATTATTATTATTATTATTATTATTATTATTATTATTATTATGATTTTTTTTTCTTCTCAGAGGTCACAAATGCAGAAAAGTTGTGTTTTCATGTGTTTTGACTGGACTGTTGCAAAAAAATATGAAAAATGACATTTATCCTATTGAAATAAATGTAGAAGTAAAAACTTATTTTAAAAGCTTGAAAATTTGGGGTGCAGGTTTGGTGGAGTGCTCAGCAACCAGGCATGTCCCATAAACATACTTCTGACAGCCTGGGTTTGAATTCAGCCTGTGGCCAGTTGATGGAGTGTTTTCCCTACTCTCTCGACCCCTTTCACAAGCCTATCCACTGCCATTCTCTCCTATCAATTAAGGCACAAAATGCCCCAAACATCAATTTTTACAAAGAGGTTTAAGTATGAAGGCCTATCGAAAGGGTTTATTTTATTACTGGCACTGTTGGTTCAGAAAACGTGCTTAAAATAAAGATGCACCAAAGTTTTGACTTTTGGAAGTTCAGCAGGCAGGAGTAGCATGTTACATACTTATCATGTGGTGGTCGGATCATTAAATATGCTCGGGTGAAATAATCCT
This sequence comes from Scarus forsteni, assembly GCA_036419115.1. NCBI lineage: Eukaryota > Metazoa > Chordata > Actinopteri > Labriformes > Labridae > Scarus > Scarus forsteni. Next base: position 39,465,437 of record JAZDUH010000098.1, read on the forward strand.
ATAATGTTTAGTCTTTGACTTCATGAGGCATTTCTGCAATGAGTCTTTGGCCAGAAAAAAAAATCTGACTCTTTCTCTCTCTTCCTACAGTGGCTGAAAACATGGAGAAAGCCAAACGCCTGTTGCACGGACAGCACCGTGAACTGTAAAATGTCTGAAGACTGATTTCTGCCAGTCCTCCAGTCTCACTGAGCTCACTGCTCAGAGGTCAGCAATGACATGTTCAACACAATAAAACAATTTGGATTTGGATTTTTGAACAGTGTCTAATATTTTGTCCACAGAAATAGTTTTTAATACTCGGCAGAATCTGCTTTGACAAATCACAAATGAACACTATCAGAGTTAGGACTGAAAGTTTCTGGGGAGCAGTGTGCCTTTTTTTTTTTTCTTTTTAAATGTATTTTACGGGCATTTTGTGCCTTTATTGATAGTAGAGAGACAGTGGATAGGCTTGTGAAGGGGGGTGAGAGAGTAGGGGAGGACACTCTGCAAACTGGTCACAGGCGGGATTTGAACCTGGACCGGCAGAAGCAAGTACATGGGGTGCCTGGTTGCTAACCACTCCGCCAAACCAGCACCCCGGAGCAGTGTGACTTTTGACCAACACTTTCATGTAGAGTTAGGAATACACCATGGATGTATTATAAGAACTTATAATACATCCATGGAATACACTCACTGAGAGTATTGTTTTACTTCATAAGTGTAAACTCCATATTAACATGACAATGTGAAACATGGCTGCATTTATTTTAAAACAATGTTGAAAAACAGCAGAAAAAATAATTACCATTTTTGGTTAGAGCACATATATTTAGATTTTAAAAAATCCCACCTGCTCCCAGTTTATACTCGGAGCAGTTGGGATGATTGACTCTACAATTGTAACTTACAGATTCAGAGTTTGGAGTGAAAAGTTTGGAGTTAGAGATCAAATAGTGACACCTGTGGGTTTGATTTACTGAAATATCATTTTGACATTTGTTTTTTGACAACTCTTTTTCAACAAAGGGTATATTGTCAGAAATTTGTCTTCATCCACAGTAGAATTAACTCTGCACTTGCTTAAATTTTTTCCAACACCAAGGGCCGGTTTCCCATTCAGGGATTAAGCCTAGTCTAAAATTAAATCACGTTTGAAACCAGGACTTATCGAAACAGCTTTCTGAGACATGGATTAAAATAGTCTCAGACTTGTCTTAGTCTTGAGTTAAATAATCTCCTTTCTTGAAGGAAGACTAGAGCTAATCCAGGTCTAAATGGCAGCTTTATTTAAACCTGGCCAGGGGCAGGTTTAACTTCAGATTAAAGGTTGGATGCTCCACTGTGCATGGTCAACATGGATTATCTTGACTACATCAATGATGTTGGAAGACCACCACCAAGACCAGAAAGAAGATTTCTCAGAGACAGAAGTAACCTGCCGAATGAATTTGATGATATAGGTTTCCGTGACCGTTTTCGTATGTACAAAAACAATGCAGCTGAAATGATTTGTTTGCTTCAGACAAAGATTTCATGTAACTCAGCAAGAGGAACTCCTATACCTCCTTCTTTACGAGTACTTGTGACCTTGAGGTTTTTGGCATGTGGAACTTTCCACCATGAAACAGCAGATTTGAGTGGTGTGAGTGAATCCACTGTCTGCAAAATAGTGCACAAAGTCTGCAAAGCTCTATGTGAACTGAGAAAGGATTACATCAAGTTCCCAGCTGCTGTTGATCAGGCCATCTACAAGATGCAGTTCTATGAATATGGGAACTTTCCTGGAGTTGTTGGTTGCATTGATGGATGTCATATTCCCATTAAGTGCCCCTCAACAGAAGATGCTGAGCTGTACAGGAATCGTAAAAACTGGTTTTCAATGAATGTACAGGGTGTTTGTACTCCCACTATGCAGTTCTCAAACATTGTTGCACGTTGGAGCGGTTCAACACATGACTCTAGGATTTTCCAAAACTCCTCTTTGTGTGCTCAGTTTGAAGCTGGAGAACACACTGGAATCCTACTTGGTGACAGTGGTTATGCACAGACACACTTTTTGTTCACTCCTTATCTACATCCCGTCAGGCCTGAGCAGCAACGCTACAACCAAGCCCACATCCACACCAGAGGGCTAGTAGAGCGCATGTTTGTTCAATCAGACATCAAGTTCCTGTTCCATACACAGAAACTGCTAAAATTTATATTTGGAAAATTCCACCTCGGGTTTTCAGAGCAACCCCACCTTCGCACCATGTGCAGATCGTTAATCTAATTCGGCTTCCAACACATGATCTGACTAGTCCTTGATTACCTAAGTCACACACTCCATAGTCTAGAACTAGTTAATCTGAAGTTAAGTCGCAACTCAGAAAGCAATGGGATTAGTGGGGATTAAGTTAGACCAGATTAGCTTAGTCCTGGCTTTATTTTAACCCTGAACGGGAAACCGGCCCATTATGAATAAGAAAACCTCCAGATTTGTAGTTTTGTAGTTTAACTTAAAGGGACTGTGAGGAGAACCTATCACCGGCGACATTAGGACTCTACTACCCATGAGCACGCGCAGTGACTGTAGTAATGCTGCGTTCCAGAACTCAGAACTGAGAGTGACATCATCTCCGACTCATCAGTGTTCCAGTTGAAGTCGGAAAAAAACATGCCAATCTAACAGGCTATTGTTAGCTGTTGTTAGCACGCCCTGCGTTGTTGTTCACAAATATCACATGAAGAATGTGATTATCACTATGGCAGCATTTTTGTAAATACTGTATAAGTCTAACAATACTATGTTTACAGCTGATCTAGAGCGACACACCCCAGTCAGAAGTGCAAATAAATGGATTATTACAGGAGCTAAATAACTGTTCACACTGGGGGCATCCATCTTCGATTGTCAACTCGGGGTTGGCAAGGTTTCACCGAGTTCCCAGTAGGAAATTCAGACTTCGGGGGATGTTCCAGTTGCAGTTTCCTACTTGGAACCCAGAAATTCCTACTTCTGACTACAACTGGAACGCACCAAAAGACATGACGCAAGCCAAAGCGTGTGTTTGTTGTGTTGCTAAAAAAAATGCAGTTCGGACCCTCCTCCTTACAACTTCTTTTTTCAACAACTTACAGGATGCAAAACAACGAGGTAATGTATCTCTTTCTAGTTACGTAGCGGTAGTTTTTGATGTGTGACAAAAAGCAATTTTTGGAAAACTTATTATCGTAGTTCTGTAGCCGGCTATATATCTCTACTTACAGCCCGGTGCTCTAAGACGTGTCCGTATAATATAAATTTGCCCTAGTTTAAATTGTCTTGTTCCCGAAATTGAGTATCCAGGCCAGTCCAGCCCTGTCCGACCGGACCGCAAAGCCAAGGAATAGCATTTATAGATAACCTATTTTGATGCTATAAAACTCATCTTAAAGTGCATATTTCCATCAGGCATATATTTAAAAGAGAGACTTTTTTGTAATTACTTAGAAACTCCTCACAGTCCCTTTAAAGATATTCCTCAATTTGTCCTCATAAGCTGTTATATCTGATTCATGCACCTACAAGGGCTCAAGTTGTCTCATTTTTAAAAAAGTCATTTTCTCAATATTTTTGCCACCTTAGGAGGTAGCAACAAGTAAAAATGTTTGGCTCTGAACATAATCACAGAAGTCTCTGTCATGCAATGGTCCATTTCAACCACTAGAGGGACTCCTAATATTGATATCACAGGTCCAGCGGCCCCTCTCTGCTGCAGTCACCCCGATAATATCAATCAAATCAATCAAAAGTCGGCATTTTATTCATTCTACATTCAAAAATCATGTATAAACAAATATAAATAATACTGATACGTCAATCTTTATTCAAAATAACTACTATTTACTGCTCACCAAAACATCCAATTATGACTGGTGTATTTCACTTCATACAACAATATGTATTACTAAATGTTTCATTATTTGCAACATACATTCTGCATTAAGTTTATATCTATATCTATATCTGTATCTATATCTAAATCTATATCTATCTCTCTCTATATGTATAATGTATGTATGTATATGAATAAACCAGAAGTATGGGTGGTAGGGACTGACTTTATTTATGAAAAAACAACGGAAAAAATAATAATGTGTTGACAGATCAAAAAGTTGAAATTGTTTGAAACACTATTTCAAATTCAGGTGTCCATGACTCATATCCTTAAACCACCGTGGTTGTTTTAGATCATGTAACTTGTTCCGTTGCATGGGGGCATCACTGAGAGTTGGGGAGTTTCTCAGTTTGTTACTTCGTCCATCCCCACTTCCTCTCTTCTCCACTGACCCGGAGGTCATTCTCCCTCAACCAAGACAAAGAATTTTTCAGTTCCTTGAATGCATCTGATGGAGGCTAGGATAGAGGAAAGAGAGGGCTTCTGGGGGAGTCTAGAAGGAGGATACACCAGTGAATCCAGAAGTTGTTCAACTATAGATGAGTTGTGTTTAGTTTGGATGAAATGCCACACCTTCACTCTGATCATTTCTACTGTGTATCATTGTTCTGATACACAGTAGAATTTTTTTTTGAACAAACTGCTGTTTTATGTAATGCCACATCATTGGACCATCATATTTGTCTATTTTCTTACATCACAAGTTGTGTGTATTGGAATGTATGATGACCAATCAGCTGATCTGCTCATCATCAACACCTTTAACTGCTCAGACTGGATTTCTCTTTTCATGTTCTGTGTCGCGTGTCCTCGTGTCTCTTTCTCACATCCCTCTGTCAACTCCTTGCTGGGAGGAAAGATTTGAGGAAATGACATGAGTGAAGGAAGGACAGACAAAGGGTTGTAATGAGAAACACTCGAGGTCTCTTCATTGAGTGCTTATCCTTAATTATGGCCCATGAATGTTGTTGAAATAATAAAATATCAAGCACTTCTCCAGTTAACCCAGTATTATGGGTAGGAATCTTGGTACAAATCTAATTTTATGTCTTATATTGCTGAATAACCACAGAGAGCCCTTCTCGGTTTTCTGCTGTCAATAGGATTAATGAGCTCTTTTTAATGTTGTTATCCCACAGTGGCGAGGATGTTATATCTTTACCTTTTGAAGTAAAAGCATGCTGACTGGTACATGCAGCATTTATCAGCAGGGGTGTCTGTTCTGCAAACTTGCAACAGTGTCAGCAGCATTCAGTGAAATCCTTATTAAAACTAATAGGATGCATCCTGAAACCTATTTATTTAGCATTTCTTTGAAGCACAAACATGTGAAATAGGTCAATAACTTCCCTCCTTGGCATTGTATTTCCTTGGTATCTACCGAAGGAGCTGATCATGGAAAACAATTAAATTATTCACTCATCCCCGTAGCATTTCCTCCTTTTCACTCTCACTTCACATATCTGATGCTTTTGTTTTCCAGCTCTCCTCTTGTGCTTCTCACATTTCTGTCTTCACATGGACCCAAGATAATTCCGCTGAAACTCTGGAGATTTTTCAAACTACTTCCCCTTACTTCTTTTCCTCAGAAATAGGTTCCATGGGCTTACACTCCTGGGTTATAACAAATGTGTTTTTTACCCTTACTCTCCTGTATCATGGGTCTAATAATTCCCTGTCCGGCTCATTGCAGAGCTGTTTCTGCACTCTGAGAAAGAAATTTGCTGCAAGAATCTTTTCGTACACCTCATTTCTGCTCTAGCAGTTGTATGACTTTAGGAATTTGCAGTACAGCATATATAGCATTAGAGATATACAAAAATGTATTCAATAATGACTCATATTTCAGGTTTTCCCTTGAATGAAGGACATTGCTCCACCTGCTGAAACTGAAGGTCTGTTTTCAGCTGAAATGATTTCCCACAGTTCTTCTTTTCTGACTGTATAATAGTCTTTGGGAGGCTCAAGGAGACTGTGTGGCATGTCTATGACTAATTTTGTGACCGGACAAAAATGTGATGGAAAGACAAGGTTAAATGTGAACATGCAGGGAGAAAACATTTGAAGACCAGCATTTTTTCCATGAAAAAGAAATAGAAATGATTACTTCTCAAAATCAATAGGTTTAAAAACATGCAAAATGTATGACAGCTTTAACCACCAGACAATGCAAGAAATAAATGTTATATAGGCTACATATTTTACTATTTAACTGTTGAGATGTAAAGATGTAAACAGTTAGTTTACATCCATTATTTTAAGAGGTCCATCTTTTAAGGTTTGCAATATTTGTTTCAGTTTATTTAATTTTTTTTGTCTTAGTGCAATAAATGATTAAGTTGTATAAGGCAGATGTCAAGTTTTTACCCAGAATCGTCTGTTGAACCCAAAAGCTCAAGAAGGGAGGAAGCCAGAGAAAGTTTAATAGTTTTAATGAAAACCAAAAGTCACAAAAGCACCAAAACACAGCAGAATTTGTACAAGGTGGCAGGGGCTCGTGGAAAGCACCTGGAAGGAAAGCAGAAGGAACAGATTAGTCCACGAGTCCACAAAGGCACAGGAAAAACACAGACCACAAAAATCATAAGAATGCCCCTGCACCAACTGAGGTAAGGAATACAATACTCCCGCACTGAATCCTCCACTGGAGCCATCTTAAATAGGGAGTAATCAGGTGAACAGGTTGCAGGTGCGCCAGGAGCAGAGCGGGAGACTCCGCCCCCGAGACGGGAGCAGGAAGGGAAATCGAGGGGGAAGGGAGAGAGGCAACTGTGAGGAATCACTGACTCCTCACAGCAGATTCATCTTGCCAAGCAACTACAATGATTATGCACGACCCAAAGTATCCTTCGGAGCAGGAAGACGTAGGAGCTACAAGTAAGATGAAAGCATAATATACAGCAGATAGGTGACTGCTCATACAGAGATGAACACAGATGCTAACATTGTCAGTAGCACTTTTATCAGATCTGGACCTCATTTCTTAATTGAATAAAAAAATAAAACTAACCCTGAAAGCATTTCTTAAGAGAAACTATTTCTTTGCTCTACCTCTGACCTGTTTTGTTGAGAATTTGTCTGACATAGTTGCTTATGTTTTGTATTTTACACCATGGCAGTGGCACTACAGCATTATCTGATTGGCCCTTTAATAATGTGATTACAGGAACAATCATCCAATCACCTGCTGGATACGCTGTAGAAAAGTTCTGCCCTTTCCAAAACACTTTCCATGGGCTGTTGCCCAGGTGGACCAGAGAAATATATTAAATGGTCCAACTGGTGTGTCAGGTTACGCATGAGTTACATCACAGAAGCACAAACATTAGCCACAGTGACATGGATTGGTTCTGCTCCTGGACAGTAAAAGCCACAACACAAACTATTGTGCTACATTTCTGCAGATGGGGCTGAACTCTGTACAATTTAAAAATAATGGATGAAAACAAGCCACAAAACAGTGTGTAGTGATTGCACTCTGTAGTTCTTAACCATAACTTAATTAACTTACTCACTGGGAAGCTTTTTTTAGACACTTCTTCAGCGCACAACATAGTTTGAAGCTAGAGCAGATGCATGATGGCACTATGCCTCTCGTGCATAAATTTAGTGTGTGGGCTTTGTGCACCACCCAGAATGAATACAACACAGACATGAGCCTAGCCTACACATAACCAGAAGGACCCGTGTAACAATCAGTCAATCAATCCTCATTTGTATTGCAGTATCTCAAGACACTTCCCAATAGGGAAGACTGAAGACAAACTCTTCAATTTATGCAAACATATATATATGTATATATATGTATATGTATATATATATGTATATATATATATATATATATATATATATATATATATATATATATATATATATATATATATATATATATATATATATATATATTTCTTGTTAATTTTAATGCCTGGCTCAACTAAAGGTACATTTGTTTGGACAATTATAATGATAACAACAAAAATAGCTCATGAGAGTTTAATTTAAGAACTAAGAACTATTCATTTTCCATGGTTTTCTTGATAATAACCAAAATTACTTCAATTCTTACATCAATAGCTATGGCATTGTACCGCCAAAAACACTACTTTTAAGCATTCCATGTTTTCTTTTCTGTTTGCTTTAAACACATGATACACACAAGAGTTAATACTTGATTGCATAACCATTGTTTTTGATGACTGCAGCCATGCGTCTTGGCATGCTCTCCACCAGCTTCTGACATTGTTCTGCTGTCACAGCAACCCATTCCTGTTGGACAAATTCAAACAAATTTTCTTTGTTTTTGGGCTTGTGGTTCTCCATTTTGAGTTTGATGATTTTCCACAGGTTTTCAATTGGATTAAGATCTGGTGATTGAGCAGGCCAAGGCATGGTGCGAATGTTGTGGTTCTCCATCCAGGCTCTAACTGACCTTGCCGTGTGGCAAGGGGCATTGTCTTGTTGGAAAATCCAGTCATTCGAGGCAGGAAAGAGTTTTCCAGCTGATGGAAGAAGACTGTTTTCAAGGGTAGTCCTGTACATGACCTGGTTCATTCGGCCTTCACACAATTGCATTTGCCCTGTTCCACTCAGACTGAAACAACCCCAGATCATGACTGATCCACCCCCATGTTTTACTGTAGGGGCAAGACAGTCTGGGTTGTAAGCTTCTCCAGGCTTCCTCCTAACCAGTAAGTTGGCTGGAGTGGGCATCAATTCAAAATTGGATTCATCACTGAAGAGAACCTTAGCCCAATCATCAACAGTCCAATCCTTGTGGTCTCGAGCAAAGAGTAACCGGGCCTTCCTCTGCCTTTCATTGATGAAGGGCTTCTTGCGTGCTCTGTGTGACTTCAAACCAGCTTCAACAAGTCGGTTTCGAACTGTCCTTGCTGAACAAGTCACATTTCTCGACAGTGCCCACTCATTTTTAAGGTCCCTGGAGGTCTGACAACGATTCCTGACACAGGAACGGATGAGTGCACGGTCATCTCGTGGGGTAGAAAGACGTATCCTGCCACGGCCAGGTAGCAATTTGGTAGTGCCATGTTCAGCTTCTATTTTTTTTGTTGTAATGAACGGCTGTCTTGATCTTCAGTTTTTTCGCTACCTGTCTCTCACTCATGCCAATTTCCAGCAGTGCCAAGATGGCTGCCTTTGTGGCTTCACATAATTCTTTTGTTTTAGGCATTATGTGAGAGCTGACAACTTCTGAGTTGTGCTACAGCTTGAATGTAAGCAGGAAACCACTCTAGGCCTTTGCATGTGCAGTGCTGCTTGTGACATGAAATGGCCTCTTATATACCCTGGGAATCAATTAAGCTTAAGAATGTCAAATAGGACATAAAGTATTATGTGACCAGCTGCATTTTTTGTTGTGTTCATTGTATTATACGTTTAGTGGTACCAGATATTAGAATGAACAAGAAATTGAAGAAAACAAGGGTGGTCTAATAATTTTTTCCATGACTGTATATATATATATATATATATATATAGATAGATAGATAGATAGATAGATAGATAGATAGATAGATAGATAGATAGATAGATAGATAGATAGATATAGATATATAGATATATATAGATATAGATAGATATATATATGAAATACACATGTACATATATCACACACAGGGGTTAAAGTGGAGCTGAGCCCTTCCACCTGTTAGCTGAACTATTCCACCTTAGTCATTAAATAAATGTTTTAATTCATACTGGCAGCCTGCGTGAGCGTGTCCCTCTTAAGCACAAAGATACTCAACAAATCAGATTGTAACATCACCCTCTGCTGGCCCTGCCATCTCTAAAATGCAGCACTCTCTGAGTCAGTCACACCACAGTGTTATCATTTGAATGTGTGCATGTGCATCGAATCACAGATTAGTTAATCCACAGGATTTTGAAAACATTAACAGTTAGTCAATCTATTTATGCTAATGGCCAAAATCGCTAACAGTGCATTAAATAGTGTGTTTGTGTGTGTACAGATTTTTGCAGTCATTTATGTCATTTTTCCAACTGCGCTTTGACAACGTAATTTCAGGCTTACCCACATGTCAAATCCCACTTTTTCCAATGTATGCACTTATATACATCCAAAACCAAAAATGAGTCCATCATGGAGGAAAGAAAAAAAATCAGTTAAGCAGGAGGGAATCTTGAATATGGATCTCAGTCTGATGATGAACAGACATCTACACGAAGCTGTGTTGGGTGTGTGGGTGAAGGAAGGGAGGTGAGCAGAGACAATTGACTGGCTAGTAACAGATCCATGGGCCAATCATAGACCTGTCCTCATCATATTTGTTTCTGCTGAGTATAAATATAATAGAGTTTAGACCCTTGAGGTGCAGCATCTGGATTTCAGGAGGGTCCTCATGTCTGTATGATTGTAGTGATAGTTTTTACAGAAGCATAAATAAAAACAATCATGGAAATAGTAAAAACTAGGAAAGCACTTGGAGAGTGCAGACCTCCGCCAGCGTCACAGTCCTCACCCATATTGTGATTTTCACCATAAATATTAGTCCTACCTTTATTTCATCAAAATATTTAGATTCCTTGACCATGAAAACATACCATTAGCAATTAGATTCATAATGATATCTATTGTAGTTAAGTAGGTATTCACAAAAATCACATTTTTCATCATTGCTGACACGCTGATCCAGATCAACACCAAAATTGAAAAATATCCTCCTTTTCCCATGCTGAACATTTACTGAAAATTTCATCAAAATCCATCCATAAGTTTTTGAGATATTTTGTTCACAGACAGACGGACGGACAGACAAACAAACAAACTCTACCGAAAACATAACCTCCCTGTCGGAGGTAAATAAGTATTTACCTTAACATCTACAATGATTATAAGGTAGAGATGACTGACATTGAATAATACAAAAGCATCAGAATGAGAATGTATTTTCTGCTGATAAGTGGGGGAATCTAGATGCCCAGACCATAAATCTGTCCCCACTATATTTGTTTCTGTTGAGTATAAATCCATTAAAGGTAAGCCTCTTGAGAAGTGGCATCTCTTTCTCAAGATGAACTTCATGTCTGATGGTTGTACAGTGTAGAGGTAGAAGGGGTGTGAATAAAAAACAAACAGAAAGTTTGAAAGACAAAGTAATAAATAAGACCACAATCATCTACATAAAAAATGTAAGACTGTGTGGACACAAACATGTCAGCTTATCTGACTGATCACAGAAAAAATATTATGAAGAAAAAATCAACTGAATGTACACCAATGTAGAAAAAAAAATATATAGCTGTAACATGACACAACAAATCAAAAATAAAAGTGCACCAGGAGTAGAAAACATCTTAAACATTGTCAGTTGCTAATGTCAAATAAATGGAAAACTGTCTTATTTAGCGTTTTTCAAAAATCCATATTTACATCTCCACCAGAATCTAAACTATGTTCCCTGGTGCCATGACCAACATTCTCTAAAAATGTCATCAAAAATCTGTTCATAGCATTTTAAGTTATCTTGCTGACAGACAAAAACAGGCAGCAACATGACCTCCTTGATGGAGGTAACAAGTACTGAAGTTGGGGGTGCTGGTACAGGGAGTGACTGTGCACATCACTGTAGCTCTAGCCTTGTGTGGGAGACTCGACTTTAAATCCAGCCTGATGTCCATTTGCATTGGCTCTCCTCTCTCTCTCCCCATTTCTGAGATTATCCACCGACATAAAGGCCAAAAATGCCCCCCAAAAAATCTTAAAAGGAATAATAAGTAGCAAAGTGTCCAGAAAGTGGACACAGGGTGCAAGAAAAATGTTTAATGAGGGTGGGATGCTGTAAACAACATCCCACTAACTCATGCAGATAAAAAAGAAGAATGTCAATGTCACCCAGAATGCCCATTAGGCAGTTTTTGGTTTGGAAAGGTGTGGATACCTTTACTTTTAAAGATTGTCTCTCCTTTCCTGCTCTCTTCAAAAAAAATGCTGATATTGCAGTACAAAACAAATTAGAAATGCAAACATTTACAGAAATACAAGAACTGAGAGCACTTTCAGACCCACACACTCACAGTTGCAGGTCCAAGATTCTTCAGTTTGACTTTGGCAGTGCGCCGCTAGTGACAAGGGCACAGAGCTATTAGTGCTCGTTTGCACACGGCATGGACAATTTAGCTATTCAAATAGAGGCGCTTACAGGAAAACAGCTCCTAAATGAAGAGGTGACTGGGTAATACGGAAGAAATCTATTCTTTTATTCTTCCCACACATTCATAAATACACACCGCCTGTATGCTTATGGAGCCATTATGTACACGTATGCATATGCAATCTTAAACACACACTTAAGCACACAGTTTTACACGCACACACTCACATTAAAGGGCAGACTGATATTATAATGAGTTCTGCAGGAAACTGGTGGTAATTTTCGCCACGTAAATCAAAAAAGGTCAAAATGCAAATGTCAGCTTTTCCCCACCGTGCCTTTTTAATTATTCTGTCAGGTTCAAAGAGTCTTCATCAGAAAGGAGCGTCTGTGACAAAGGAAGGCCTGAGCTCACAGATAAGCTCAATCTGCGTCTCCTCGTGACACTTTCTTCTCTATACTTAGCCTATCTGCACTCCTCTCACACACGCTCACTTAGCATTACCTCAAAGTGATTTACAATATATCACTATGAATACGGAGCAACAGACATGCTTTAGTAATCAGCAGCTGACCGTGGAAACCAACTTTATTAATTAATGCCTCAGGGTTTATCCTTGTTAGCTCATTTGAAACTCTGTTGGTGTAAGACTTAAGTTCAGCATTGTTGGATCAGATATCTAAGATATGATTGAACTCACATGTCTGCTTTAAGATGGTACTGTTTAGTCTCCAAGGTGTGCTTTGGTCAAAATGCAAATATGTTCAACTGGGATCAAGCTTCAGAGTTTTTTCACCCCATATGAACCAGCTGTAATCAGCCTTTCTCACCAACCAGCAGACGTCCTTAACATGGATGACATCAAGCTGTGCCAGGCATGATCCACATCACCAGGACAGACAGCAATCATGTCAGAATGTCAATCAGCCTGAACAAGTGTAGGTGAACGGAAATCAAAGAGAGGATAGGTTATCAGATCTGAGCGGGTGCGCCTACGGGACAGTAACATAGCATACGTAGATAGCTGTAAGCGCATGGGAAATCTAACAGGGAAATGGAGATCACAAGGAAAACATCTGTAGGCAGATAAATACACTGACCGAGACAAATCCTGATAGGTGAGCTGAAAAGCAAGAGCAAGGCCTAATGTTTTAACACCTACCAGTCATTAGATACTCAGCTGTAGCAAAGTTGGGACATTATACAATATGTAAATAAAAAAGAACACAATAACTTGCAAATCTTTTGTGCCTTCTAATCAACTGAATACAATGCAAAATACAAAATATTTAATGTCCAAATTGATCAATTTTATTGTTTGTCTCTCAATTTGAATATGATGAATGCACCATGTTCCAGAAAAGCTGGGACAGGAGCAACACAAGGCTGGGAAAGTTGAGAAATGCTCAAAAACGCCTGTTGGAGTGTGCCACAGGTTATTTGGAAACAGGTGAGTAATTTAATTGAGTAACAGGAGCATGCCGAGAAGGCTCAGTCATTCACAAACAAAGATGGGACGAGGTTCACCACTTTGTGAACAACTGTTTGAGTAAATTATCAAACCCTTGAAGAACTATGTTTCTCAATATGAAATTGCGTAGAGATTTTATTGTCTACAGTCCATAATATCATCAACAGATTCAGAGAAGAACTCTCTGCACATTAGCAGTAAGGTTGAAATCTACACTAAGGGCCAATCCCAATTGTACCCCTTAGCCCTGGTCTTACCCCTGAGTATTTGGTTTTGTGTTCATGTCAAGTGAAGGGATGTACCAATTCTCCATGGGGTTAAGGGGAAGTGCTGCACAGCCCTAGAAATGAAGACCTCACTTGAAAGGAAGGGGTATGAGAAATTTTTCATAATACACTGTGCCTGCTGACAGGAAGGCAGAGCTGGGAACAAAGGAAGAGCATAATAAGTGAGGAAGTGTCAGACAAAGGGGTAAGACAGGGGAAAGGGCTAAGGGGTACAATTGGGATTGCCCCTAAATGCCCGTGGCCTCTCTCAGGCAGCACTGCATCTATAAGTGCCAGTCAAAATTCCACCATGTTAAGTACAAGCCATAAATCAACAACAATGAATAAAGCATCTACTTATTAAGTCTATGGGTGCAAACTAAGTAAACAGAAGAAACAATGGTAGATCTTCATAAGAGCTACAAAACACTGGTTGGAGAGTTTCAGTGATCAGACATAACATTGTGACCACTGACAGGTGAAGAGAAAAACACTGATTATTTCTTTATCCTGGCACCTGGTAATTTGGGGGATATATTGGACAGCATGTGAACATTTTGTTCTCAAAATTGATGTTAGATGAACAAATAATGGGCAAATGAAAGATTTGAAAGAGTTTGACAAAGGCCAAAATGTGATAGCGAGACGACCGGGTCCAATCACCTCCAAAACTACAGCCTTTGTGGAGTGTTCTCAGGCCTCATCCACACAAAGACAAAACGCTGAACAGTTTCCAAAACGATCGTCATAAAGACGAAGGCGTCTCAGAGAATGTGTGCGTCTATATGAATGCACTCGATACGAATCAAAATGCTGTAAAACACATGCCAGACCTCTAAGGCCGCTGTAACGATATGGCGGGAACAAGCGGAAACAGACGAAAAAACAGTGAGAATGCGCACTTGCGGCAAAAGTTGTAAACAAAGATTGTGATAAAGTGATCATAAAGTGCCGTAATGTATCCTTGATAACTGTTTGTTCAACTCTGTGGGGATTGAGAAAGAGATTTTGCTGCAACAGGGATAGTAGGGTCACTAGCTTCATCAGCACATATGCTTCACGTATGCTGCCATTGTCGTTGCCTCGTGTGGCGCATGCGTGTCAATGAAGATATGAAACTATGACGTAAGCATATCTGAAAACTTGCGGAGAGCCAGTAATCACCGAGCTGCGTGCATTTCAAAATCTTTCCACTCTGGAACCTGGTTTCAAAAATGATCATTTACAGATCCCCAAAACGCCGTCTTCGTATGGATGATACGCAAATTCGTATGCGTTTAGACCTCGGTTTGTCTTCGTGTGGATGAGGCCTCAGTCTCCTGTGGTAGTATCTATTAAAGTGGTCCAAATACAGAACAGCTGGTGAACAGGTGACAGGGTCATGGACGACCATGGTTCAATGATGCATATGGGGAAACATGACTGGCCCATGTGATCTGATCCAACAGAGGGACATTCTGGTTCTGATCGAAGATGTCAAAATACACAAGGCATCACAGTTTGTTGTGTGGAAGCAAAAGGGTGACCAACAAAACATTAGGTAAGTGGTCAAAATGTTTGCCTGATCAGTGGAAGGTTTGAAGGTTAAACCTCTGGGAGCGTTGCACTGGGAACAGATTCAAAGGCACTGACAGATTGTGTTCTCAGACTTAAATGCCAGCCACAAATAAGGCAGGGTTTGTTTATGTCATGTTTTGGGATTTGGTTGATCTTCTAAATCACACTGTAAAAGCCTCGGCACAATGTCTTGCTTTATGCCGATATCACTATAGAACTATATAACTTTTGATCCAACAGACCTTGAGGGAGACAAAGTACTACATACCTCAAACATCAACAAGTACGTGAGAGACTCATTATAATAATGGAACATAATTTAGGAGTCTGTAAAGGCAAATTCTGCAGAGCAGCCTTTGTGTGCCATTTCAAATTAGTTTACTTCAGTTTTGCAGAAATATGAAACTGAAGACTCCAGATGAAGGCCAAAGCACAGCCAAAATGTAGTTCAGTTATTTTTCTTTTGAACAGAACCTTTTGAACATCTTTGCTGAATGGCTACCTTGGATTTATCTCTTCATTTCCTTCACTGAATTTCTTTTTTCCCTCAGTGCTGTCAACAAAACTAACAAAGAAAACCATGGCAATTACAGATTTTCAAAGCAAAGAGCAACAAAGCTCAACTAATATTACAACAATAGACTAGAAACAAATCTGTCACTTTCTCTTAAGGCAGAAGCATCCTCAAAAACCCCAGAGGAGAAAAAATGAATTAAATTCAAATGTAAAAAGAAGTAGGAAAAAGAAGTAACATCTCTAAATTCATATTTCTTGACTGCACAGAACTATGCGGCATGTGAGCTCCCAGGGTTTGGAAGTGCTATTTTTTCTATGCTTCAAAATGACCTTGGCTTGTTACTTAGCATGGGGAACTTTCCTTTTCTTATTAATTTGAAATGCTTCCAAATCTTGTGCAATTAAAGTGTCACTGAGTGTGAATTAAAAAGGGAAAACCCAGAGCTCCAGTGTGGGGATGCTGTGTCTGTGTTGTGATGATCAGGGGGACCTCAGGCCTGCAGCTGACTGTCCCACTGCAGCTCATTACTGCATGTTCTCCTGTCACTCCATCTGTGTCTCTTAGTTCTGGCACACTTTCCATGCACCTTCCTTTCATAGAATATATCTTTTAATAATTCATTGCTGTTGCTCATTTTGTCATTCATACAGCACTAATTCAACTAATAGAACTTTATAATAAGGCATATAAAAATCTTCTAATGGCAAGTTAACCAAGGGATACATGAAGTATAAACGTATTAACCTACAACTATATACTAGTATCAATGTCTCTGTAATTACAAAAGGGGACCAGAATGAGCGATCGTTCTTGTTTACATGTCATGTATACTAACTTCCCAACACTCATGGGCCGACAAGACACAGACAAACCCTGCCCATCCCAGTTAATATCTCTCTGGTTTCCTGCTTCTTTTATTGTTTTTAAAGCTTTACACAGCCTTCTCCTTTATATATTTCTGAACCTCTTATATTTTATGTTCCTCCCAGATCCCTGAGGTTCACAAATACTTCCCTTTTAACCGTTCATCATGTTTCCCACAAGCACCACTGAGAGCTTTCTGCTTTTATGCTCCAAGAATTTTGATCTCATTTCCCCTGTATATTAAAAGGACAAGCTCTCTGGGTTTTTTAAATATTAAACTTAAGACTCAGCTTCTTAATGTGGCTTTTAATTTGGTTTGATTCAACTGATTCACACTCTTGGGCTGATATCAGATGAAATGGATTACTAATATCAAACATTTATTTTTCTGGGAGTTGTGTTAGCCTGTATAGGACAAAATGGCAAAAACACCCCCTCAAAACCACAACATCTTTTCCCCGTTTTATATTGGATTTGATGGTAATTTGATTTGGGCCCCAGACACCAGTTGATGATCACTGGTCTACCGTTCAGAGTTTACACAAACAGGTGATCTGAGTGTAGTCTGACAGATGATGCTTAAATTCTTGCACAGCACTGACTATGATCAGTATGTTTACTTTCTGGTTAGCTGTCAGTAAGTTAAACTGTTGACTCTTTCCTGGACTGATCACATTTCAGTTCTTAATAGAGGAAAACATATTGACTTGAAATGCAATAAGATTTTTTAATCAATGTGATAAACAATAAAATCCTCAATTCAACAAAAAATATATTTAAAAAATGTATTTATGACATTACAACAACAAAGCTAGAAAAGCACTTAGAAAGCGCTGACATCTGCAAAGATACAATGCTGGATCTCCACACGTTTCGATGTCACAGCCAAGTCTCTGCTCATGTCTGTCCATGTGAAGAAGTCCTCTGCTGGCATTGCAAGGCAAAGGTGGGTAATGTAGTGACTTGGGATTGAAAAACGTTGATATCAGTCTGAAAATAAACTACAATTCCCATAACGACGTAAAGAGGCCAGAACCCCACTGCAGTTGAGGAGAATTAAATGGGATTTACCATTATAAAAATAATATAATAATATAGTAAAATAATAAACCACACCTCTGGTAAAATTGTCATGCACATCCATCCAGTAGTTTTTCTGTCATCATGATAACAGACAAAAAAGCAAACACACAAACAGATCCTGGCAAAAACATAACCTCCTAAGAAGGTAAATATGTGTCACAAATTATTATTACTATTAAAATCATCATCACTGTATTTTTGTCACCATATGCCATACCCAAATACACTCCTCTTTTATAACTTTTATCTGCTTTAAACATCCCTCACACTCTTTTTATAATTTTACTTAATTTTTTAACACGTTAAAGTAATCTGCTGTGTCACAAAGAAGAGATGGTGAAAGAACAAATGAACTGTAAACTACTGATTTTTACAAAAGCGTATAACTGTTCATAACAATGTGTTCAAGAAAGCAAGACAAAACATTCAAAAAAATCAATCTGAGACTATCACAGTGACCCCGAAATTGTATCCTCAACCACTGACTGTTTTATAAAACCTTTTTTTAATCATCCCCAGCATCTCTCCGCAGACCTGGCATGCAAGGACTTTGCAGCCCACTTCAAAAGTAAAAACTGAGTCAGTTCGATTAGATTTGATTCAAACCAAGCCTGAAACTTTTAAGTTTTTATTCTCTCATGAGGAAACACTGGAGAACTTTGTCCTGGTTGATGCTGACAAAGTTGTCTCCCATGTAAGATCAGCAGCGTGACTTTCAGATTACATCTCTACACCCTTTTAAAACAAATTCTTAATGTCCTCTGTGCTTGTGCTGCTGGACCTGAGTGCAGCTTTTGATACTGTGGACCACCAAATTCTTTAAGATATAGCCCATGCTTAATTGAATCTCTGGCACTGATTTAAGTGCTTTAAATCTTTTCTCAGTGACAGAAAGTTTTATGTGAAGATTGGGGAATATCAGTCAGGACTAAACATGTTAACTGTGGCGTCCCACAGGGTTCAGTTCTAGGTCCTTCACTTTTTAATGTTTGTTACTTTTAGGAGATGTCACCAGGAGACACAGCATCAACTTTCACAGTTATGCTGTTGACACACAGCTTTACATCGCTGTGTCTCCTGATGACACAAGGGACATTGATGCTCTTTCAATGGTATTTTCGACGTCAGGTCTTGGATGGCAGACAACCTAACCCTTTTTACAGCTCAACCAGGACAAAACGCAGGAAAAACAATTATCAGTATTGGAGCTTGGAGAGAAACTGAGCACAAAACTCAAAGCTCTGCTGTAATGTTCTCTCTTAATTATAGTTTTGTTTCTCGTGTAAGACAAATCACAAAAAAAAATGCATTATTCAGAGAACATTTCTAGAGTCCAACAGTTTCTCAGTTCTCAAGTTATTGAAGAGACATTTGTTCATTATTTTATTACCTGCAGAATTGGTTATTTTTACGCTCTTCTTCTTGGTTTTCGTAAAAAGAACATTTTACAACTTCAGCTTCTAAAAGTCAGCAGGAAGACCTGACGCAGACCAGAGTACATCAGTATTTTAAGAGCAAACTCAAGACCTACGTTCTTAGACACCCTTTGGCACCCTATTTTATTTACATATTTTAGGTAACCCTAATTATTTATTTATACATTTGACATTTTTATATGTTTTTATGGCCTCATCAAAATAAGCTTTGGTTATTCCAACAAAAAATCTTTTATTATTTACCTCAATCTCTTTATTTTGTGAATCATTTAGAATTTTCAGTGTCAAATCTCTCAGTGTTTTATTATTCTATTCTTCTTTTGTTTATTTTTTCCAGATTTACATATGCTTATATATATATATATATATTTATTTATTTATTTATATATATGTGTGTGTGTGTGTGGGTATATATATATATATGTGTATATATATATATATATATATACATATATGTGTGTGTGTGTGTGTGTGTATATATATATATATATATATATATATATATATATGTATATACACATACATATATGTGTGTGTGTATATATATATATATATATATATATATAGATAGATATATACATATATATATATATTCTTCATCTGTTTTTACTTGATCTCCTTAAGTATTTATTCAATACTTGTGTTCCATTTTATTTTTCACTTTTATCTCCAGTGTTTTCTCATTTTGAACTCATGAAGGTGTTTCCTCAGCTCTTCACTCACACACACAAAATTCTTTAATCAAGGACCCTTTTTAAGTTTGTGTTGTACACACTTTCTGCTCTTTGTTCTCTATTTTTGTAAAGCACTGTGGGCTATATGTGTTGTATAAAAATGTTATACAAATAAAGTTTGTGTGTTTTTTTGATTAATGAAAAAAACAGATGATTATTTTCTGAATGTGTATTTCATTTACATTATGCTGCACTTTAAGATTTAAGCCATAAATCTGCATTGACTTCAGCATAAGATAATTCAGAATAGTTATCCGTCTTTAACTTTCTTATATCTGCATATTTTGGTAATAGACAACCTGATCAATGATGAAAACAGAATGTTCTTTTACTCTCAGAGTCTGTTATGTTTCTTATAACAGATTGCGTGTGAGTAATTTTAATTATAGACACAAACACCAGGATGATATTTATCCTGTAAAATAAAATAAGTTGGATGTCAGCGTTGTTTGCTTCATTGGAGCAGAACTACTTGTTCAGCTTGTACCTCTGTTGGTGTTTGTTGTTTTAAAAAAGCATTATATTTTGGAATTTTCTCCATAAAGTTTTGAAAATGTGCTTGCAGTCACAAGACAAACCACTGTTATGATTTATGAAGGGAGCTCTGCCTCACCTGAAGCTCTGTAGGAAACGCTGACATTCTTTCCCAGGAATGTTTTCTTAAAGTTATGTAGCTGTTAGTGTGGTAAGCAGGACAAGCCAAATACAGCCGCATGCTCAGGCGTCAGATTTGGAACCCTCTTTAACTGACAAATCTACAGACTGATCAGTGTTGCAAACATGGTGAAAGATTTAGTTCATGGCATTAATATCTTAATTCAGTTAGTTAAGATAGGGACAGGGACCGCTAATTGGAATGTCATGGCGTTTTGGGATACTTGCAGGAACACAGGACACATCCTGATTTGGGGATGGTCCCGGCTTTATGGAGGCATCTTGTCTCCTTACTCTTTTCACACTGAGCAAGAACTTGGTCATTTCTTTCCTAGTTTGTTAATTATCACTTAGCTCATTTGTTACTAGTGCCTTTTAAATGTCTGATCACTGATTAAGTGACTTAAACATTCTAGTTATGAACCAGTTAACTACTTATTTGTTTCGTGGTATACGAGCATATCATTTGTTAACTATACTATATGCTTACAAGGGTTAATTAGCAGTTTCTTGTTTGTAGCTATGTTCACGGAATCTTACTCATTTGTTCTCCATTTTACAGGCAGTGCATAACTCATTTGCTCAGTTTTTTTGGATGTTTTGGTCCAGAAACTATGCGAAATTTAGATCAAATGAATAGCAATTGGGTTATGTGTGTCCCTGTCAGTACTCCATATGTATCATGTAACTGCGTGTGTACCTTGTTTCAAATTGTTACTTTAAACTTACTCGTCTTTCATGTTTGAGTTAATTTTAGAAATCTTTTTTGGAAAGCCTAAAATCACCTCTCATGGGAATACAGGATCAAATTGTTCTCTTCAAAATATATTTACTCTGCAAAATAATTGTATTCATCTGGTTGTCAGATAAACTTTTATTTCTTATCATGTTTCTTGCCCACAGAGTCAGTTTAATTTCCTATTTTCATGATCACACTGCTACCCACAGACTTCCTCTAAACTCATCTTTCACCTTGAACTCAGTGACAATGGACTGCATGCTATCACCGTCACACACACACACACAAGGTCACAGAGGCACTCTATCCACTGAATAACAGGACGGGCCGAGCAGGAGAGCGGTCCCGCCATGTGATTCGCCACATACATCAACTCTGCTGAGCAGAAAATTGAAATGGAAATGTGGGCCTTGAAAGAGTGTGGCTCCCATTTAGCCCTGGACCAGAGCTAATGATATGTCATTTCTCTCAGGGGCACAAGCTGCTGCCCTCGCTCTAACACCCTCATCCTGCTCCAGGGTGGCCGGGCGGGCTCACCATCCTCTACTGTACTTTATTTACCTATGAGAGTTCATACTCTATGAAGTAAGTCAGGGGAATTACTTTTATTTCACTTTAACTCTTGCAGGCGGATTTTGTGTGTGGGAATGCTGGAGTTGTGCAGAAAAAATCTGTCAAGATGTGTCGAGTTCAGAGTGTGATTGCTTTAAATATTTATAGAAAAGTGCTCATTAAAATATGTTTCTCAGTTTACAGAATGATAGATTGTCCAAAAAAATGACATAGCTGACTGCATTCATCATATGCTTCAAAAAAAGTCTATATTGTTTTTGAAAGTCAGCTTTTTTCTGTTTACTTCAATCCAGAACAGGCCTGCTCCCCAGAAATGGCTTGGGCCCTTATGTTGCATTTCTACTATATGGTATCAGTTCACCTTGCTTCTTTTTCATTATCTGGGATCATACCTGCTTCCTCAAATCTTCTTTTTCTGAATCACCTCTGGCAAGATTCAAAGTAAGCCAAGATGACATTACAATGCGACATTACTGCAACGTGAAATAACAACAGTGTGACAATATTACAATGTAACTTAACTACAATGTTACCTAACTGTAATGTGACTTAACTACAATGTGATGATAATACTTCATGATTTAACAACAATGTGATAATGAAACAATGTGACTTTACTCCAATTTGACTTAACTACAGTGTCATGATAATAGAATAGAATAGAATAGAATAGAATAGAATAGAATTTGTTGTAATTGTGACATGTAAAATTGTACAGTGAAATTAAAAAGTGCCATCAAGCCGGTGCAAATACAAACTACAACAAAAAAAGCCATCAGCTATCAAACAAAAGTAAGGCTGAAGTAAGTCAGCTCTGCGGCAGTAATACATAAATAAATATAAGAATAGAAATAAAAATAAAAGGACTGAATCACCACTTGTCATCATTGCACGTCCCCTGTTATGTAAGCATGGTTAAAAATGGTTTTTGCTGCATTGAGGATGATTATTGCTGTTGGGTAGAAGCTGTTTTTGAATCTGTTTGTTCTTGTCTTGACTGTCCTGTACCGCCTGCCTGATGGCAAAAGCTCGAACATAGAATGGCCGGGGTGGAAAGTGTCCTCTGCAATTTTCTGAGCTCTCTTGGCACAGCGAGCTCTGTGCAGTTCGTTCAGTGAGGGGAGAGGACAGCCCACAATTTTCTGGGCTGTGTTGATCACCCTCTATATGACTTAACTACAAAACAGACTTAGCTACAATTTGACTTAAAGGGACTGTGAGGAGTTTCTGAGTAATTGCAAAAAAGTCTCACTTTTCGATATATGCCTGATCGAAATGCACACTTATCAATGAGTTTTATAGCGTCAAAATAGGTTATCTATAAATGCTATTCCTTAGCTTCTTGGTCGGGTCGGACAGGACAGGGCTGGACTGGACTGGCCTGGATACTCAACTTCGGGAACAAGACAATTAAAACTAGAGCAAATTTATATTATTCAGACACGTCTTAGAGCACCGGGCTGTCAGTAGCGATATATAGCCGGCTACAAAACTATAATACTAAGTTTTTCAAAAATTGCTTGTTGTCACACATCAAAAACTACCACTACGTAACTAGAAAGAGATACATTACCTTGTCGCTTTGCTTCCTGTAAACTGTTGAAAAAAGAAGCTGTAAATCAATGCAGAGCTCTGAGGAAGGTCCGGGCTACAACACAATGAACACGTGCTTTGGGTTTGGTAACGTGTTGTGGTGCGTTCCAGTTGTAGTCAGAAGTAGGAATTTCTAAGTTCCGAGTAGGAAACTGCAACTGGAACGCCCCCCGAAGTCGGAATTTCCTTCTGGGAACTCGGTGAAACCTCGCCACCCCCGAGTTGACAATCAAAGATGGATGCCCCCAGTGTGAACAGTTATGCAGCTCCTGTAATAATCAATTTATTTGCACTTCTGACTGGGGTGTGTCGCTCTAGATCAGCTGTATACATAGTATCGTTAGACTTATATTTACAAAAATGCTGCCATAGTGATAATCACATTCTTCATGTGATATTTGTGAACAACAACGCAGGGCGTGCTAACAACAGCTAACAATAGCCTGGTAGATTGGCATGTTTTTTTCTGACTTCAACTGGAACGCTGATAAGTCAGAGATGATGTTACTCCCAGTTCTGAGGTTACTGGAACGCAGCATTACGACAGTCACCGCGCGTGCTCATGTGTAGCAGAGTCTTTGTGTCGTCAGTAATAGATTCTACTGTTACGTAACTGTATATTTTTTGATTTGCATACTTAACTAGATTGGTCTACCTGAGTATATCCCCTCCCCATTGTTAGAAGGATTTCTGTGTGTTGTGCCACCATGTTGTTTTTATTCTTAGTGAGTGATCATGTTCAGCATGTCTAACCTCAGTGACTGTAACTGCCCAGTTGTTGGCTGTAAACAGCCACATATACAGTATGTTCGCATATAGGCTACCAGCCTTGCAAGGACCAAAGGGCCCAGTGGATTCATTCATTGAAGGGAATGAGCTAGCTACAGTTGGCTAAAACCTGCATGTGTGTGCCAGTCACTTCATGTTTGACTGCTTCTTCAACTTCAGTCAGTTCAACACAGGAATGGGAACAAGCCTTTTCCTAAATCTGGGCTAATAGGAGGGTTTCAGTCACGTGATTATCATGACGTATGAAGAGGGCGTGGTTTCAGATGGAGGGCAGGAAGTAAACATGGAGTCAAGAAAGGAGACCGGCGAAAGTTTATATTGTTCGGATCTAGATCCAGTTGCAAGAGAAAGATATATTCAGCTAATCAACAGGTACATCGGGCATGATCCATACCTAATGAAGATGAGTGAGTTTTCATTGGAGACAAAAAATTTACCGGCAGTTGAGGGCATCGACATCGCAAACTATCTGGTGATTCAAACGTCTTACTTCACCAAGCAACAGATGAAAGCGTATACAAGTATATGGAGGCATACAATTTTTTTGTCTGCGGATGGGTCCACAACCTCGGCACCAAACGGCTAGAGGATGGTTATTGTTTGGTCTTCGCAAGGGTGAGTCGTTCTTCTTTTTTATTTTATGTGTAAAGGTTCTGCTATCAGTCGCGGTTAAGATGAACACAAACCATGGAAACAAACACGCAACAAATCTTAACGGCGACGTTAGCCCAACAGGCAAAGAACACAAGGACGTTATTTTGTTATATACGGAAACGTTGTTCTGTGAGCTTTTTACATTGTTCACCTTTGTGAACAACGACCTTCGGGACTCTGTAAAAACGCTTGTCCTTTTCTCGGTTAGAGCACCCGTAAACAACACAAATCATTGGCATCTTAATTGTTTCTCACCGCAAGTTCTAACGTTACTTTACCTCCTGCCCTCCATCTGAATTGCCCGCTGTCGCTATGCAACAATGTGACGTCACGTGAAACCCAGCTATTACCCGGGCTCAACATGTTATCATGTTGATGACCTCATCAGTGTGACAACACATCCATGTAAACAATGAGAAGGAGCATGGAAGACGTGGATATGGTGGTCAACTGTTTTCATTACTTTGTACTTGTGTCGTTCTTTAAAAATGTAAAAACTTGGTGCAGACTGAATGATATGTGAGTGCTGATGATACAAAGGCGGATGGAATTTGTTGCTGGAAAAGAGTCATGTAAGTTATGGAGGGGACAGGCATGATTTTACACCATAGGCACATTAAGCTGACATCATGATGTAAATTAGCGGGTCAACCCGGTGGTGATGTTCCCACTGAAGCCAATCAGAGGCGGGTTGATAAAAACCTGTGGGGTCAGTCGACCCAGGTTGAAATGTTGATCCGACCCTTCAAACTGTCAACAGGAGCCAATCATTACCGGGTTTAAATGGGTGTTTTGGCCAGTCTACAAGGGGTATAACTGTCTTGTTGCTAGTTCTTTGTACCTCACAGCCTTCGTCCAAGCATTTTCATAGTTTTTCTAGCGAGACAAACTATTTTGTCTTTCTGTTTCCTTGCTTATTTTTGACCTTGTTTTTTTTTTAACTCATGTTTTTGGATGCTGCTGCCTTCCTGTGTACTGACTCCTGCCTGATTCAATACTAAACCTTTATGCATATTTGACCTCCAGTGTTGGTGTATTGAATTTCTGTCCACCTCTTCTGTGCCCTGTTTTATGACAGATAATATATATAATAACCCATGTGACTGGATAAGTGTAGGGCTATCACTGCTGGTCAAAATTCTCCTCCTTGGCCTGAGTTTGATCAGCTTATTCAGCTTATTTTAAGATATCCTACGGGGCAAATGTCCTAATTCCTGTCTACAGTTTTTCTGCCATACTAACTTCTGTACAGGTCCTGGATTGGCTCTTGACAGCCTTCAGTCACATGAGCAGCACTGAGTTGGTGAGTTGGGCTTTTAAACAAATGTAACCATTTAAGTCAAAATGACATTTTCACACCATTTCTTGGAGTTGGGATGCACAATTTTAAACCTCTACACCCCCTCTTTCCCCTCCCCTTGTGCATGGCCTTGGTCCAGAGTATTTCTGAGTCAAGGATAAAATTTAATTTATTAAATAAAAAGACCTGAATATTTCTCCCTGCTCAGCCCACTGTCAGATTCCACCAGCACAGAGTTATAATTTACTTGAATATCTGACTTCACCCCATAATTATTTGATGTGCATGGCAGCAGTCCACTGTAAACAGCACATGGTCTTAAATGCACTACTTGCTCTCTGATAGAGGAGGTGATATGACTGTTTATGTAAACAGCAGGGCAGCTGTTAACACTCAGCGGATGACTGCTGAATTATTGAAGAGCAGAGTCTCAGACATGTTTTGGTCTTCTCCTTTTATTACGGTTTGGATCGTCTTTTTCACCAGCTTTCATCATGTGAATGCAGTTTGGAGCACAGGGGCTGAGTGTTTAGAGCTGAGTGTGATGTGTGATTTATTATTGATCTGATGGCAGGATCTGCTGGGATACTCATCACACCCAGACAAAAACACTCTAATGATGCACTTTGGAAAATGTATCCTCTGCCAGCTGGAGGCCCATCTCTGCTCAGTGTGCTATATGGTGAGAAGAGTGAAAGGTAAGTAAACAATACGTCTACAGCTAGGGATGTGTGTGAGTGAGATAAGTCTGGATGAAGTGCCCAGGCTGACAGCAGCCCTCAAAGGTACGGCAATAATAATTTTCTTTCTTCATATAGTTAGTTCACCACAGCCTTATAAGATAACTCTCTTACTGCTTCACTCACAAAAACAGTTTCTCCTCAGTCTTTTCTTCTTATTTTGTTGTAAAAATGAACATTTGGCCAGCCTGTACAAAGATGCTCTTTCCAACATTTCTTAATGATATTAACCTTGTTTGTGTCTTTACTGTACCTTGAATGTTTTAATGACTCGGTTATGGTCACAATTCTGACAAATAAACTTTTGAAAGGCTTTAATACCAAACATATTCACGTTATTGCTAAAAATATACACCCACTCATTGAAATCACTCAATTCAGGTGTTCCAGTCCCATGGTCACATGTGCATAAAATCAAGCAAGTGTGGTACTGTCGTGCTGTGCAGTAAGTCCAGTTGTGAAATTTCCTTGCAAATAAATATTCCACAGTTGACTGTCAGCGGTAATATGACAAAATGGAAGCGAATGGGAACAGCAGCAACTCAACAACAAGGTGGTAGGCCAGGTAAAGTCACAGAGCGGGATCAGGGGATGCTGAGGTTCATAGTGCAAAGAGGTCACCAATTATTATTATTCAGAGTCAACAGCTACAGACCTCCAAACTTCATTTGACCTTCAGATTCGCGAAAGAATTGTATGTAGGGAGCTTCATTTCATGAGTTTCCATGATCGAACAGCTGCATCCAAACCATACATCAACAAGTGGGATGCAAAGCGTTGGATGTAATGGTATAAAGCACAGTGCTGGAGCAGAGTATATGTGTTCTCTGGAGTGACCAATCGCGTTTCTCCATCTGGGTTTGGTTGTTTTTAGGAGAACAGTACTTGTCTGACTGCGTTGTGTAAAGTTTGGCGGAGGGGGGCTGTGGGGGTGTTTTTCATGAGATTGGCACGGCCCCTTAATTCCAGTGACAGGAACTCTGAATGCTTCAGCACTAGAAGTTTTGGACAGTTTCGTGCTCCCAACTTTGTGGGAACAGTTTGGAGCTGGCCCCTTCCTGTTCCAACACGACTGTGCACCAGAGCACAAAGCAGGTCCATAAAGACATGGATGAACCAGTTTGGTGTGGAAGAATCTGAATGGTCTGCACAGAGTCTGAGCAGCTACAGTAAACATTAGAGCAGCACCTGAAGGCTTAAACCACAAGCTCCTTCTTGAGCCTTTTACATTTGAGATTTTCATGTTGTTTTATGCCCCCTTTTTTATTTTCCCTTCATTATTTTTCTCTTTATACAGGTGTTTTAGCATCTGAATGAGTGAGGCACGTGTTTTTTGATCATCATCCACATCCTGAAAAGACATTAAGATAAAGATTTTGTAGATCTGGACATTTCCTAAAAGTGTTTGAGTTGATGTAATTAGGCTTGAGGTTTTTCTCATTAAAAATGTTTTTGACACTTCATTGCTAATTTCCACATATTTCAACTTTGAGAAATATTCTCTGTAAACTCTCACATAACCTTCAAGGCCAGGTTTCATATTAGTCTCACTCATACCGCTAAGCACAAAAATATGATTTGAAAAGTGAGCTGAATAATATCATACAATAACATCAAACTTGGCTCTCATTTAGCTACATCTTCATATACATCTGACCTTGTTATTGATATCAGAGAATTATATTTTAAAATTTAACCCCTGGAATGCCAGGTTTCTTGTCACCAAAAAAATAAAATAAAATGAACTATTAACAACATACTGCATGCATAGTAGATTTTCTATTAGTTTGGACTATTACAGCCTGGGAAATGATAATGATAGGCAGCAACATTGATTTTTACTTCTGTGCAGTTTATAATACTCACTCTCAAACTGCTTAGCACAAGAAATGCACTTTTTATGTGGTAGCAATAAAAATATAATACATTAATATTATTTCCAACTTTTTAAGGCATGATTCTTAAAGCAACATCAGTCCTAATCATGCACATCAAATATTCAAAAAATCTGTAAAATTTGTAACCCTTTGAATGCCAGGTTTTTGTCATGATGCTAGCATGTTTTTAGGTTTTGAAATAAATGTGTTTTCAATATACTACTTACAAAGATTTTTTGTGTAGAATTACAGTCTGGGATATGCAAGTGATCAGCAGCAATATTGATTTTTAAGCACAATAACTTTTTGTG
Organism: Scarus forsteni; assembly: GCA_036419115.1. Taxonomy (NCBI): domain Eukaryota; kingdom Metazoa; phylum Chordata; class Actinopteri; order Labriformes; family Labridae; genus Scarus; species Scarus forsteni. Next base: position 39,494,633 of record JAZDUH010000098.1, read on the forward strand.
CAGTGTTAAATACTCACACTCATTTCCATGAGGTTAAAATGGCTCCATGTGGTGGAATGTTGTAAAAATGATCAAAAGCCCAGAATGACACCTTGGTATCACAACACATGCTTTATGCTTTAATGGTATTGAGATCAATTACTGTGATTTCATTTGTTTTCAATAGAAAATTTTTGTGTATGAGAGTGTACAAACCATAGTTATTGTGTGTTTTACACTTATTGTTGGAGCTGAGCTGGAAATACCCAGATCACATAAAAATACTCAACCTTAACAAAATGAATAAATAGATTTAAAAGCACATAAAGGTCACTAAGAAAACATTTTGGTGATGACACGTTTTCAAAAGTTTTTTTTCGTTAATTCAAGTCAGATAAAGTGGAAAACACACAGAGAGACACACAAAGTGACTAAGGGCAAACTTGCTGACCTCAGTTGCCTCCCAGAGTGAGTCTGAGATTAAAAGCAGCAGCAAATTGCATGAGACACTCCGGTCGTACTAATCCATCCTCACCTTGAGTCTGATTGACACTAAACATGTTTGCAATTTGAGTCTGAATTAATGTTCCACTAAGAGAACGAAACAAGATACTCAACCTAACATGGAATATGACAGCGAATAGTAATATATATTCATGCTATTTAATTTGAACTTTTCAGGATGATCCCTACAGGAAATGATCGACAAACTGAGACTTTTCACACGATGATGGCAGACTATGCTAAGTGTAAAACCACCAAACTGTGCTTATGCAGCCACACAAATCCACACACTGGTGTTAAAGCAAACAACTACAGAGTCTGTGACATATGAGCGATTTACAGTGGGAAAGTATTCAGACCCCCTTAAATTTTTCACATTTTGTTATATTGCAACCATTTCCTAAAATCATTTAAATTCATTTTTTCCTCATTAATGTCCATAAAGCACCCCATATTGACAGGAAACCAACAGAATTGTAGAAATTTTGGAAGATTTACCAAAAAAGAAAAACTGAAATATCACATGGTCATAAGTATTCAGACCCTTTACTGTGGCACTTGTTTTTTTAACTGAGGCATCGTCTATTTCTTCTGATCATCCTTGAGATGGGTCGACACCTTCATTGGAGTCAGGCTGTGTTTAATTGTATTAATCGGACTTGAATAGGAAAAGCACACACCTGTCTCTATAAGACCTTTCAGCTCACAGTGCATGTCAGAAGAAATGAGAAGCATGAGGTCGAAGGAACTGCCTGAAGAACTCAGAAACAGAATTGTGGAAAGGCACAGGTCTGGACAAGGCTACAAAAGAATTTCTGCTGTACTTAAGGTTCCTAAGAGCACAGTGGCCTTCATAATCCTTAAATGGAAGAAGTTTGGGACAACAGGAACTCTTCCTAAAGCTGGCCGTCTGGTCAAACAGAGCAATCGGGGGAGAAGAGCCTTGGTGAGAGAGGTAAAGAAGAACCCAAAGATTACTGTAGCTGAACTCCAGAGATCCAGTGGGGAGATGGGAGAAAGTTCCTGTAAGTCAACCATCACTGCAGCCCTCCACCAGCTTTATGACCTGACAGAAGCCTCTCCTCAGTGCAAGACACATGAAAGCCCGCATAGAGTTCACCAAAAAACACATTGAGGACTCCCAGACTACGACAAAAAAGATTATCTGGTCTGATGAGACCAAGATCAAACTTTTTGGCCTCAATTCTAAGAGGTATGTGTGCAGGAAGCCAAGCACTGCTCATCACCTACCCAGTATAACCCCCACAGTGAAGCATAGTGGAGCAGCATCAGGCTGTGGGGGTGTTTTTCAGCTGCAGGGACAGGACCACTGGTTGACATTAAAGGAAAGATGAATGCGGCCAAATACAGAGATATCCTGGACGAAAACTTTTTCCAGAGTGCTCAGGATCTCAGACTGGGCCGAAGGTTCACATTCCAACAAGACAATGACCCTAAGCACACAGCTAGAATCTGTGACTGTTCTCGAATGGCCCAGCCAGAGCCCTGACTTTAACCCAATGAGCATCTCTGGAGTGACCTGAAAATGGCTGTGCACCAACGTTCACCATCCAACCTGACAGAACAGGAGAGGATATGCAAGGAGGAATGTCATAGGATCCCCAAATCCAGGTATGAGAAACTTGTTGCATCACTCCCAAGAAGACTCATGGCTGTATTAGCTCAGAAGGCTCCTACTCAGTACTGAGCAGAGGGTCTGAATACTCATGACCATGTGATATTTCAGTTTATCTTTTTTAATAAATCTTCAAAAATTTCTACAATTCTGTTATTTGTCAATATGGGGTGCTTTGTGTACATCAATGAGGAAAAAAATGAATTTAAATGATTTTAGGTAATGACTGCAATATAACAAAATGTGAAAAATTTAAGGGGGTCTGAATACTTTCGGTACCCACTGTATATTACTAAGGTGAAAGCAATTCATCTGACAGGGGTCAATGATACCATATGGATTTGGGACAGTGTTGGCTATGTGTACATATATGTGTATTTTTGGTTTACATATGTGTGTGTGTGTAGAAAAGTATATTTGTTTCTTTGCAGTTTATTGTTGCATTTATGGTTGCACATTGGTGTATTGTTATGATCATGTAAAGCACTGTACATAACATTGAGTTATGGTGTTGATTTGTTGTAGAGACACACAAAGACATTGACACAAAGAATCCAAACCATGTTCCAAAGTAAACTAAGAACTCTTTTATTCTTTTTCTTCATTTTATATATCTATCATTTATGTTTATTTTCTTTTTTTTTTATCTACTCGAGTCCTTTAAAAGTTTGTCATCATGCGAGGTGCAGCTTCTGTGTCGGTACATGCAAGGTTGTGGATTTTTGTCAGTGGAGGTTTTTTTCACACATTAGACAGCTGGAGAGAAAAAAGAGAGAGGGGACGGGCATCTGAGACCCTGAGTGGACACACACCGCCCACTCTCAGGTCACAAAAGAGAAGAGAAATAAAATAAAAATCCACTACAGACGCAGCTGCAGGAGGAGATACTGACCATCATTTAAGAGTCACAAAGGGTAAAGCAGAAGCAGTTCAGTTCTTGCTGTGATAGTTGCCATCCAATCCAGAGACGGGGACGGTTTTATATCATGACATCATCAGTTGACATCGTTAGTGCAGTCAAAGGAAAAATAACTACAAGCAGGCAGTCTTTAGGGGGGGAAATATACAAAATCAAACCTCAGACAGCTTTGCAGAGAGAGGATGAACAGAAGTACAGAGAGTGGAGGAGCAGAGGGGGAGGGAAACTTCATTCAGACTCCTGTTTGTGACGGCTGACTGTAAAGCACACGTCAGGAGTATTGCTTGTGACTTTGGTCTGGGTCTGTTCGTCAGGGGGGCTGTGGATCCTGACGTTTCTGGGATTATGTTTAGAACCAAATTTTTACCTTCAAGTCCACACTGGTAAATTCAACTTCCTGCTTTAGTAATACTGACTTACAAAACACCAAAATATATGTAACCAAATATATGTAAAAAAAATGACATTAATGACATCACACGTGCCAGCTGGTGGATGCCACTTTGAGCTGAAACACCATACAGTGCATATATAGGTGGCTACGATAGGGATTAGGGCTTGTTCCCGACAGTGTTAGTGCCATGTTTTTACGGTGCCCCGTGTGTCACAGACAGTGTTGGATGATGTTTTACAAAGCGCTTTGTTACAGTACTCTGATTACTTTTTGTTGTGTTCAATAACATATTTCTTTTTCAAGTCCCTCCCTGCTTGTCACTTAATTTTGAACAACAGCTCAATTTGCCAGACTCCGTGTCTGTCATCAGGCAGATCCATTTGCAAAAGGGAAAGAATTGTTACTGGTTAAAAATGGCATGGACCCTGACAGACCAAGTGGGGCCCCTTTCCAATGTGGTTTAGGTACATAAACCCATAATCTGGATCAGAAGTGATAGTGCACTCTGCTGGTCAACGTTTGCCCTCTTTGTCTGTCGTCAAATAGTGTATTGTTTGTAGTCCTGTCCCTAACCGAGTCCCCCTTTTAATTATCCTAAATTTACTGCCATCCATCTTCTGGTCTAGTCCTCAGACGGCAACACACAGTCCAACACTGAGGGCCCAAAAGAAAAAAAAAAAAACACTTTGGAAAAACAACATTAGCATTTTAGAGACATTTAAGTTCATGTTATGAAACTTTATACCAAAGATTTTACCAAAGGTCTTACAGATAAATGAGTATACTTGATTAATTTCACAGGAAATGTGAGTATTAGGAAGCACACTTTTGGATGGTTTAACTCAGGATAGACCATTTTCTGATCTGAGCCTAAGGGAGGTTCCCAAAGAGCTGACCCTTCAGGGCAAACTTGCCAGTCTGGGTTAGTTGTTCCAAAAGCAAGAAGTGATTTTAAGCTGCTGATTGGCCTGAATTGAATGTTACAGATCAAACATCATTCAGTTAACCTCCAGTGTTTCTTACAGGGGTTTGTCTTTTGTAATCACTTTCTGTGGCATGTTAAAAAGGCAATCGTCTCTTGTACTAGTTGGCATGTATCTGCTTGACAGCAGAACATAAACACAGCTGTGTCAGTGTGCACCAGTAGGTAACAGATTTAGCATCTGAGTTGTCAAAGAAGAGAATATTATGCTGGTAAATAATATGACAATTGTGTTTTTTTCACAAAAGGACACTATCAATAATCCTAAATACCACCATAACTATAATTATATATACAATTAAAGGGAGGGGAGGGACGCTGGTTTTCATTGGGGGTTGTGTAGGGCAGGGGTTCCTGGTTTGAATCCAGTTCAAACATATTATTTCTCTTTTGAGTTCTCTACATTCATGCCTAGGTTCTCTTTGGGTTCCACTGCTTCATCCTACAGGCCAAACATATGCTCAGTAGATTTACTGTTGACTGTAAATTGTGAATGTGAGCTACTAGCTGTGGTTGAATAGCTACCAATACAGAGTTAATCTTCCCTCTTGGTAAGTGATTAGTACTTTGATAATGTTTGGATGGTTTTGGAATTTGACACAAACAACAGTTTTTGTCAACAGTCACTGGGTCAATCAGGAGGGACCAGACCTGCTCTCTTAAAGTCTATCAGTTGAATAGAGTGTGCACTGTCACAGCTGTGTCTACCGTCAGCTGGAGAAACAGCAATTGTGCAGATGCTTTTAGGGATTTTCTTCTTTTTTTCTAAGACATCATAGAAGGTTCCAGTGCAAATCTAACATGGTGATTACAAGTGACAACAACAAAACATAATCAGAGTACTCTTCCCTATCACTTAGTAACATTGTACTTCCAACACCAGTCACAAAGAGCAAATCATGAACATCTCTGCAATCCCAGCAACAACGGGAAAAGTTCAGACAGTTTCCAGCTGGGGTGGGTTATTTTTTGTTCTTTATATACACAGAGTTTTACGGCAGCAGTAATGATTGCAGGTCACAATATACACTTAGCCACCGACGGCTACAGATGCACTAAAGAAGCCTGACAGTTCATCGACTCCCCATACTGAGTTGAATTTACAGACTTTGTACAAATCAAAATACAGTGTTCAGAGGATATACAAAACTAAAACAGTAAAGGGTTGATTTATAGAGGGTAAAAGTAAGATATCAAAAAATAAATGAGGGCAGGAAACACATGGACATCGTCATCTTTGGTGAAGATTCCACAGATTATGTTGTTAAGCACACGTTTCTTACAAGTTGTACAGATTCACTGCAGTCACATCCTCATTTACAGGTTTAAAAGAAGAGGACATTCAGGGTGTAAAGATGGCAGCTTGGATCACAAATGTCATCTAAATCTAAAGTGTCTGCAAATGTAGACAACAGGAGAAAGGAAGTGACATCACACTGTGGAACATTTGGTTTGAACCTACTGGTCTGTCAGATATTTGCATAAAGGGAATGCATGTATGGTAAGTGTTCCTCTTTTTTAATCAAATGGAGGGATTACAACATGTTAGCATTCCAGGCTATCACTACAGACTGTGTTGCATCTAGTGAATGTAACTTCATATACTGTATGTGTCTCTACAGCACATAGACCATGCTTTCTATTAATAGTTCAGCTACCATGGATCCCTGCCACAAAGTTACATAGTTACAAGATCTGAGAGGTCTGTTTAAGTGGTATTCACTGCAGAATTAACCCCACTCCTTAAATGCCCAAACGTAAATAAACAACGATGAAAATAAAGACGGGCACTCTTCCCATCCCCCCCAAAAACAAACACACAATCACAAGAAATCTAGAAAATAGAGACAAAGATTCAAAGCTGCCTGTGGAGGAAGATGCTGGCATTCATTCAAAAAATTCATTCACTGATGGACGCTCTCCACCACGTGTTTTTTCTACTCTGGACGCCTCCCAGCTCAGTTCCCATGCAAAGCCATGGCTTAGATTGAGGAAAGAAATACGACGTGCAGTCACTCCAAAAGCTTGTCCCAGGACCCAGGAGGGAGGAGAGGTCTTAGTAACCTACCCGTTGATTGAAGTATGGAATGAAGGTGATGTAAAAGAACTCAAAGGACAAACACACAAAGACATGGAAACACACAAAAACACACAACCCTACAGAACTGTTCTTTATCAGGAGAGATGCATCAATACAGCTAAACCATGGTTCAATATGTGCCTCGTTTATGGTCAGTTCTCAGTTTGGTTTGGTTTTGGAAGCTATTCTACTGTGTTTTCCAAAACTCTCTTTATATCACTTTAGAAATCTCCCTCAAAACCCTGACCTTGCAGTGCAGCTGGATCCAGCTGATTCAAGTTGTGCAATCAGACAGATCCTTGCCAAGCTCCAATCTACAACGACTGTGCTTGGTCCAAGGCAGCACGACCTAATGAGCATCCTCCAAAGCAGGAAGAGGTGGGATCTATTAGGTGAGACAGCAGCATAAAGTGACTGCTCGTGCAGGCATTAGCATAAATGCTAACAGCTTCAGTAGCAGCTTTATCAGATCTGGACCACAATTCTTTATTTAATGAAAAAACAAAAAACAACAGTGAAAGGATTTTTTGCTAGAAAGGATATTTGTTTGTATGTCCAACAACATGGCTAAACTTTTGTGCAGTAGCGCCGGCCCTCTGCATTATCTGATAGTCCAGAATGAGCTTAAATGTAATTGATAAGGAGTTTTGAAAATGCATATCAATCTCGATCTATGCCCACAACCTGAGTTACATTGCTCCCTCATAATGCGTCTCCTTTCCTTTAATGTTAGAGTACCGTGTGAAAACTTGCCCTCAGTTTTGCTTATGGGGACAGGGTAACAACTTGCTAGCAGGAGTTTCTTTGTCCCAACACCCTGACTCACAGGCACACTGAAAGCATAGCTGTTGCAAAGAAAGAGCTATCATGCATGAAAAACAACTGAAACTGAAAATATGACAATTCTCAGGCACGTACTGAACCACCGGTTTGAGGACTGATCAATATTATGATGCACCCCTGCCTCTCAGTCAGTGAATCACACAGGACCACAGTACTTTGTAACATTTTTGTCTTTAATACAGGGGCTAAGAACAGGTAATCTCATCTAAAACTGACTCAATAACACACATCATTTTTAATAACGATTTTCTTTTCTCTTCTTTTCAATGCTAGATTTACATCCTGAAAATTCATGAATATTTAAATTAAAAATCCTAATTCATTTTAGCTAGTATATATAGATTTTTAGGTCCATACACATTGATTCTACTGACAAAGATCCCGTGTTTCGAGGCTAAAATCAACCCTTAACTGGCTACACTCATCAATCAAAAAAAAACAACTGTCATTTCAACTTTTACATCTATGGCATAAAAACACAAACTCTGAGGGAAACATAAACAACTCAGACATGTAAAAACCATGGTTCCAGTTTTAAAACAATAAACGAGCAGATGAAAAACATCATCGGTTAAACTCATAATAAAAGGACAAAAATCAAAATGATGATTAAAGACGAGGTGAGGCTGAAGTCCTCTGAGGAATGACGGAAGATGAGCTATGGATCGTGTGTGTGAAACTACGCACGTTTATCGCCACAAGTACAAAGTGCCCGTGCGTGTCAACACATAGGAAGGAGGTAAGTCTCTCTGTGGGCTGGTTGTTATTAAGGAAGGGGGTTCTTGCGTTCAGGCCTGGGTCAGGAGAGGAGGAGTGGGTGGGGTGAGGGGGGGAGGTTGGGGTTCCCTTGGTCCCTGGACTCCCTCAAGAGCTGTGGGTGAACTGGTCTTGCTCGATGGGTTTTTTGACCCAGGCACCCAGGCCGGCCTTGTGGAAAGCTTTGATGAGCGCCTGCTTGGCAGAGTGGTACTCTGTGGCTGCCTGCTTGGCTTCATGGTACGAGCTGGGCTTCAGCATCTTGTTCCACAAAATGGACGACAACTGGAATAGAAAGAGATAAAAGAATAATTCAAATTATTTAACTCAATAGAGCGGTGCAGACATGAGGTCATTTTGTAGGCCAATCTGGAAGTTAGCATCACACTGTTCAAGTGAAAGCCTGTTGGACTTTGAATTATGTTCTTAAATCATTACTTCAATTAAGGTCTTTTTTATTCATCATAATAATCTTTCAAAGTTTTTTTTAGAAACTTAGACGTAAACAACGAGAGTAAAAAGCTATTACTAAGCTATAACGGAAGGGTTCGTCGTTTTTGTAGTCCTTGTTCATTAGTAACCATGTATCAAAAACAAAATAAAACGTTACAATTCAAATGCGGGAAATATCAGATGTTTTTTATGTTACAAAAAGAAAACATTCAAATCTTGTTGTACGTGTTCATCACAGACCTCGTAGCATGTAAGTATCCAAAAGGCCATTCTAAAATCCTGTTAACTTTTCACCATGAGAACCTGAGGGGCTAATATGCTAACTTGTTTTGGGTTTTTGACTCATGCTCCATCACTCTTTAATGCATGGGTAAACATTTTTAACTATAGGTACACACAGATCCTGGCAACAAAAGGTAGAAAAATAAAGATAAGAGCCATATTGACTTTATTTTAGCAGACATGTATGTACAAATCCAGAGTTTATAACAGTCAGAATAGACAGTTCAATCATATTTCCTGTTGTGCCTCTCTTAGTAAAAGCTCAGTTTGCCCTTTCTGACATCAAACTATTATCGCTTGTGCAAAATACTTAAATTGTGAACTTTTCCATGTTCCAATATTTACAGACTCAGGTCACTTGTGGAGAGTATTTTCTGGTTCTTCATAAACATTCATTTAGAGCATATTTTGCAGTGACAATTACAAAGAGGAACAGGGCTACAGCAGCAGGGATAAGCAGTCATAATGTAGCACACATGCATCCGGACTGAAGCCTTAGCATCGCAAGCTGGAGTCGACAAACACCAAGGTGGTCTTCACACCTATAACTCGTTCGCTTTGTTCTGATTCACAACAAAAAGGATACAATTTTAATGTTAACCTTAATTTGTTTCATCTCCATACTGCAGTAGAGTAAATCATGCATGGATGTCTGAAAATTACTACGTCACCGCCCAAATATGCAGTAAACAGCCATGAACCAGTACTCCTCCTGTTTGTGCTACTAGCTGGTAGATTGCATTCTTACTGCAAAAAAAATAACCCAGAGATCAACTGGAAGCAAGCAAAGACCACCTCTTTCAAGTGATCTTGGCAGCATCATTTACCAAACCAGGACTTGATTGCTGTGTTCACATTTATTCAAATGAACCGAGCCAAAGGAGGACGCTCATCCGTCACAGAACAACTCTCGTAAACATTCCAGACATGAAAACCATCCCAACCAGTTTAGGTTTTAGGTTATGACACATATCATACTGTTTATCCGTCTTTATTCCCAGTTACTAAGGTTAAAATTAAGTGACATTGCATATTTTAAAGAAGGTTGTCCCTCAGTCCAGCTCTTTGTTCTAATCTACAGGTTTTCACCAAACTGAGCTGAAAAAACTGCCAGATGAAAAATCCTGTGGTTCGACGTCTTCGTTAAAAAACTGTAATCTTTAACTATGAATTCCTTCACTGAAACTGAATCAAATAAACAGCAGGAAAAAGAAGCAGAGGTCAGAGTAATGCAGTTCTACCTTTGAGTGCAGGCGCACCCAGCGGCTGTAGAGGGCGTGCTTGCAGAGGCGTGAGGGGCGTCCCATGTCGTCTTTGCCCGTGGTTGCATTGATCACCTCCAGTGCCTGGTCGCCCACTGTCCAGTTCACACTGAAGTTTGGGGCCTTGCCAGGCTGCCTGGCTTCTGCGTTACTTATACCTAAAATGAACGGGAAGACAAGAGTTCAGACACTTGGCAGCAAGTAAATATTCATTTATAAAATAAAGTTCAACATACTCAAACATTTTCAGAAGGCTCAGTGACACTTTTTGAATCAAGAGAGGGTTTGGAGGTAAAAACAGACAGAAGTGACATTTTTAACATAATTTCCATCCATCTTCTTCTGTTAATCTGGGGCCACGTTACAGAGGCAGCCGTCCAAGCAGGTCAGCCCAGACTTTCCTCTCTCGAGAAACATTCTGTAGATCCTCCTGGGGGACTCAGAGGTGTTCCCAGGCCGGATGGGATATCTAATCCCTCCAGCAAAGTTCTGGGTTGCCCTGGGTTCTCCTCCCAGTCTAAAACAAGGCAACCAGGAAGCACTGTGGAGTCAAGATTGTGGATCAACCTTAAATTGAGAATATAAGCTCCCATATTAGGTCAGGCTTTCTGTCGGCAGGTAAGTAAATCAATGTTTAAGCTCTGAAAGGGGAGAGGAAGCTTGGTTTTACTGTTAGTGTCAAAAATACATTTTACGGGGTGCTGGTTTGGCAGAGTGGTTAGCACCCCATGTACGTGCTTCTGCCGGTCCAGGTTAGAATCCCGCCTGTGACCTGTTTGCAGAGTGTCTTCCCCTGCTCTCTCTCCCCCTTTCACAAGCCTATCCACTGTCTCTCTGCTATCAATAAAGGCACAAAATGCCCAAAAATATACATTGAAAAAAAATATATATATATAAATATACATTTTACATCTGACAGATGATCTAAAGGTGTGATATAAAAAAAAACTCTGTTCAGTCATTTCTATATATCAGTACTGAAATTGGCTAACATAGGTTTTGAAGTATTTGCATATCAGATATTTGCAAAAATGTAATATTGTGCATCTGTACAAATTAGATGCCCAAACCACCTCAACCACTTCAATGTGAAAGAGCTACAGCTCGACTTTAAGTTCCTTCTGGATGTCTGAGACCTTCTCCATATCTCTAAGGCTGAGCCAGCCTTAGAGATAGATTTAATTTAATTCAGAGGTCAGCACAGTCACAAAAACATGGGTGGAGCGACACCGCACTGTCGTGGAGGAGTAGCGTGAGCGGACCATGATGGAATATTGGTGAAACTAATGAGTTTTTGGACGATTAATGCAGTTTTGGGAGCGGCGCTATACATGCCCCGTGTGCTACCATTATACGGATGTCCGCCGCTCGACTTTGGATCTAAATATCTCCTGAAGCACTGTTTGGATCAGGAAAGCCTTCTGGGTGAGTATATGTTCTACTTCTTTCTATAAACAATGTGAAAGCTGTAGAAACCGCACTTATCCTTTAAGTTCCCATTATGACAAACGGCTTTAAATCCGACATCAGATGTGACAGGACAGTTAATATAGATACAAATGTTTATGCTGGTTCAGACGGTTACATTAAATAGTGATTGCTGTGATTGTTTATTGCATTAAAATGTGCCTGACACTCTGCAAACCTGCCTCTGAGGCTTTGTTGACGTGTGCGCACATGTGCGCCTGTCACCAAATTACAGCTGCGGAGTGTGCACTTCGCCTGCGCTGAGAATAGACCAGGTTGGAGCTGGCAAGCTTTCAGCGCACCTTCTGCACAGTTTTTTGGCACGAAATTGTCACTGCGCAAACCTGAATCTGTCGGCACCTCCCACAGGTGCACCGTGACCTCCCCCTGGTGTGCCGCCACACCCATCTCTGCACAGACGGTCTACCAAATTGTCAAATTGGCAGCGCACGGTGGTGCGCCGGACAAAATTAACACTGCGCGGGATGCGCCAGGCTTGTGCACCCTGTGCTGTGCCACGAAATTAGGGCCCTTACTCTTAAAACCCACTAAAGGACCTCCAGCTTAAGTGCAAACTATAAACACAGCCAGAGAAGCTGAGATAAACATTAAGTCTCATTCAGGAGGCACGTTGAAAGTTTGGAATCACACATTTTTGTCAAGTGTTGATTGGAAGGTGCCACATAAAACTAAGAAATATGTCTGCTTAATTATAGATTCTAGTCTTCATTATGTAATCATGATCACTATTTCATGGAAATCTCTGATAAATAAATTACAAAACCAACAAAATGTTTGAAAACATTTGCCACCTTATGCAATAAGCTCTCCAGATGCTTCTACGGCACAAGCATGTCTCAATTAATCGAAATCAAAACGAAACGGGCTGAAAATTCTGCATTATTTATTTTTTTTCTGCTTAACCCAGTTCAGTGAGAACATTCCTCGTTTGGTGTTTTAAGGATATTTTTCCACCCTCACTCTAGCTTCACAGACTCTTAAGCCTCTTAAAGTCCTATTCACTGCTCTGTGATACTTCTTCACCCTGTGACCCCTCGTAAGGGCTCTTCAGTCTTAACAAGGATCTAGTCTGAGCTTTGAGGGAAGAGTTTTTGAAGAAAATGTCCTTACTGCATGAATGACAATATATCCTTACTACACAACTTAAAGGTGTAGTCAGCGATCTTCTAATCTTCTAATCTAATGCACGATTTGTCAAAATCTCCGTATTTCTCCTCTCCATCCACAAGATGTCACCACTGACAGCAAGTTGGAAAAAAAAAGTCCGGTTTCCATACACAGCCTTGGCTCTGAATTTCAGCAGGTAAATACTGTGGCTCGGGCCGAGTCACCAAAACAGAGTACACCCCCCCACATCCAGGGGGCGATCACACTCATGCGCAGATCAGACAGAGGGGGGAGGGGGAGTCGTGGATGTGTAGCGTGCGCAGTTAGCATAAGAGAGAGATACAATATGTGCAGTAGCAATGGCTGAAAAACAGCCCAAAAGAAAAAGGTCAGAGGAGTGAAAAAGGAAAAAGAAGGGCTATGACCATGAAAGAGCGAAGACCTGAAATAGGACGTGGATTTCGCTGTCTTTCTGCTGGATAGGTAGGCAACATTAGCTTTGTGGTGCTTCATATAACAGTAACAGCCGTCGGGCATTCATCTTATTGTCTTATCTGCCAGAACGTACTGTTGTCGTGATGTTATCAATAATTGCAGTCAAGTTGTCTGACGAGTCAGGGTTAACTTAGCTACGCTGGTCAGCTATGTAGTTTCTACGGCCGTTTCCATGACGATGCACGTCCATCAGCTTTCGGGGGGCGGGTCTAAAGTCATTTATCAACAACCTCTCCACTAGTTTTCTCCCACATCGCTGACTACACCTTTAATGTGATCTATAACTTACAAATACATCTTACAAATTAATCTTTCATCATTTCAACATCCCAAAAAGTATAAAGCAAGAATTTTTAATGCAGAGTTGCTCCATACTTTTCAAAATTACATTAATGACATTTGAGACAAAAAAAGAGAAAAATGACACCTTGTTTTTATAATGCAGAGCGAGACGCAACCAGCACAGGTGTGGGACAATAAAATCTATCAAATTAATTCAAAATAAAGGGAAAACACTTTTAATTCAGTAGATAAAGACAACATTTACTGATTAATGCTTATTCATAATTAAATTATTAACAAAGGATTCTGGAACACAAAGGCACATCTTGTAAAAATTGCCCATATCCCTAAAACGGAGACACTGAACATTAAGTTTAAGTCACTGCACAAACATAAATAACTCAAGATAACTGCTCCAAAGAAGAGAAATGTACTCATGGAGGCTGGTGGCTGTTTACTTAGACTGAGAGAGATTCTTTGGAGCATTTAGCCTTACAAACAACAACCTTTAGGATGCATAAGAGCCAAACAGTCTGAACAGCAAAAATCTGACCCAGGTTACTTTCACATGTGGTTCTTAATCAGATACATATCTGATGATTTCAAAGCCACCTACTGTGAATGGTTGAGTCACATTACATTCAACTTCTGAATTGCTGAAGCGATAAAGATGACACAAATCTAAGCCGGAGGAGGCGTGATACAGCAAGATCCAGGGTAAGCAATGGACAAACAGTTATGGATGAAATCTGTGTCATTGAAGCCCCTCACATCACTATCTCACCACTCCTTTCTCAAACTCATCCACACACACCTCTGCAGCCACTGTTTCAATAAAAAGCCATCGTTAAAGTGTGGACTTTCTTTTTTTTAAATCTCCTTCTTCTCCTTGTCAAGTTGTCATAATTTTGTTTGCACAACAATTTCAAAACTGAACACACGCTGATGTGAAGCATCCATGCTTACACCTCAGAGGTGTACAAAGTTTAAACTGAAGTCTGACGGCAGTCACATTTAAATTATAACGTGAACAACAATGTAAAAAAAAAAAAAAAAATCAAATTTCAACAAAAACAATCAGGTCTGAACATTTAGACCTGCAGAGTGAACGTTGCATTACTTTACAATAAGGATGGACATCATTGGTTAAAAATGGATGTTGCCTTTTCCCTGTGCAATATATATTGTGATTTTATAGACAATTCAAGATAAATGCAATGTTTTTATGTCCAACAGAGTCCTTATTAAAATCATTTGATTTATATGGTTACCTAAGACGCATTTAATGGTAAGAATTATGATGATATTTGAATAAAAGAAAAAATAAACTGCTGAAAGTCCCTGTTCAACAAGGTCACAACATCCCTGTGTCTACAACAAGCTTCTTCTGTAGTGGGGTGCTGGTTTGGTGGAGTGTTAAGCAACCAGGCATGTCCCATTAACATACTTCTGCTGGCCGGGTTCGAGTTCAGCCTGAGGCCAATTTGAAGAGTGTCTTCCCCCTATCTATCTCCCCTCCTTTCACAAGCCGATCCAGTCCCTCTCTCTCTTCTGTCAATTAAGACACAACACGTCCCAAAAAAATCTTAGAGAAAAAAAACAAAACACCTTCTGTAGTTTGTATGGCTTGTGTGCAAGTAACAGACAAACTCTGCAGCATAATGGCGTGTTCAGAAGAAGCTTTAAGGTGCTGAATCAGATGGAATATTGTTTGATGGTACACATAAATAACAGAATGACATGAATTGGGTCACATGACCAACACTGCATGTTCTGCATGTGCGCATTTGTACATTGCAATTGCAATGTAAAAACAAATATTGTTCACACATTAAGTTCCTTTGTGTTCAGATCCCAAAGCATGGAGAGCATGTGACCCCCCTCTATGCTTTAGGCAGAAAAGGGACAGAGCTATCTCCAGTCGTTATATGTCTGCCTCCTGAAGCGTCACATAACAATGCTTTATGTTCCACTCCAAAGCACTGATGTATCGGACGGAAAAAACAAAGAGACTAAGCAAGACGCCTTTTTGTTTTTTCTAGATTTCCTCTATAGTCTGGAAAAAAAAAGAAAACCATCCATCCCGGGGGAATCTGAGGTCAAAGCCTGCTCTCATTGTGCAAACTACCGAGCACAGGCCTCCACTGTATCTGAGGCATAACAAGGAGATATATGGATGCTGTAAATGCAGGTTTCCTGTACTGTGTGTGTGTGTGTGTGTGTGTGTATATATATGTGTGTGTGTGTATATGTGTATGAGTGAGCGTGTATATTAAGCTCTTTGGTTCCATTCGGCAGCACTTGTGGCAGCAGATGATTTAAAGGGGAGGAAATCCTCGGTGCTCTAACGCCACAGTGCTTCACCGCTAAAAACTCTCTAAAGCGGAAAAGGTTAATAACCTCCTACCATTATCTCTTTTACCCGCCATTTAGGGTGAAGGTAGAGGGGAGGAGCAGAAGAAGCTGCATGTAGCTGTCCGTCATCCCAGAGGGTATAAAACAGTGAGGACAGCAGCCCTTCACCTGGTTCATCTAGTGTTGGAGTTACTTGAGGTAGCAACAGTCTAGCTTTTAGATTTCTACTTAAGAGCTGAGGAGTTAAGTCTTTTAGTTTTTAAATAAATTACCAAAGTTCATAACTTTCTCATTATTAGGGATGGAAAAAGTTGCTGCATTGTGATGTGGACGTAGATGAAAGTCAAATGATCACTGCAGAGGCTGCTGTAAGACTGCAGTACACGTTTTGTTTCTGAGGAGGAAAAACAAGAGCAGGAAGATGAGACCCAAGAAATGTGTTTGTTTTGGTTTACAATGAAAAGACATTTTTCTGCAGCTGATCTCAAAAGACATGTCTGACTAATAAGAGGGGATCATATTTAACCGACTGCTTATATTTTTTAATCTAAAAAACAGCCTGTTGCAGAAATAATCAAAATCAAAGACACGACTCACTGCATCGTGATTCACTGTGATATCGAATTGAACTGAGTCATTAACTTAATAATCTTAATTGAGTATATAAGTATGTATATATATATATATATATATATATATATATAAGTGTATGTATATGTATATGTATGTATATATATATATAAGTATGTACATAAGTATGCACAGGTGGCAATCATGTTTCCGCAGGTCATTTACACACTTTTCTAAAGATAGAAGTGTTTGTTGAATCAGACGAAACATTTTTGTACGACCCCAACATAAGAAAAAAGGTAAGAAAATTTAGGAAGAGAATACGAAAATATTGTTGCATGAAGCCCATTGTCTAATATGAATACGAAACAAATTAAATGCCCAGTTTTACATCACATTTAGTATGTATAGTGTTAAAGTAAGTGGTAGTGGATCCAGTCAAACTTAAATGCTAATTTATCTGTCATTTAAACAAACCTTAATGTGGCATTAGCTTAGCAGCAGCATATATCTGACAGAGCCGGCTGTTTTACATTATGTAGGCTCACTGTCATACTAGAGGGAGGTCAGCATTCAACAAGGATCTCTAGGAGAGTTACAACTTCCCTTCAAAAGCACCAGGCATTAAAACACTTCACACACTCTGTGGTTATTTTAAGGAGCCCACTATGGAGCACTGATACATGAAGCCATATCACAACAAGCAAATACAAGGAGCAAGTACAGACCACATGAGGCACTGCAGTAACTTACTCCAGTGGGGCAAACTGTGGTGGCAACCAACTAAACAGAGCTAATACACTGAAGTACACTAATGCCTAAGTCAAGTTTTATGTTTACTGGTGTCTGCTGGGGGCCTTGAGGTTGTTTAAATTCAGTCTACATACATAAACTAACAATTATATCATACAAGGATTTAATCAAAAATAAAATAAAATACAAATTAAATTATTACAACTTTCTGCATAGGTTAGGTGGGTGGGTAGGGGGCTCGGCTCTTATTAGATGTATCCATTGGGGGCTCCAAGGAGAACCACAGCCCTACATGAACTCAGTAGACATCATAATTGATCCCCTGAGGGTTTCGCCGTAACGTTTGAAGGTGCCCTGATGAAAAATTCATTGTAGCATCAAATCATTTCATGTAGGTTTACTGTGAAGCTTTGGTGTCCCTATTGGAAGATGGCAATGAAATAAAAATAAGAATGAAAACAAAAGCTCAATAAGATAAGAGAGACATTAAAAACATATGATACATCTACAGTGAAGACACGTTTTTTTCTTTGTGTCTTAATTAAAGCATGTTGTACATATTTCTTGGATACATAGTTAATATGAGTTACACATTTCAAACTAAAATTTGTTTACTTTTTCTTGTTTATTTCAATTTGGTTTTTACAGTGAATGCTGGACATTCCAGTTGCTCTTATTCAATTAAATTTTGACCAAACTAGGCTACTTGGCATTTATTTCAAATTGTACAGGAGCAACTGAAGCACCAAGAATTATTGTTTTTATATCATAAGAATCAAAGTACTCAAGAATCTGATACAGGTGGACACTAATGTTTGGACAATCAAAGGACATAGACTTGATGAAATGTCTTGGAAAAAAAAATCCCTTTGCTTTTTGCGAAAGGTCAAGCTAATGATGCAAATATAGAGAATTCAACAAGGTAAATATCAGCTCAGACAAACAGAGAAGAAGAGCAGCAAGTGTGTCCCTGCTTGGGACGGAGCAGTGAGGGGGACAAACATGTCTACTGATCAGGATTAGCATCTTCCTCTTTGATATTTAAACAGCTGGAGTTTGACCGGAAAAGACAAACATGAAGATCCTCTTCCAACAGAATCATATTTCTTCTGAGAGCTCTCAGCTCCGTATCAGAGGCAGTATGTATTCATTTGCTCACCGCTGAGAAGAGGCCTGTTGAGAGTGAACTGCTGAGGCAGATCCTCGATATCTGCGATGCGCTGGTACATGGCCCTGGAGAGGTGGTCAGCATGGTAGAGACTGCCCAGGATGATGCTGGAGAAGTAGATTGGTTCTGTGAAGTAGCTCATCAGAGAGCCCTGAATGCCCACCACGTTCCACCTGCAGGGAGAGAACACAACATTAGACGGCACGTGAGTGGTACACTTTCACCAGATTTTAATGACATTTTCAGAAATGTGTGTCATGGCACATTTTTTAAGGATTTGTTTACATGAAAGATAGGACAAATAGTGTCAGAAATGCTCTGGGGAGGGTTGAGGCACTTAACCTGACACGCCAGATGGACAGTTCCATACTCTGCCACAGAAGTATTTCAACAGCCCATCTGGGAAAGAGCTGTTTGAAAATGTTTTCAGAGGCAGAACCTTTTTTTTTTAAAGTTATTTTTTTTCGGGCTTTTATGGCCTTTATTATATAGGACAGCTGAAGACTGACAGGAAAGCAGGTGAAGAGAGGGGGAATGACATGCAGCAAAGGGCTGAGGTCGGGATTTGAACCAGCAGCCGCTGCAGGGGGTTTGCAACCCCTGTACATGGGGCGGATGCTCTACCAACTGAGCTAATGTCCGCCCCCAGAGGCAGAACCTTAAAAAAAAAACACAGTAGCTTGTGACTGGATGATCGATTGGCTTGTCAAACTCATCACAAACCAAAATCAAGCGACGCTGCAACGTATGAAGTAGCTCTCGCTGTTGTTAGCCATTAGCTTAAACTACCTTAGACCATAGTGTTACATCAAATTATACCACACAGATGGATTATTTAACATTTATATGTGACATGAACCTTGTTGAAGACAATCTCTACCAAGTTTTCCCAGTAATCTTCTGAGGAGAGCAGATTTCGCCAAGTATCACTGAGTAACTATGATGACCATAGACGAATCTGCATGTCCATGGAAAATTTCTGTGTTCTGTCTCTGTTTCCCAGCAGTGAGGAGAACAGCATAAACATAATTTGTTATGAGACAAGCTTCAAGTGATATTCTTTGCTCCTCTTTAAAAAAAAAAAAAAAAATTGTATCCATTTCTGATTAAAAAAAAAAAAAAAAGATATGGAGACCGCTTCAGAAGCCACCACTGTTCTCAAACATGTAGCCACTTCCTGTTGTCGTCACGTCCGCAGCTCCCGCCTGTTCTCTGATTGGGTCGTCAAGCATTTAGCCGAGTAAAATCGTTAGATAATGGAAGTTGGCAAGATGGTTATCCAAATTTCAGACAACGAATCAGGCAAGTTTGTCTGCTCTGCAAGGCTATGAGGCAGTAGGCAGAGTTAGAAAAGGGATGAAAAAGAGGCACAGCAAAGCTGCTGCAAGTTTGAATCACACCAGGGCGAGCTGCACAAGGCCAGAGCCCCAGCTTATATGGGTCTGAGCACGGACATAACCACAAGGTCATTGCCCTCCTGACAGGCATGATTTCTCAATGACAAATCTTTAATATGGGAATCGACTGACAGGGCACATAAAGTAAGGAGATGGACATCATGTGGCTCACAGACCACCAGTTTCCCACCCTTCATCTTAATTGT
This sequence comes from Scarus forsteni, assembly GCA_036419115.1. Taxonomy (NCBI): domain Eukaryota; kingdom Metazoa; phylum Chordata; class Actinopteri; order Labriformes; family Labridae; genus Scarus; species Scarus forsteni. The sequence goes on from JAZDUH010000098.1 coordinate 39,514,544, forward strand.
GTAAATATAAGGTTTCAAACCTGAACATTTTATTAGAACATGTTCAGCAGTGTGCAGGGGTTTCCTCTGTTTCTTGACTCCAACCAAGAAACTAACTGACACTGTTTGTCTTGTGCTTTTTTTGTTGTTTTTATGGCATTAGAAAAGATATTTTTTAGATTTTTTTACTTATCTTACAGTAAATTTCACATGTTTGTATAACGCTATGAAGAGTAAATCTAAGTTTTTAGCTCAGTAGTCGTGTTGTGTATGAAAACATAAGGAGGGATAAAAGTTTTTACAGCATCAACAAGTACATACTTTGTAAACAAAGATGTATCATGATGTGGTTTGTGCATGATTTTAAACAAACACACAGGGGAACAAACAGAATATATTTTAGTACATCAACAACCAATGCAACCCACCACACACATCACCCACAGTCCCACAGCTGTGTACACACAGAGCTATCCAATTTCATTTTCTACAAACTCTGGTGCATTACTATGTTGTGTCATTAACCATCTCTCGCCAGTCATTTTCCCATTGACATGCTCTGTGAAGTCTGCCCACCCGACTCGAGTGAGAGGGAAACAGAAAAGACAGCGGGAGAGGGAGACAGTGAGGGGGAGCATGAGAGGGGAGGCAGGAGAAATGAGAAGGGAAAGATGAATGAGAATGGGAGGGCAAGTTAAGGAAATAAAGGAAAAGGATTTAGATGACGGATTCAGAACAAAGTTTTTGTTGCTTGAATTCAATAAAAACACAACAAAAAAACAGCTTTAAATCTTTTCCCATCCTGATACTGTCCTTAATCAAAGTTTATTAATCAGGTGCAGAACCAGGACTTCAGTTTTTGTTGTGCCCATGTAAATTTGGATGGAGTTTGTATCAGATGTCTAATCTATCCCAAGTTGTAAAGATACAAACATTCACTATAAAATAATTCATACTAATTTCTTTTGCAAACAGGCAACCAAGAAAATTGGCGGTACAGATGGTAAATTTTACATGGACCTGAGCTTATACAGCACTTTAATAGTCTCTTTTGACCACTCAAGGCAGCTTCACATCGCAGGTCACACCTACACATTCACACCCATTCACTCAAGTATCGTTTGTAGTTTCTGTGAAAATATCCATCAGTACCTACTAAAACACTCATGCCCTTTCGTACCCATGTATACGCCACTTATAAAAAATGTTGACAAAGTAACTTCTAATGACACTTTTGCATATATTTGCTCTTTGTACCCTTCAAGTGTCAAAAAATATGATCCTCTAGTAATAAGTATTTGTTAATGTCGCCCTCTTGGTGACCAAAGTTGCCCACTCCTGTCCTTGATCAAATAACTGCTAAATCATGCATTTTTTGTGAGATGGTACATGTGTTCTCCATTTGTATAACATGTTTACATCTGGGTAGATGGACCTTTCAATAGCAGGGCAGTAACCAATTATTTGGAGCTACAGAGGATACAAAAGATGGGTGGCTCTGTTACAGTTTAAACAGACTGTGGGCCTGTACAGATTAAAGAACGAAGGACTGACTTAAAAACCTGGTGTGGACTACTTGGTTATCCTAATGTGACTGTTGAGCTTGCTAGTCATGAGCTCTCCTATTTGGACCAATAAAATCAACAAAAACAGACTGACTTTGTCTTAAAGCATTTCAGTTCATCCCCTTCAGTCAGACTATTTAAGAGAGTGTGAAATTACCTACATGAACGAAGAACAATGATGTATATGCAAGCACAAGACCCGAGGCTACTCAGATGGACCATCGTTTCCATATGCAATATTCTACCCGAGTGTGTGTGAGAGAGTATGTGATATTGTTTTGAAATGGGGGACGGCAAAATGAAATTTCTGATTTCATAGCTGAGAGCAGTAGAGCACACACTCAATACAGCTGAACAGCAGCATAATATTCTGTACAGTGAACAGAGTGTCGAGGCAATTCTTTCAAAACAGGACCAAGATTACAAAAACATTCTTCAGCTTTGTCAAAAGAACCACGAGTAAGCAAGGACACATAGATTAAATTATGTTTTTTGAGGAGTTCCTTTTTTTCCTCAGCAAACTTCAGTATATTTGATTGTTTTTCTCATTCTGTATTACGCTCTGCACAAAATGAGAGCATATGAACAGGTGAGTGCCCCCATGCCATCTAAAGAACATTATGACAGCAGAAGAAAAAGAAAACAACAGAAAAAATAACCCACAAGTGCTTTGTTTGCTGATGAGCTCAATCAAATACAAGAGAGTGATGCACACTGAGGCAGAGAATGAGCGTTTTTCAATGAAGCCCTGAGGCCCCGGGGCTGGGCGTGTAATCAAAGTAAAATGAGCACGGAGAAAACAATGTGTGAGTAGGGAAACATTACAGGCATGGTCAAAGTGTGCCAGACAGTTCTGCTGTATTAAATAGCAGCCCTGCGGCAAACTATCACTCAAATGTGGACAGGAGCAGGTGGGCTGCAGATCCCTCACCTGTCGAAAAGCTGAGCTGTCGGAACCAGGAAGCCAAAAGTAGTTTTTTCCCTTAGAGTGGAAGAGCTATATTCAAAACCTTCACTGTAACATTGTTTAGTTTGTATTTTGGATATTAGTTTCAGTCACGATACAGTCATTTTTGCCTTTTATGTATGGGTGCTTTTCCTTTTGTGATATCTGCTCAACTTGACTCAACACTTTCTGGTTTGGTTACTACATGATCAGTTTTCCATTACAATTCAGTCTGTAGGAAAAGTACGGTTGCATCTTCACAACAACGAAGGAGGAAACAAAGGCTGTTGGACCCAGTGTGGCCTTTTGTAACACTTACAGAAGAATTTAGTTCCAAAGACAATTTCAAGCAGCAATACAACAAGCTATTTAAACAGAGGAGAGTGTGGGAAATCATACAGCATCCTGGATCCTCAACGGGGGTGTTTCATTTCTGCATCTATACCCCTGACTCGTGGTGATCAAGGTTATAATAGTTTTGGATTTGTCATTATAGTTTAGTTTTAGTTAGTTTTGACATTTTTTTCCCATTACAGTTTAGTTTTAATTAGTTTTAGAGCGGGCATTCTACTTTTTATTTAGTTTTGATTTTTGCAGTAAGGCTTAGTTTTAGTTTAGTTTTTTCATTCCTTATTTGCCAGGTGCAGGATTCAAAAAAGTCAGAGTAAGTATTTTATAATACTGTTTATTTTCAAGTCCAACATAGTGCTCACTGCCCAGTCAATGCTGATACTGTACTGTTGGCTGCTGCCTTAAACACAAGAAAATAATATAAACTTACTATAAAAAATATAAACATCAATATAAACAATATAAACTCTCGGCTTTCTTGTTTTCATAGGCTGTATAAGCCTCCTCATGTGTGCTCCTCAAATGGCCTTTTAAGTTTATGGGATTTTCCCCATAAGAAGCGCTCCACATATCTCACCAGTTTTAATTTCTGCCAGGCACTTGCATTTGTTTGTCTCACTGTCGTACACAAAAAAATCCCAAATGGGACACTGCGGCCTCCTCCCAACTTTAGCCATTTCTTCCACGTCGTTCCAACAACACGTTTCATGGTGGCACAGAGCACAGCCAGTCAGTGCAGTAAACAAGCACGTCCCAGTACCTCGCTATGATGGTGCCGTACGGCGCTGACAACTGCCGAAAACTGTCGTAAAATTGGTTGGGAAAATGTGTCGGGTTAATTTAAATCCTAGAGGCTAAAAAATATTGTCAAAAATGATAACGAAGGACATTTTGCCATAATTTTGGTTAGTTTCAGTTCGTTTTGTGAACACAAGATACAGTTTCAGTTTACTTATCGTTTTTGTTTTCTTTTCTAGTTTTTATAAGTTTGAGTTAACTGCAATGTATTTTAAATTTTAGTTTTTGCTTTTTAGTTTCGTTTTAGTTAACTATTATAACCTTGGTGGTGATACCCTGACCATGCAGAGGTCAGCAGTTTATCCATGTTGCGTTTAGTCTTGGCTCAAAAAAGCTAGACCTTTCGTTTGTAGACTCGAGAACCAAACAACTGTGCATGCATACTGTGTTTCCAGCTGACAGGCAGATCAGTATAATGGATATTCTTCTCATTTCAAGTGAAAATTTCAAGATTGTCACATTACTTAATTATATGATAATATATATCTAATTATCAAATAAAAAATTATATTAAATAACATATATCTTAATTTCCCTGAGGGAGTTTCCCAAAGGAATTATAAAAGGTCAATCTAATCTCATCTAATTACATTTTACTTGGAGAGAGACAGTGCCAAATCTAGCAGAAAGGTAAAGCAAAGTGATTGCATCCAGTTCCATGAACAATCATCCCCTATTCTGTTATAAATGTTTGTTTTCTCCAGCATACAGCCTAGTGTCCGATTCCAGTTTCTCTATACAAAAGCTGGGTTGAACAGAACTGCTGTGACATGTTTGAAATATTGATGTGATATGAACCTCATACAACTCCACATCAAAATTCAAAAATACTGAATTCTCCTTGCTAAATTAATATTGTAGCTGTACAATTCATGATTCAAACATAGCAAGTGAAATAAGCTGGGATCGATGTGTAATCCCACATGGAACGCCGGATGTGTTACATCAGTCAGACACACACACATATGATATGCTGTATATATAACTTTTTTTCTAATGCGTACTGGAAGCTTATCCTTTAACATATTCTATCACAATTAAGTCTTCTGAAACCACGATCAATACTGTTCTTTTGTTTGGTTAAAAGATAAAACAATCTGCTTCTAACAACATTTGCAGCCATATTTTGCGTTGCAAGGTAAAAGACTTTCTCCCTAAAAACAGCTACATCATGGATTTGGAATGTCTAACATGGTTTTCCCTAAATTGTGTTCCCTGGTTACCAGAAGTAAGCACAGGTTTCTTCAAAATTTTCATAAAAGAAAACTTTATTTAGCAAATGGTGTTTTTTGCCATAGAATGTGGAAGTTGATCAACATTTCTGGTAATTTTATTTGGCAACAGCATAAAGACTAGTGTGTAAAACCTTCATTTTGTGTTGCTCTGAATGTAATCACAACTGCCACTGATGTCCACTTGTTCTATTGTCTGTTTTTATTAGTAATGTTTTAAAACTTGGCCTAAAAATTCATCATGACTTATTCATTTTGCCCAGTACTGACTTTGATTGCTTCACTTTTAGAAGTCAACACAAGTCTGAATCACTGAAAGCAGCGCTGACCGGCTGAGAAGAAAACAACCCGTCTTCACATAACAGACAGTGTTTGCTACACAGTCTACATGACCCTCATCAAATGAATGCTCAGCAGTCAATCACTCCGTTTATTTGGGTGAAGTGTTATGGTCCTGAATGTGGAAGGAGAAAGAAGAGGAAGGGGAAAGAAGGGTTGCTCCTGAGAAGAGTTATGGAGAAGTTTGATCGTTCATCAAAAGCACAGTGTTGCCTTGAACATGGACAGAGATTAAAGATGCCATGATCTGCCTCCAAAAAATGATCCAGGGACGAGAGAAACCATCAATTCAGCTGTCCCTGACACTCCCACAAAAAATGATAGACTGGAAATGACAAGCTGATGCATTGTGGTGTGAGTAAATAATACAAACAAAAAGTCTCTTATGACACAAAATGTGCTTTCAATTTTTTTTAATAATACACCTCAAGGTTTATTTCAAGGTAAAATGTTAAAGGGAAAATGATGCTAATTATTTTGTAGGCTTGTAGGCAAAATCAAAGAAAATATCAAGCAGAGTAAAATTAAGGATAAAACATTGTCAAGCCAGAGCCAATGTTTATCTAATCTGTATTCCTGTAAAATGTGAGCCCTCAATTCAAGAAATAAACATAAATTGCTACTTGATTTATTACTTAATTTAGCCAATCACTTATTGTCTTTATTTCTTGTTTTTAAGTCTTAAAAGAATAATCAAGTCCTGAGGCTATTTTTTTTCTGATAAAACATATATAAATGGTTATTAAATGTATGTAAGTGCTGTGGTTTAAATTTTACATAACGTCAAAAGTATTAATATTCAACATGCTGATGATGCAGCTTCACATAACCTCAAAGTGAAATAGCAGGTTTACCTCAGGACTTCCTTTTTCAGTAACAACAGTCATGATAGGAAACTGTGTGTCAAAGCAGGGATGTTACAATTTGTTGATGCTGTCCACAAAATTGTCACAGATAAATAATGTTGGTATAATTTCACAAAATCTTTGCATTGTCTCAGGCTATTGTTTTCTGGAGAATATTTGCTGATCTAACTTTCCTTATCTTTTTTTACTTGAAGCAGCATCAGCAAACAGCAGCCATTGTACGTAAAGAAAATAAAATACAGCAAAGCAGCGATGGGGGTTGTGACACCACCTTACTCTGGGCTAAGAGGGCAAACCCAGGGCTGACCCTATAAACTCAACCCTTCAGCAGCAAACACACACATGAACCTGGCATGAGGACTGAAGAGATTTGACATTTCATACTGCTGACTGAGATATAACTAAACTTATATTGAGCTACTTCTGACAGACATCACTTTTGTCAGTGCTCTATAACAGCAACATAACTAACACTTGCATTTCTGCGCTGTCTTTATTCAACTACAGTATTAACTAGGCACTTTAAGGGTTAATCTATGTGGTTTGTAAAGTGGGCCTTGCTTCTAGTTTAGGCATGCTGAGTGTCACTTCATAAAAAATATATCTGAAATAAAGCTTGAAAGCAAGAAGTTATATTGACATTTTTAGGTCTTCCTTTTCAAACATATCACTGAGAATTCCTTCTAAAGTTAATATAAACTCAGTGTGAATGTGGTATGTTTCCAAAGTCTTACCATATTTATATTCAAACAGTTACCAGGCTTCACATTAAAATAACATCATCCACATTACAGCAAGACAAAAATCAAAACATCAGAAGTCAACAATATCAACAGTCATTAGTTGCATCCTTTGTGTTAAGTGTTGACAACCTGTGTGTCAATGTGAGAATATATGGTTATTTTGTCAATAAAACACCACATTTTCTGAGTGATACATTGTTACTCTGTTCAGTGTGGTACCAACTGACCCATGCAGCAGTAATAGGAGGGTTTCAGTCACGTGATTATTATGACGTATGAAGAGGGCGTGGTTTTAGATGGAGGGCAGGAAGTAAACATGGAGTCTATGAAGAGGACCGGCGAAAGTTCGTATTGTGCTGATGTAGGTCCAGTTTCAAGAAATAGATATAAGCAGTTAATCAACAGATACGGTGGGCGTGATCCATATCTCATGAAGATGAGCGAGTTTTCGGCAGAGACAAAAGATTTACCGACAATTGAGGCTATCGACATCGCAAACTGTCTGGTAATTCAAACAGCAGATGAAAGCCTACAAAAGTATGGAGGCATACAACTTTTTCATCAGCGGGTGGGTCCACAACCTCGGTACCAAACTACTACAGGATTGTTATTGTTTGGTCTTCGCAAGGGTGAGTCTTTCTTCTTTTTTATGTGTTAAGGTGCTAGCAGCTAGCAGTCGCGGCTATGATGTACACAAACCATGGAAACAAACACGCAACAAATCTGAATGGCGACGTTAGCCCAACAGTGAAAGAACACAAGGATGTTAATTTGTGATATACTTAAAGCACCCGTAAACAACACAAAACATTGGCATCTTGATTGCTTATCACCGCAAGTTCTAACGTTACTTTACCTCCTGCCCTCCATCTGAATTGCACACTGTCGCTATGCGACAATGTGACGTCACGTGAAACCCAGCTATAGTAATAGTAGTGACATCTGAGATGGATGGATGGATGGATGGATGGATGGATGGATGGATGGATGGATAGATAGATAGATAGATAGATAGATCGACATCGATCGGTCAGTAGGTCGGAAGGTAGGTGCACTTTATTAATCTCAAGCTGGGAAACTGTGGTAATTACAGCAGCTTTTTCAAAGACAGTAATAACATATACACACTAAAAAGAGACTAATGATTTGAACAAAATTATAATGTATCATCAATGTATCAATGTAAAAACCATAAATAAAACAAATGAATAAAAAATAACTAAATAAATAAGTTAATAAATGAGGCAATAAGAGTCCACTGTCCGCTGATTCACACAGGGCAGAGTAAATATTGCAGTAAGTGGCCACAGATAAACAGACTATGATATAGATTATTTCAGTTAGACTGATGTTTTCAGAATAAGCAGAAAGTTTTGCATTATGTGTTCTTTGGGTTAAAAGGTGGTTGTCACACCTTGATCATTTGAGAATGTTGTTCTGATACAAGTGCATGTTTCCTATTTAGCGCGGTGTGAGTACATATGAGCACAACAATTAATCCCTATTTCTGTAAAAACAACTGCACTAAGCTCCCCTGAAAGGGGTGGTCTTAGCTCACTTCCTATCACGCTGGAGCATTTTTTTGCACCAAGGACTCAGCACAAACAGGGTGATGAGTTAACTCGTCACAGTGCTGGAGTAGAAGTGAGCAGCAGTAGTAATAATATCTGTATGAAGGCAGCCATGCAGAAACTAAGAACTTCTTTATAAAGTGTTAGATCCCACAGCGTCACTTTCTGTGCACAGGCACCATGGAAATAACAAGTTCATGTCACTCACCATCAGATCATCAGAGGTCTGAATAACATCGACAGGTTAAAAAAACGCCCTTGTTCCCAGAAAGTTCCAGCAGGTTCAAGCGAGGGACTTTTTTTTCAATTCTGAGGCTGCTCTCTACTTTTCCACATCACTGATAGTCTCCATGTGGACACTGCTACTAGTGTTATGGTGTAATAGGTTATAATGCCATCTGTAGACACCAGTGAGTGTTGAAAAACCCTCTTCTTTGTCCACTGAGTTTGTGTGTGTGTGTGATAATTATGCTACAATGTGTAAGCATTTGTAAGACATTTGCTAGCTTCCTTCTCGTAAAGCACAGCAGGACTCAATCACAGCAACACTGGCTCTGATTTAATGACGTGAGGTCAGTGTTGCCTTTGTGTGTGATCTGGTTCATTTTAGTAATACTGCGGACTTGACATGATACCGAGAAAATAAGCAAATTATAGCATTTTTTAAATAGAATCAGAGCAAAGAAACCTAAATAGTGTGGGTGAAAACAGCCTAAAAATCTGCCACTGATCTTACCTTGCAATCTTGTCACTGCAGGACATAGTGAGTAGTCTCTCCCCTTGCAGCACTCCGTCCCAGGTCTGGATGGTGTTGCTGGACCTGACAGGAATGGTGCCCTCCCCCGACTCAATTTTGGTCCGTAACTGGCCTCTTGCTTTCCTGTTGGGATGTCTGTCTCCCTGGTCTTCATGGTGGAGGAGAGAAAGAAAAACGGCAATTCAAAATGATGCCAAAAATGGTGGAAGACATGACTTAAACTTCTATTTTGATCAACATAGTAATAAAACATTTTATGAAGTAAATTAAGATGTGCGCAAAGCACTTAGGTCTGTATTATGATGCAAATGTATACATGAATGTGTCATTCCAAAACTATAAAACACATTTAGAGAAAAGAAAGCAAAAAATTGCTTCCACAAAGCATGACCTGCTATTTATGATTATGCTATGTGTTCTCTGCTGTTCCACCAGCAGGCGCCATCTATTAAGTGACTAATTGAATGTGGCTGTTTTCTATTCAGTGTGCCATGTGCAAGGGAAAACACTTTGACAAGAGTAAGAGGGAGGTTAATCAGACAGACAGTGTGGGTGTGCTGGGCGGGAGGAGACTGATAGAGACAGACAGCAGATGACAAAAAGCTCTAATTACTCCAGCCTTGTTTAAATGTGTCTGTAATGCCTGTTTGCAGTAAAATTCTAATTAAATGAAACCAAGCATGAGGACAAGGAAAACGTACCAGTATAATTAAATAAAAAACACACTGTTGTTGAGACTGAATACTGAGCTGAAATGAGACCAAATTAAAAACATGTTGCTCCACAGAAACATTCAGGCTCATATCAGGCCCCAAGTGGGTGCTTCGTTTTGGCGGTTTACCTTCTACTCCCGCCTCGTGAGGGGAGAAGATGCGAGCGTCTCCGCAGGGCGAGGTGCTGATGTAGAGGTGGAATTGGACATTATCCTTTAACCTGTAGCCTCCCTTCTCGCACGGCACAAATATCGACTTATGATGCTCCTCTTTGTTGTTGCTATAATGAAAAAACAAATGATTAAGTGTAGCTGAAATTGAAAAACAGATTTTGGGAACAATACTTTAAAAAGAAACTTGTGTTTTAAGACCTCCGTCATCTTGTTAGGTTGGTTCACCACACACAGGAAAAAGAACTAATGAAGAGTCACTGAAACTGTAGCTGCACAGAGTTAGGGCTGGGGGATAAATACTTGGATGATAGTTTTGTTTTGAAGATTGTTTTCTGCAACCTACTCCACATTAATTTAGTTCCTTCTGAGATTCAAAACCCATATTTTCTTCAAACAGAGACTAAACAACATAAGTTTTTCACTTTTGTCATAAGAGAGCGACTTGACATTTTTGCCCAGGGACATTGTAAGCCCTGATTTTGTACAGGTTTAACTTATGATAAGAGAGGGCTCATGTTAACGTTTTGTGAAAGTGCAGTTTCCAGTGTTAGTGCAGACAACCCACCAAAAGTCAAACTACATATCGTGCATGAACACCTGAACATAGCCGAAGTACAGCATGCACAACAAGACCTGGAGGGAAATTCAGCTTAATTTTTGACATACAGTATTTTCATTCAATCAAATAAAACTTGCTTGGTGTGATTTCAGTGATATTTGTGTTTTTTTCTTTGAGAGAAAAAAGGATTAATTATATGACAGAAAACAAGAGATTTTATTTTTAGGTCCAAACTCCCAGCCCTAGTAACTGTATTTGTTATTTCAAAAAAAAAAAAGAAGTTGTGTGAGTACTTCACTGTTCAGCACAGAAATAAACTTTACATGGGCAGTAGGACAAAGTCACCCTTCAAACTGAAGATTTATCTTTGTGTATCTGCCAACATTCATTGGCAACAGCTTCGTTTAGAATTGCCCACTTGGTTTCTAATTATTAATGAAGGGAATGAGCTCTACATTGGTCACTGAGTGTTAAGGTGCAGGATAATATTGTCAATAAGCAGCTGCAGATCAATGTTTATCATACCTGCACAAGAAGATTTATTTTCAACCAAAGACATTACACCACTGTTTGTGAATTCTGAATAGGAGAAAAGTAGGGAGCATCTCTCTTTGGCACAAAATGTGATGAAATCAAGGATTTAAAGAGGCATACACAGGGGCTTTAAATATTCTTTGGTAGCCCACACAAGCATCTTTCACATGTGGGAAACCACATAACAAACAGGAAGTAAACTGCTTCCTCAAACACTGTAAACACATGAATAAAACTTTCAGTCACATTTTTGTTGTCATCACTTACTAAATCAGATTAGTGTGGTACAATAAACCATTTCACAATCATGAATATGAACACAGTAGTTACACTGCAGACTTCATGATGTTAGACACGAAACATAAAACACATCATGATGCCTCTTTGTCTTTTCATTTTTCAGAACTAATAACCAGGTACATGATATTGAATTGTTGCACAATATCCAATATACCGATATTTTCAAACGCATTATTGTTAACACCAGTACATTTTTCTCAACAGTATTCAGTCTCCATTTTACCACTTTTGACCTGCTCCTCACATTGGGACAGTTTGTTTGCATTAGAAACAGATAAAAAAAGAAAAACAGCATTGTATCCTCAAAATGGTACTATCGACCCTAAATAAAGACCTTCAAGTGAAGATAAAATGAAGCTTTAACGCAGTGTGTTTTATTATGCTTCCTGGAGTATCTCCTGTTCATCAGTGTCAGGGTTTGAATATATGACCATCTGATGTCTTGAACATGATATGATAGTTTTTTTTACAGCTAAAGGTGTGAGACTTAAAGACAGCACTGCATGGTGAGCTCTGCTTTCCGTTTAGATAAATCATGTCATCTAAATGTAACTCTGAACATTAAGAGAAATATTGATGGTGTTCCAGGATGATAACAAGCAACATGTTCATTTGGAAAGCTTAGCTCAAAAAGAAACATGTCCCTGCACCTTTGACTCCTACCCTGATTGTGTCTGCTGCAGTTTGGTGGCCTACAAGACTAATGATGAAATAAGAGAGTGTGCTTAACATTTAAAAAAATACCTCAAAGACCCAGAAAGACCAAAATGCTTGATGGAAAAGAGTTAAGTAACTATTCAATTCATATATTTGCCTTTGTCATATAAAACATTACAATATTTATTATAAAGACAATTATCCAATGTTTTTTCCAGTATTATTCATTTATGAATAAGACATGAATCAATATTGATCAGATGTAGTAAAGAGCTGTGTAAATACATGCACACATTTTACCATTAAAAACAATACAGTGACAAATTTACAGCCTCCACTGACCTGAGGAAGAACTCCAGCTGAGAGTAGAGGTATCTAATGAGTGAGCGTCGGGCGATTATCTCAGCGTGGCAGTCGTTGAGGGCCAGGCCGCGGTCACTCATGTACTCACCGTTGATGCATTTTGTTCCTGTGGAGACACAGATGACCTGTGCTTCCTTTACATCCGTCCCTGTGAGGATAAAAGGGAACAGAGAAGTGTGCGTCAATGGACATGCAACCACAAATTTAATTCTCAACATGAAGAATTGGCCTTTGTGGTAACTTGATGGCGACGAGAGAACACAATGTGATTATGCACTAGTATTTAAAATCTCTTTTTGTCTATTGTGGTTGTGGAATGACAAAAATCTGGGTAAATGCCAATTAAAACCTTTTAAAGCTTTTTTCTTCCTGTAACCTATGGAAACATAAGCACACAAGCACTATAATTAATGTGAAGTGTCGACTTGAAGGAGTGATTCCACTGAAATTACAGTATGAAGAAAACCTTTAAAACACATCGCTCTTCGAGCTTGAACAACTAATGCAGAGTTAATGTTTTCATAATTACTGATTAAACACTGAAGAACATCAGTGTGAGCACTTTCTTTCACTGGTTGGTCTAAATATAAAACCTCAGCTCTACTAAGAAAATGTTTTCAGATGTTGTGTTTATATGTTTGACATTGACTGTGCCTAACTCCAGAAAAGAAAACTGTTTTCACATTCATCTGCTGAAGGAGAAGTGTTCATCTGTGTCAAAAGAAATGTTTCTTTCTTCATTCAGAATGTCCAAAAGTCGGACCGTGAGTTTAACAAAACTGACTGGAAACTTCAAAGCCTTCAGAGCACCCACACTGATAAAATATCTTTTTATACAGTAGCATCTGATTTTTCATATTCCCTGAAAAATATACACTTTTAAATATTGTGGTGTCTGTAAAATATTTTATATAATGCTTGAAAGTTCATCCTTCCCATGTTTTAAAGTCATATTTATATATACAGTCTATATTATACAAATAGATACCAGCAGCTCACATATGCCTGCACTATCACCCTGCCATAATGAATTAATTAATCAATACTGATGCTTAAAAGATCTTGTTTAAAAGTTCACCAGTCAAACTGAAAAACTATTTACCCTACTTAAAAAAATGTCTAAACAGTATTTGTTTGGCCTTTGACAAAAAAAAAAATCTTACTTGAAACAGCATGAAAACACAGCACATGGTCTGCATGAAATGTACTCCTCAAAACAGTTTTTAAAGATATTTCAGTTCATGATTTCTGTCTTTAAATATTTAGTATTGCATCTTTATATTGCTGGAAAGCCTGATTAGTCACCTTTACGAAGAGGAACAATTTGTATGGAATCGTGCATCCGACAAATGAGCAACACAGCAAAACCTGTGAGTAGTGTCCAAACATCATGTGCCAAAGTGCTCTGCAGCTGGCACCCACTCCGTATCTGTGTTGTTAATTCCACAAATGCAATATCCAAATAAATTTTACTTCACTGTACAGGTAACTAGTTAGACTTTCCAACAATTCAAAACGCAATACCAGTTGGTATGATTAAATAAGTCTACTTAAATGAATTGTCGTCATTTCTTTGATGTGCATATCTACTTCATGTGTCTGCTGTAGGCAAATAAGACTTGAATATTAAGATTTTACCCAACACTTAGGCAGCTTTGACAAGCAGACAGTCTTTAAACTTTTGTTGCTTAAGAGTTCACTATACTGTGAGGGAATTGGACAGTGATACCTTACCTGGGGTATTCAAAAATATTAGCATTGTTTTATGTACTATTGGGTAAAAACCCTGCTGTGTAATTTGGATATTTTAACTATGAGTACCTTAACAGTGTAACTAATTCAGCAGGAGCAGCGCTTGTAAAACAGTCCATCAATCAATCAATCAATCAATGACCCAATTTATAACAAATGTTATATCCTAAAAAACACAACAAAAGAGGTCTTGGACAGCTAGCCGCCCTTACTCAATGTGGCCCTCCATTGAATTTCAAATTTCAACTTTAAGATTAAGATTATTTGTATTGAAATATTCTGGTTTGATTTTCTACTGTATCACTAAGTATACTTTCAAATGCATAACTACATGGTAAATGGAAAACAAATGTTTTTTAAAATATTGTTTTTCTATCATATTCTATGTAAAACTACCTACTCTGTTAAACTACTGTAGTTTCTGCAAAGTTTTTTTTTAATTAGATAAAGCATTATTACCGTAATTCATTTCAGGGGAAAAGTAAGTCAATCTTTTCTTTTCAGAAAACAACTTGACCAAACACTTGACCATCTACCTTTTAGAAAAGAGTGAGATACTTTCACTTCTCTGGGAATTTCTGTAGCAAAACAATACGAAAGCCCTTTTAAAATACAACCACAAAATTTTACTGGAACACAGAAGCTGATTAAGATAGAGTCAAAGCTTCCTATTTCCCAAGCAAGACAGATACATTCAATTAAGATGATAATTCCCATATTTATTTACCTATTTCAGATAACACCCATGCTTTTGCCAAAATCCTTTTTTGTCCATCTACATCGTCTTGTCTCTGTTTCGATGGAAAAAATCTACAGCGTGGACAGAAAGGCCAGCTTAGAAAGATCAAAATCAGAGAGAGGCCTGGGCTTACCCAACTTCTCACACTACTATTAGGCTTCTAATATTGTCAAACTTAATAATCAATTACTGTTGGGTCGGCAAGGAATTAAAAGACACTTTGCCGATCTCTGTTTCATTTCGGCAAATCCGCTCACACTAAATTCTAAGAAATGAACTTAAATGTAAACTTAGTGGTCAAAAATATAATACAGAAGACCAATTCAGGAAGCATTTTGGTTTTTATAGCATAAACAGACCTGTTATGATCAGCCATGTTCACCCCTTTGTTTAACATCTGTTATTTTCTATGTTTTAAATAATAAAGCTGAGAAAAATAAGTCATATAAACCTAAACATAAGAAGTAACTTTAAATTCACTGAGCTTGCTGTTACCTTACCTAAACAATGTTAACCTGTCTTGTTGAACCATGCTCCCTCAATTTTCCAGTGGACAATCTTGAAAAGCAAATGTTAGTGTCATATTTGTGAACATAAATGCACCAAACATCCCATCTCCCAAATCTACCTGTTGTCATGACAACCCCTGCAAGGACTTTCCGACGAGCATGGGGGGAGGTGAAGTTGTCTGTCAGCTCACTGAACTTATCCACCACCAGACGAGAGACGGCGTCAGCCAGAACCTGGAATCACACACACACGCACACACACACAGATATAACGCACAAACACACAACAGGGAGAGAAAACACATCCACACAAACATGAGGCCGTGTCAGATGTGTCAGCTAACACAGCGCGTCTGATGTTATCCTCCCCTGGAGCACCATGTACCTGTCAAGGCGCTCATATTCAGCTCCAAAACAAGAGTCAGAGCGTTGAAACGGCAACAAGTGAAACTGGGTTGACCCCCTGAGGGACACCTAACAGTCTTTCAAGCAGCGCCGTCTGAGCCCGGCGTGACAGTTATAATTTATCATCTCCCATCTGACGGTGAATCACAGAGAGCGAAAAACCAAAGACGTAACACCGAACAACAGATGTGAACAAGGCCCTCATTTTCATTCCAGCGGGTTCAACACTCCAATTTAAACCCTGTTAGAGCCTCTAGTGAACTTCACACATCTTTTGTTCTTGGACAGCCACATCCTCTAGCTGGCTCCTTATCCATTGCTAATGTGATGGAAAATGTCGAGAACCAAAAGAGAGAAGACGGCTGGATGACCACAAATTAAAGAGATTAGTCCAATATTACTTCCCTGCCACTTCAGAGTCACCCACTCGTAGCCAGATCATTTGACTTCTGCAATTCAAGGTCGCTTATGGTTTAGAGATGCATTTTTTTTTTTATCTAAGGGGCACCAAAAAAGTGAAAGCACCCATCAATCTATGATAAGAAGAATATTTTAAATGAAATCCCTCTGTAAGGAGAGTGGAAAAACTGTTTTATTCAAGACAGGCTGGCTGCAGATCTCTGCTCACTGAAGCTTCTGTTTCAGGCTCCACTGCGAGGCTACATCCCCATCAGGCCCCAGAGGAATAAAATAAATTACAAAATCAGGATGGCACCTCTACATTTATGAAATAATCCAACAAACAAACAAAAAACAGACAAACAGACACATGGCTTCAAATATCATCTAAAAAGACTCTGGCCTAAAACAAAAAGGGTGGCTCAAATTTGACTAAAAACATATTGAAATAAAATGAGGTGTCTCTAAGGTTTTGATTAAAAAAGAACAAAGTTACATAATGAAAAATTGGTACCCACATTTTTGACCTCTTAACATTACATAATCAATTAACTGGGTGTCAGGAGTGTGAAACCATAGATAAACAAATGACTTACATAAATTGAACATGTTTTCCAGTTTGAAAAAATACAGGTCTGGTTTTAAGAGAAAATAAATTTACAATTGAAATCAGGTAGGTCACTCTATTTTTGAAATAAGTCCAACAAACAAACAAAAACAGACAAACAGGAACATGGCTTCAATTAACACCTAAAAAATACAATAAAATTGGGTTGACAGCTCCAATTGTGACAAGAATAAAACAGGGAAGGTCGCTCAAGTTTTGGGAAAAAAAAGAAACAAGCACTGTGCAAAAACACACTGTGGGTATCTTTCGTTTGACTTAAATAATTACAAAAAAGTAGGAACAGTTCCCTTTGACAAAAAAAAACCCAACAACAATAAAATCTCTGGTTTTGTATTTTTAAGAAGATCAGGTTAATGTATCAGGTTAACAAAAATAAATGGCTCGGTAGCCCTAGTTTTTATTAAAAAATACATGAAAAGAAAACTGGATTGGCACCTTAGGTTTCCTATAAAAGTCAAAATTGACCTGACCATCCAAATTTATATACACAAAACACAACTATTTAACAAGCAAATAAAAATAAGCACCTCCAGTTATGACGTGACATTTTAGAACAAGATTGGCTAGAGACCTTGAAAATAGACAAAATTAAAACATCTTTTAAAGTGTAGTGGGCACTACTTATTTGAAATGAGTGAATCAATTAATAAAATTTGGGTGGATTTCCTCAGTTCTTCAGTATATTCAGCATAATGAATAAAACTACTGTATATGCATGTCAGTTCAATAAAAATAAAAACTGATAATTACAAATGGACAGCCACTATCAAGACAACTAAAGGCCTATATTAGAAAATACATTTAAAACTAGTTAATAAATCAAAGTCTGTCTGAACTTACTTTCAGAATTAAAATTAAGTCTAAGTTTGGACCACATTAATCTTGAATATCTGCTTCAGTCAAAAGATCAATTCTGTACATGAGTGTTACAGAATTATCGAGTGTTACCTCACATATGGGATGTTTTGGTTAGAATGACTTTGTATGTAGGGAGTGCAACACACTTATCAACAAAATAATGAACCAAATATCAAGTTGGTCTTGATCCAAGTCCATCAAACAACTCACTGAGCCTCTGTTTAATATTCAGAGACCTGTTTGGCATTCATCAACTTTGTCAGACGTGCACGTTTAGCTGCAGTGCCAGTCTTCTCCCTCTTCTTTCATTAGGAATACCTCAGACTGCTTGGTGTTTATACACCTTATTGTTAATATCCCACAGCTCATACAGCACATAATCTATGACTTTTACATCAAAAACAGGTGTAATGAAATCATTTTTTTGTAGACATGATTCCAACAACTTAATAAAAAATCCCACTTTTCATTACTGTTGCAATGCCAGAAAAAACAAATGAAGAGCATACTTTAAAATAATGATGTAACACTGCACAGCCTAAACGTAGAGACATAATTTCTAGAGCAGTCACAGGAACAAGTTTTGTTACACAGGACATATGGTATGGTTTATAAGGGAAAAGACTCTTCTTGCCTGACAGTGGAGGTCTGCAGCCAAAATCCTCTCTTTTCATTTGCCATATTGCATGTCTTGATGTTTTTCACTTTTACGGTTTCAGCACCATTATGAACAACTGAAATTCAAAAGCATAAATCCAAAGTTCAAATGTTCTTCTGGAAACAATGGACCCCAACAATTTTCCCCCATTAGCTCCTCGCCAGATGGAAACAGGCAGCAGGAATTAAATACCAAGTGACGGAGAATTAATAGAGCAATTAGTGGGGTTAACTGTCGTTAAAATGGGGTGCTTGATGAATAAATTAGCCGTGAGTGAGTGGAAAGAGAGACTTAAGGAGAGAAAGAGAGGCTCTGAGGGGTGGACTGTTGACAGTGTGTGGTGCTGATTAGATTTTATGACTGTTTTATCTTCCTCCACACACCGACCTGGCTCTTGTAGTGACATCTTCGGTGGCAGGAGAGCAAAATTCTGCCCATAGTCTCTGTACGCTTAATGTGAACAAAGTTTACAAGATAACAAACCAGGACCGCAGAGTTTGACAGATGAAGCAGTTTGGAGAAGACTTGGCGAATACAAATTATCAATGCAGAGAAAATCATCACCAGTCAAGTTTAGCAGCACTTTCAGCTAAACTTGAACCAATGTGAGACTGATGCCAGTGCTTTCTTTTCAATGCATCAGATTAATACAAACTCAAAATCTGTGACCATGTCTTACATCTCATAATCTCCAAGAGCTTGACCACTTAATGATTACAGGTTAACTGTTTCTTAAGGCTAAAGTATTCTGTGATTAAGTCCAGTGTTCACCAATCAGCATGAAATCAATGGCCTTATTAAACAGTATGTAGCTCCTACTTTATCAACAACACAACAGTCCCATAAGGACATATACTCGCTGTTAATTACACCGACTTGGTTGAATGATAGAAGTCACATAACCCCTGTGCTGTTTAGCACCTCAGCTGCCAATGTCCTCCAGAACACGAAATGCAGTATACACATAACCATTTGGGGATAAATGTCAAATCAGAGGGGATGTGAACAAAGAAATAAATTTAACAACAGCAACAACAGTGACAGGAGATAAACCAAGTCCAGAGCGATCCAGGAAAGTCAAACAGGTATATTAAACTCTGAAGTTGTCGTTTGACCAGAATTGTAGAACTTGGAAAAGATGGGTGAGGAAAGTACAACATCTTTCACTGCAGACGGCTGAAAGTCACCACTTTACACAGTCATCCATTTAACTGTAACAGCAGGACTGTCTGGTCTACACATGGAGGTAAAGTTGCAGATATGGAGAGGAAGCTGGTGTTGAAGGTGCGGTCTGTCCATCAGTCACCCAGTCCTATATTGTGTTTATACTGTTGTCAGTTATTTTGGTTGGGTTTAAACCAGAAGTAATTGTCATATAATTGTAATAATTGTCATCATGTCTTCATTAAATCCCACACATCAAGACAGGAGTGTGTAAACACAAGGATTAACATCAAGTACATCTCCAACCAAAGCCATTTTGCAAAGTGTATTTGGCTGTAGTACATGTTTAAAGCCGGGAGGACACTGTGCAATTTCAAAGCCATTCACACCCAATTTTGAGTTGGGCTGAATTTCAGCTCAACAGTTTGTGGAGTAGTGTTGGAAGACAGGATGGTAGATCATGGCTTGAACAGCTGCTTCCTGCTCTGGATGAATTTCTGACATGTCTGATGTGTTTTTCATACAACTGCATTCACAAACACTGTGACAGCAGAGAAAAAGGCTGATTCTGTAACTTCAGGCCTTTATTTTCTCTTTGGGCTTGTCAGATGTCTTAAGTCACCATGGTAAAAGCAAGCATGTCTGTGACATGTCCTACTTTTGTAGTTGTCAAGAAATATATGAGCAAACAGGAAAGACGTGCAGATACATCACTGATGGGGATACTTGTCATAGTTTAGCTGCTACCTGTGTTGTTGTGATGCTTTCTTTTTGTGTATGTGTGTGCAAACATTTTTGGTCTGTATATTTGAAGCATGCAAAAGACAAGTTAGCAGTTTTTTTATAATAAAACTTAACTGAGATTTGTCAACCATTCCTATTTTACTTTACAGTGTGAGTAGAAGTGTTGTATCCAACCATCTGATCTTATAGTGTGGGCACAAAATGCTGCAGATTAATAGAGTGCCATGAGCAACTCGGTTGCTCGATGTGACATTCAAACAACACTTAGTTAACAGTAGTTTGAAATTGCAAAGTGTATTCCCAGATTTAGGATAGAGTTTAAAAACCAGCACAATGCATTTTTGAATTATGAAACTTAACGCCTTAAATATCAACTGAAACAAATCATGTTTGCAGTTTGCAAACTCAATGACTTGACAGAAGGCCATCTGCTGATGAGGAAAGGAAGTAAAAATAATAGACCTTTTTCTAAAGACAGCTCATTTGGTCTACGTGATCTTCAGTTTGAACTAAACCAGTTTTGGCACACATTTTCAGTTTCAGTTTAATAAGAAAATACTTTGCTTACCTGGGGTAGGTGAAGCTGCAGTCCTTCTCTTGGTATGGGTTGTCGGGATGGTGTCTGGTCTAGCTGCATGTTGAAGAGTGCTGAGAGGGCGGCCTGTGCTGCCCGGGCTTTAGCCAGCTTCTTGTTGCGCCCTGAACCTTCAAACGTCTGCGAATCCACTGTTACTGACATCACAAAATTCTTGGCGTGACTCTCCCCGCTCTCTGAGACAAAGTCATATTTGAGGCCTGGCCTAAGCTCATTGAGGATCATGACCGGGTTTTTACCGCTGGAGGGTGAGCTGAATGCTGATGGAGGGGGCAGGGGGGGCTGGACGAGGTTGCTGCCAGGTGGTGTGGGCAATGGGTACTCTCCTAGTGAGTTTAAGGAGCTGCTACCATTGGAGCCTACATAGAAGGACTCTTCAGGAGCGGCCGGTGTCTCAAAGCCATTGAAGAGCATGTCAGGGAAGTCAGCCTGGTCAGATGTAAAGTCTGTGTTCACTGTCAGTGTTCGACCCATGGCCAGGTGAGCCTCTGATGCATTGGGGAACTGGACGAAAGAGCGCAGTGCTTTCTCTGCTGCATTCAGTTTGGCCTTCTTCTTGGTTGGGCCCATGCCCTCAAACATCTGTCCATTGACCTCAACTGTCATGACAAACACTGGTGCATGGACAGGCCCTGTCTGAGACAGCAGTTTATACTGTAGACCAGGTTTGATTTCATTCAACTGCATCAGAGCATTCTTGGGAAGGACTGGCCCCGGTGTTTTCTTGCGCTTTTTGGCGCGGAACTTTGAGTGTGCGTGGCCATTGTTTCCCTCCTCTAGGGGCCGCTTTCTGCTGCCCGGGCCGCTGCCATTGGGGAGCTGCTCAGCCACTCCCATCCCGTCTTTGCAGGACACGTTGTCCAGGTTTCGGTTTTCCTTAACCTCAGTGCTGCTCGAACCTGCGGTGCCCAGAAAGAGTAACTTACAACGCCTTCGTTGCAGGATCTTGTAAATGCAAAATTTATAGATTCCTTTATCACTCTTTGGAACTGAACCGATGATTTGTGTTCCTTTATAAAAAGCAAGTGAGGCTGGCTTTTGCTCTAACTGAACATATCAACAATTGTCTCAAATATTACTGAATAAGAGCTAAAACAATACATGTCATATTCTCTGTAAACTGCAAGTTTAATTGAGACATTTTAGCCAATTGTTTAAATGGTTCTAAACATTTCATGATTAGTCTTACATGGAATATTATTTTGACATCAACCTTGACTTATCTCTACAATTTTAGATGGACTTAAGGTGGTTTGTTATTTTCAAGGTGAGGGAAAAGATGAGGAAAAGATCAGACTTTCCAGGTTTCACAGTGTTATGATTCTACCACATAAATGCACACAAATAGGAGAACACACTTCAAAACTTAACAGAAACACACTGCTTCTCATCCACTCTATCAATTTTTAATCGCTTGAGTGCCTACAGAGAGATTGGGTACATTTTAAGTGTTCAGTTTTTGACTGCAGGCTCTGAAATACATCGTGCTGGGGAACACATATCACTGAATCCAGTTAGCAAAGTGGATGGAATATTGGCAAAAATTTTCATTTATAACATCCTTCAGCAAAGGCTTGATAGGTTACTCCTTGCGGTACTCAGGAGAAAGAGAGGCCGCAGTGTGCATGAGTGGGATTGTAGGTCGGGTTGAGGGAGTGCAAGGGAGAAGTGCAGGGGGGAGGAGCTGAGGACCAGGCAAAGAGGAGAATACATCAAAGAGGCAGAAGGAGAAGACTCCACCTACTGCAGGATCCTACAGGCTTGGCTGGTGACACGCTGGGATGATTAAATGTTGTTTACCCCTTTCACATAAGATTTGGAGAAGAATGAAACAAGAAATCTGAATTTGAAATCTGTTTCTAATGAGGTGCCATTCGTAAGACCCTGTGCCTCTGAGATCCCCCCCATGGAGTTTGTCAAAGAACAGTGTTGGAAGGTTGCAAAATGTACTGACATGCTGGTACCATCTGCATACTACAATTGACATATCTAAAGGCAAGGAAAAAAAAGACATTTATTCCTAAGAGCAAGAAAACAAAGTGCATATCATTCAACGAAGGAGAAAATGTGCACAAGAAACATGCAATACTGTTGGTGTGAGCATGTGTTGAACATAAGACTATGAGTGTTCTGCAAAGAAACGGGGGAAGGGGAGAGGCTTAGTGGAGCACCATAATCACACAAAGAGCCACAAATGAAGATGGTCATGGAGAGTCTTTTAACAGAAAACTGACATGCCACATTGCTTTTTTTTAAATCAGCAAATACTTAAACCAACACTGAGTAGTTTTTTCCACTCTAATATAATATTTCTATAGTCACTGTAATGGTACATCATCTTACAACAGGTTGAATGACACCTCTGTCATGGTCTGAGTGGGTCTGTTTCACCTTCACTGACACTATGTAAATTCAATGTGGATGGTAGGAACACTTCCACACTTAAAAACTACAAATTTACTGTTTTGACTGCTTTACGGTATACGTGTCATACCCCTCAAGGCGAAAGCTTAAAGTTTGGAAAAGGAGAATATAAAGCAGTTTTTGAATTTTTAGAACAGATTTAAGAAACAGAATTTACATTAAAGTAAATATGCACTTATTTTCCTAAAGGAAATAGGGACCTCTGGCTCACACTCCTGCATAGTAGTTGGCGGTAATACTCCTCTGACATTGGATGGCACCCGCTGTTAAACAGGAAGAAGATGAAGAAAGCTAACTGTAATGGTGTTATCATGGTGGAAACAGCAAAAACCGAAAGAAAAGAAATGTTTTATCAGAGGAGACAAAAAGAGGCAGGCTGGAGAGTAACAAGCTAAATGCCTGGACAGGGATAAACTCTGGCCTGGAGTTCACTCGCTGGCATGAGCAGAAAGACGAGGAGGGATGTCTGACGAACGCTGATTTTGCCCTGTTGTTGTTGAACATGTAAGTCCATGATGATTTATTCGAATAGAAACATGATCTGAATGTCCCTTATCGGTCCACATGGTTTATTTGTTTCTCTGGATGTCCTGTCAGCTTGCTTCTCCTCCCTCTGTATGTCAACAAATGCATGCTGGTGTACGACAGTGCAGTTACACTCAACGACCACAGAGGCCCTTAGAGAGCTGAAAGCTGATATCTTACTCAGTGCTGCTTTAAAGAGGAGTTATTTGAGTGAACTTAGCTCTATGGATTCTAGAAAGCAATAATAGGCAGTGCTTAAGCTCTAGACTTAACTAATCTGCAGATTTTAGTATGACCTCAGTTCTCTTCAGCCTTGCCAGAGGTGTGGAAAATGATGCCACAAGATTGAAATGTAGGAAATATATATCTGAACTGTCTTCCGTCATAAAACATCCCTGAAGGATGGCAAAGCCCATATTTTGCACTTGGAGCTACATAAGACAGCTGAAGACTGCCTTCATACTATTGCACTTTCAACACAACTCCCTTTGTACCTGGTTCTTCTCATTAAGTGCAACTTTTAGCAACATTCAGACAGCTTCTTCTCCTGTGTGAGAAAAAACCCTGGCTTTAATGGTATTTAGGGCAATTTAAGGCCAGCTTTAAGGCCATGCAGGTTTTCACCCATGTGCAAAATATAGCCAACAAAAACAAAGCAGCAGGGTGCCTGTAAGGTAAAGTTTTCTGAAACATACAAACGAAATAAACTCTGCTTCTAGACACACTGACAAGAGGTGATTTTTTCATAAACCACAAACTGTCATATCGGACCTTAACAAGCACAAGCACTTACAGGAGAGACTATAAAACAACAACAACAACAAAACTAAGGAGCTGGTAACCACTCCTAAATGGGCATGCTAGATAAGTGAATTTTAGAATAATTCAAATGATATCACAAGCTTGAGCTTTTGCCAGGTAGCAGCATCTTCCATTAAACCAGAGCGCTCCTGTTGCATGCTTTAATGAGCAAAAGCACTCACTAGGGAGCAATCAAATAACAGAGGAGCTTTTCACTGCTGTGGGGCCAGGTTTTTGGTTTGCAGCAAGCAGAAACGCTCAGCATTGCAGCAATTAACTTAAAAGAAGATCCAAAACACGCTGCCTTTACCTATTAAATCATGTCTTTAAAAAGCCTAATTTGAGTGGCTCAAGTCATATGAGAGTTGACGGAAGAAACTTGTGCATGCATGAGATCAATTTTTCAGCAGTTAAGCACAGCCTCTTGCACTCAAGGAGAATTTCATCGAAGTTTCATTTGAACTTTCATAGGAAAAATTAAACTGAAATAAAAAACAGAATCAATCTTTTCTTAAGGGAAAAAGCTATGTTTTCAAAATATAAACATGATGCCCAGCTGAATTTTTTTAAAATCTTATAACAGACTTTGCTCACACTTCTTAACACCTGAATGCCTCATTTCTTCAGCACAATAAATGAATAGGGTGAACTGATAGCTTTTATATGTGACACAATTACAGAAACATCCACTGGCAGATAGGAAACTCCCCCCTCTGCTGTGAGCTAAGAAGTTTACAGTCTCTATTTTTACCTGTGTCATTTCTATTTTCTGTTAATGAATACAGTGATTATTCAATTGGATGCACTAACTGCTCAAGGGATGAGACCAGATTATACTTCTTCCAAGTCCCATCTCAAAAAGAGGTCACAGAGAGAAGTCAATGGCAGATCAGTGTCCAATCAGATGCTAGTTGTCATTTTCTCAATGAATACTGTGAATTTACTAACTGCTCAAGATGAAAGATAATCCTGTCAAATCACAGAGAGAAAACAATCAGATTGTTGACAGGCTGGGTATTTCAGTACCAGTTATGACAGTTAAGTATCCTGATACTAATGCAAACAAAATAATAAGAACAAAATTTCTGATTTGCACAAAACTTTGACAATGCCTGTATTTCTTTCTTATAAGGTAACATGGTGGCTGTATGATACTGTGTCCTCATTGAACATGTTGCTAATGAGCAATGGCAAAAAATCAGGCTGACAACACTTTTTCATACGTGAATGTCCTGACTGCACATGAGCCAAACAGCTAAAAACTAGTCAATATTTCTGACTCACTGAACTTCTCTATTAACATTTTGTATTTCACAACTGCAGATTGGCGAATTCTCTGGTAACCTCAGGCATAACCCACACAGGCGTTGGTGAAAAAGGCCCTTGACTAGACTGTGGTTGAATTTATTTGATGGAAAGCTTCCTAACCCTGTGAAATCTGGAGAACCCGTACTTACAAGACTTGTTGACCCAATTTTGTTTCAGTTTGACCTTGACATTGATGACATCATAATCTCTCATCATTGCCCATCCTGTTTTAACCCCGGATCAACCAGAGTGATAAAAAACACCTGCATGGATGACCAAGGCCTTTAACATGGTGGAGATCTATTTCTGTGAGGGAAATGTTTTACTTTCACCACTGAGGGAGCAGCTTTGTTTGTCTCACTGAGATTTTTGTGTTTATTAGGGGTGTAAATCACCAGTTTCATGACGATACAATATCGATTCTTTGGACAACAATACGATATTTGCCGATATCACAAAGTCTGTCACAATTCAGTTTTGATACGATACGATTCAGGGGCCTTTGATTGATTTAAGATGACATTATGTACTGACTGAACACAATCAGCTACATTTAACCGGAAGCAAGACAGAAATCCAAAGCAATTTTGATAGTTTTATTACTGAAATGTTAAATGATGTGTGGACCTTTGGGTATGACAGTTTATAGAGGATTATAACCATCTGTATGATGTAATCATGTTTTAAAAATAAAATTGGTTTAATTCAGGTAAGGTGCTTTTTTGCCCCCAGAATTCCCTTTGGGTCTTATTGTTACATTGTAATGTTTGTTTGTTATATCAAGGAATGATGCAACATTATAATAAAATTATTGAATGATTTAAATTTCACTATAATTGACCTCCAACATTTGACCATGTTCAAACTAAAAATGTGTAGCTTTGATTTTAATTAAATCAAAACATTTGTCATGCTCAAGATTAGAACTATTAACTTAACTAACTTAACATTGATGATTTTGTTTTACTGTGATGCCTGGTGACCACAGTTTGTATTTCAGTGCGATCAGACTTTGCTTCACTGTTTAATGGTCGGTGTGGAGGAGGAATGACACTAAGCTCTCACTGTTTTACTTTCTAACTACCGTAAAATACCAAATAATAACCGGGGCGTTTATTTGTTTCAATGACTGAGCAGATCAGGCGTTTATTTGGGACCAGGCGACTATTTGGAACAGGCGTTTAATTCCTTTCCCACAAAAATCCTGCTTAGCAAAAAACGAAAAAATATGGTAAATGTAATCAAATTATTTATTTACACCGGTATGAATATCACCCTTACAGCAAGATTACAGTACTGTAGATATACTAATCTTCTTTTTTCAACTCCGCTCTCTCTAAACACTCTTAAAACAGGTAAGGAACTATCTCACCAGTAGTAAGTAGTTAAGTTAAGGAATAACTTTTTTTTTGGCTGCACTGGGGCCATGGAGATAAGCAGCAATGTACCGCTAACTGACGTGTCCAGCCTCCAGATGTTAAGGGCAAACAACCTGCAGCGGCAGCAGCAACGTCTTCTTCTTTGGATTTGTGAAGCCCTAGTGTGTAAGATTCCATTTTTTTTGCGATCTAGTGCCCTCTGTGGTCGTAGAGTGTAACTGCACTGTTGTGAAACAGAGCGCCGTACACCAACGTGCCTTTTCTTGACATACATAGGGAGGAGAAGCGAGCTGACAGGACGTCCAGAGAAACAAATAAACCACGTGGACTGTTAAGGTACAGTCCAATAATGTTTCTTTTCAAGCGTGCACTGTCAGCTGTGAGCTCAGCGTTCGCATGTGTGTTCTGGTACTTCAACCGTAGCTCATAGGTCGCGCTGAATAAATTACACCGGGCGTTTATTTGGAATGGGCGTCTATTTGTCAAAATGTACTGCTATACTCGGCGTTTATTTGGAAACCGGCGATTAATTGGAACTCTGCGTTTATTTGGTATTTTACGGTGTATGAAACTCCGTGAATCAGTGCGCTACAAAATCAAATGATGAGATAACTTACTGAACTCGTGTGATAACGCACTCTTGCCATGCATGCAGCACGCATCCTCTGCTGTCAGATCGACCGTATCTTACCTGGATACAGCAGAGCTTTTTTATGATTGGCCGACATGTCTGGCTCCCGTTTAGCTCCGTGATGTTAACAGCGTCTTGCTACACGTCCGCCTACAGCGGTGTTACTCTGTGGGCGCTACACGATACATTTTACAGCAAGAGAAATATCACATGTGGCGTGTGAGAGACTGAAAGTGTTCAAATGTGTGTCCCATACGCTGAATGCGTGAGCCTTGAAAGCCCTGGAAACTTCAGAGCGACGCGCGGTTGGGTGGAAACTGAAACGCATGTCTGGTCGGGATTTCAAAATAAAGGCGCATATTAAAGATGACAATGTTGATCGATGTTTTGAGTTTCCATCGATGTGATTGGATCATTTCTTAACCAATGGATGTATCGATCTAGATCAATGGATCATTACACCCCTAGTGTTTATCAGCCTTTGAGATCACCTCTTCTCAATACAAAGAACTAAAGGTATGTTTCTCCATGTGCACAGTGAAAGCACTCAATCTACTGTTAACAATGGGAAAAGGGGATAGGATTGAATAGTTAATGAGTGAAGAGTGAGACGCTACATAATGTGATGCAACATGTGTTCAGTTGGCACTGTGTAAGATGAAATACTCTTAACTATATCAGCAAGTTCACTTTATTAAAGCAGTGCAGTGCCTAAATAAAGACTGATCTCTCATTTTTAAAGCCTCAAAAAATGTCCAAAGTTGAACAGTTCATATTAATCAAAGGATCAGAACATTAGTTGGTTGCAGATGGGGTTTGCTGATTCTAATTGGAACATTAGCAAAGGGTATTTGTACAGAATTTAATGCCTGTTTGATAAAATATTTAAAAATCTGTTTAATCAAGTTGCAAATCTGGCGTCATCAGTTATTTTGTCATGCGAGTTCTGGTACATTAAACGCTTGTCCTGCAGCTTTAAATAGTGTTGTTTACAGCATCAAGCCTAAACTTTTTCCCTCCCAGCTCCCTGTGCTGGTAAGATGAATGAAAGCTATCAATGAATAAATGAACTTATTAATCAATAACACGCTAAAACATTCATGATAAATGGAGTTCAAAAAGCCAATCAATACTGTGATCACATTCTGAGAAGCCTTGCAAGCTGCACAGAAAAATACAATAAATATCAGAGCACAAACACAAAACGGCGCTCCCTTTCCCCAGTCTATATTTTATCCTTCAGCGTATCTCAAAGTGACAGTGTTCATTTTATATCACTGCAGCCTCTTGCAGAATGATGGAAAGTAGATATATTAGTAGACCAGACCAGATGGAAAAAGGCAAGCAGCAGCCATGACATCATGCATTAAAATATGCCACACACATGCATTTGGGGTCATTTTCATGCCAGATCTGTGTAATCAGCACCCATTAGATATTCAAAGATAAAATATCCCATGTGTTTGGATTCTTCAGAGCTTTACATCCCCGTGGGGGGTTACGTGAACCAAAAAACAGACAAAAAGTCTTTCATCAAAGTTTCCTTTCAAGTGTTTGTTCGGCATTTCATTTGGGAAAATTCATCTGATTAAAGAATTTCAAGAAGTACTAAGGTTGTCACATAAAAGTTAGAAATGATTTTATATTTTTTCTCTGGTGTTCCCTCTGGTATTCTAAAAGGAGGCTGCATGAGCTTGGACTGCGTTTTATCTTCAAATACATCCTTTGACGAGGAATGAAAGAAAGAGGCTTCAGAGCCGTGAAAAAGATTTCTTGGTAACTCTGCATTTCTGACTTAAGAGCATAACAACATGCATCTCCTCAGAGCACAAACACTGAGTGCGACACATGAATGAGAACATCTCATTTGTATTTTGGGAGCTGCCTGGATGACAGCTCTCTTTGACTGTGAGTTAAATATTGCAAGGGTGAGGGGAAACACATTTAATCTTGTCTTTTTGTGCCGCATGAGCCTTAGATATGAAGTTCAAACTGAAAAGTCTAATTGAAGTTCAATGAGATGGAGTGGGGGGACTTTCTGAGAGAGAAAAGGAGGTAAAGAGAATCTGTAATGTGACCTGCAGCCTTGTGGATGCGATGATTAGCTCTTTCCAAAAACTTTCAGTGGCATCAGCAGCTTGTGTATGTGTGGATACGTGTTGTTCTGCTGGATGATTCGAGTTAAGGCAACCCCTCCAAAGATTGGGCTTATGGAGAGGTAAATAAGAAAAGCAATAAAAAAGCACTGGACTGAATTAATTTAATTCCAAACAAAAACTTCATGAAAGTACGTTTCTTGAGTATCTTTACTTTATTGGGAAACTTCTTATTTTTACTACATTTAAAAGACAAGCATCCTTTATTTGATTCCACTGTACTATTTTTGTTGCAACTTAAGTCTTCTTATTACCTCTGCCAAAGAGGCTGTATTTTTCTGATGGTTTTTGGTTTATTTGTTATGCCTAAGTCACACATTCCCGTTTCTCATGGCAGTTGTGCACGACTGGACACGATCGACAAGGCTGGTGTGATCGCTATGATACGGGATGAAATGACTGTCTCACCCCTGGACACACCCCGTAAATACACCGTCAGTAGCGCTGCTACAGCGCTTCGGGGGCATTCGTCCCACTCCAGCTAGTTTAATACAGCGATACGACGATTCCTTGAATTTTCATCCCGCTGACACGACGTCAGCCCCGCTCGAGCTCAGTTCGCGTCTCATAAATCCCGACTGAGCCCCGTCGCTTGAGCCGTCTTGAACGGGGACACAGTCGGGGCACAAACAGATACATCCTTGTCAGTCGTCCTCTGAAGCTTTCAGGATTGAGCCACGATTAGCCTGACTGAGCTCCGAACATTCCATACTAATACAGTTCGCCTTAGGACTGCATTAGGCTTCCATCCCGGTATACTGAGAACGCCGATTCTCCACGACAGTTTTGAACAGTTCAAAACTGTCGGGACCCTTCCACGTTCCCCGCCGTTCATCCACGACTATACAACGCTAATCCAGACCAAGTAGCGCATGCACCACGACCAAAGCACGTTTTATCAGGATTATGACAATTGTGCACAATCGCCATGAGAAACGGGAATGTGTGACTGGGGCTTTAGTGAAAAATGGTGCAAAGGATAATTTAAAAAATAATGAACAGATTTTAATAAAATGTATATGTTATAAATGATTTTTACAATACTGCTTACAGCACAGGAGAGGAGTGGTTAGATTTTGGTGGTGATCTGAGTACAGATGCAAATCCAGGAATGTTTGAAGTCATTTGCTAACATTCAAAGATAATGCAGTTTTCAACCTGTTTTCTGATAACCAAATAAGTTCTCAACAGATTTTAGGATGTTTTAGGGAATGTAGGTCCTGGAGCACAAAAAGCAATTAAATGTGGCAGTAATCTCAATCTGAATGTGGATCATGGAAGTTTTTAAAGGATTTGTTCACAGTGCCTTGAGTAGTTTTGCACATTTTTGCCAATCAATTGCCTGACAGTGATGGAAATACTTTGGTTGAGGTCTGAGCTCTCCAGGCACATCTAATTGTATTTTGATCCTTTTCCAACATATTTATCTAAAAGATTTAAAAGACAATGATCCAGGTTTGTGTCTTGCGTTTGTGTGGATTTGCTGTGTGCTGTGCATGGGTTAAAAAGGAAGCAACCCAACATGTAGCAACTCAGATTATAAAATCACTTCTGAGATCTTTATGGACATGAAATTTACGTATCTTAAAATCTTGTCCTCTCAGTTTTTGTTTAAAAGAAAAAAGGACTGATACTTGTCAGAAGTTCCGTAAAAGTTGAAGTCAATATCCACAATGTACAAATTTATGAATCATATTGTGGTATTTATATCTGGAGACATCTTGTATGGTGAGGTTGGTGGAATTACCCAGCCCTATTTTACCTTTACATTAAGGATGTCACTTTTTATCCATTGATCAAAGATTCATTCGAACTTGGGTGGAAAAATTCATAGTCAAACTGTAGAGCCATTTGAATCACAAGATTTACAGTGCAGCATCACACCAGGGCACCTGACCTAGAGGACCATTTATCCAACAGAGGGCGCTCTCTGCATAATTAGAGCCTGTGTGAACTCCTGATGCTCTCTTAAATAAATTACCAGAGGTGAGTTTTGAGAAAATATAAGACCAACAGCAAAGCTACCATGAGCACCAGCAATGGCACCCAAACTTCTGAGTCGACTGTGTAGAAGGATTTACATTGATTACCTGCAAAGTAGCCGGTTCAGCTGTTGGCTTTTCACTCAAGTGAGGCAGCGTGGGGTGGACCACAGTCCAGCAGAGCTTTGTCAAGTGTTCAACGTTGTACCAGGCCCGTTGCCAGAGGCACAGAAAAAGGCCATCACCATGTATCTGAGCGTCCTGGGACTTGGTTATCTCATCAGTCGGTCATATTGTAGATAAAACAGAGCAGCGCTCAACCATGATCACGTTAGTAAGCTTGTGTTTCTGGCAAATTACATTAAAAAGTAAGACCTATAGTCAGTTTTATCCATTTGTTTTGCAAGAACTATAAGTGCTTTAGTTTCAAAGATGGCATTTTCAATCAAATTTGTAGAAGACTGCAGCTTCTGTTGAGGTTGTCTGATATAAAAGTATAAGGACCAACTGGAAATGCTCAGTGTGTGTGTTGCAGCAGGGTCAAGAGGTGGGGTTGTATATATCTGAAGATTACCATGCTACCATCAAAATCCATTTGATTTTGAGTTTTGTGGAAAAGTGAAATTTCACATACTAGATATTGTCCTGACATATTTACTTGACTAAGCTACTTTGAGATATTCTGCAGTCATGAATTGAGTTCTTATATCCATTTTTGACTCCAGTGATAAATTCACAGACTTTTTCCACTGATATGTTTTAACAGTTATATTGTTTTATGAATAAAGACATGCACACAGATAGGCTTTATATTTGGTTTGTTTGGGTTGTACTGTTTGCTATTTTTGGAAAAAGGTGTCCTAAGGACGACGTTCATACTTGTGTTGACAAGCAAAATAGTTCACACTGATTACACTTTTGTTGAGGACAGGAGGACATATGAGGGAAGACATGCAGGCAGACAAAAAAGAAGGGAAACCAAATGCAGGCAGACATTTTAAAGAAGAGACCAGCTATTGCTTCGACAGGAGGACAGACTGACTAAAAAAATGATGAAAATCAGGGCTGACTCACTCATATTCTCCTCCTCATCCACATCCATGGTGACGGGTTTGCTCTGACCGGGAAGCAGTCTTGCCCCTGCTGCACCTGCGGATCAGAGGACAGAAAGGTGGACTTCATGAGCACGGTCAGCGGGATACAAAATGCATACAAACACATTCAAAGACCTTGAGTGGCTGCTGCGGTGATGAATTTCTTGACGCTCCAGCACGCACACACAATAAAAAATGCACATAGGGCACTGTGTAAGTAGCCCGTGATGTAGGCATATAAATATTCAGAGTCTGAGAGATATCAAGGTGAGAGAGGGGGCCAGGGCTGACAGGCCTTAATAGCAGGAGCAGTCTATTGTGACTTTAATATCCCTCCGATTAGACCTCATTTCCCACTGCTGGCTGAGAGATATACAGCCAGTGACATGGCCAAGTTACTCCGTCGCCATACACACATACACACAGGTTATCCCAAGGTGGAGAGTGCGATTAAAGCTCCATTAAGCAATATTTTTCACACTAACATAGAATCAAATGCTTTCATGGCATCTGAATGATCACTCACACTGCCAATTACACCAACATTGAACACCAACTCTGAGGAAGTATTCTTTTATGGCTTGCTGTGTTTCTTACTTAACAAATATTTTAGTCAAATTGGATTGTTAGGACAGCCACACACTAAGAGAGCTCTTCCTCCAGTCATTTTATGTTTTTGTATGGTGTTAGAAATGTAAGCCAATAATGCACTGGGAATGAGGATGTCAACTTGGTTTTCTTGCAGATCTACAAAATGCCAGGGGGTCAAAACCAACCATGTCAAAAATGAACTTTAGAACATTCATTTTTCTGAAGTCCTTGGAGGCAGGGGAACGATCAATGCAACAGTGACATGCTGTTGCATAGGAAAGTGGTTTGATAACATTTGACCATTTCCTGCACGTAGGAGGTATGTACCAACATTAGCATTCACTGACTGATGGATAGATTTGGGTCTAAACCATCTAAACACATTGTTTTCTACACCATGAGGCAGCCTAATGTTAAGGGGGCAAAACATTGACATCACAATTGAAACATATGAAATCTTATGACAAATGAAAAGAGTGCTTCCTTGACTAAAAAACTGCTTAAGGTTCTCTTTGGAATAGGATTCACAAAGTAATTGAAGCAAAAAGAATAGATGCCAAGACACTCCCTCTGAACAACTCAAATGCCTTTTTTAACAGAATGGTCCTGAAGAGCTTAAAAAAATTTTGGTGCAGTACAAGGCTATCCTTGGGTCTTTCAAAGTAAGCACCACTTCAAAAGTTCACACTGTAGCCCATAGGAGTGGGAGAAAAAATCGATACACCTAACATATGCAGTCTTATTTTAAATTGTCGCGATTTTACCAAGGCATTCGACACTGCTGGCTGACTTTTTGTTAAAATATACTGCCACCTTTAAAATAGTGCTGAGTAGATTTACTACTCTTTACCAGCAGTTAATGGACAGGTGACAGGTTTCTATTCAAAGTTTTGGCGAATATTTATTTTAAAACACACGCACCGGACCGAGGGACGCGAGTGTGGCTGCAGAGGCTGTGGAGCGGAGCAGAGAGAGACACAGAGTGATAGAGAGTACTCACGATGCCGAGAGTACTTTGTCAAGTACTGTCTGACTCTGAATCTGAGGAATATTTACTCTCTGAGGATGACGGTCAGTCGTCCAGTGAGAACCAAACTGGCAGCGAGTGCGCGCAGCGGGAGCGGCTCCGCGCGCCATTACAGTCCCGGAGCAGTACATACTGAGAGCTTTTCCTCTCCTTGGCCGGTGACTACCGAAGAGTGTACATAGTCTGGGATGCAGGGAAGCTCAAAACACCGCGAAAAGTGACGGTGTTAGCGGAGAATGAGACCGCAGAGCTCTGGTCAGACGAGGGAGAAGCCGGGGGTAAACAGTGCAGGCAGCAGAGGCGTTCATGCTCGGCCCGTAAATTACAGTGATGACGATGGCTGGGAAAACTAACCACTTTGAAACTATATCCTTTTTAAATCTTGATAGCAAAATTGAATATTTCTTGAAAGAACTCTGTTGCCTAAGGGGATAATAAGCCACTTTTTATATGCAATCCAGGCTTTTGAAGAGAGGGAGCATAACCAGCTGGTTAAAATATATTGCTGAATAAATCCTAAATACAGACTCTCATGTGATGTGTATTTTTCCTGATATAGTCTGTAGGCATCATCATTGTTCATCTTTTTCACTGGTTTAAAAAAAGCTAACTAAAGATTGCAAAAATCAGCAATATCGTAGAATCGCAATTTAAATCGTATCGGCACCTGAAAAAACGCAATAAATTGTATCGGGAGAAAAGTGAATCGTCCCAGCCCTAGTAGCCCAGCAGCTGAAGCTTGAAGAAGTCTTGAAGCTAATATACATGAACATATGCAGTCTTATTTTAAGTTAGAAGTGCGCAGAGAGCACAAACCTTCACCAAGGCATTCCTGACACTGCTGGCTGACTTTTTGGTTAAAATATAGAAAACTGCTCACAAAGTTGAAAATTCTTTCAAAAATTCCTACAACTGCATTTGGATTTGGACCACTCCCATAGGCAATCTCTTCTTTGTTGTGTAATGACCAGCATCCAGTGAAAATGTCATTAAAATACACTGAGAACTTATTGAGTTATCTTGCTGACAGACAGATAGTCAAACCAAGTGAAACACCGGTGAAACATAGCCTCCTTGGTGGTAGTCACGATAATATATCATTCTTTAGAATTTACACATGTGTAAAGTTGAGCTGCAGTCATATGTCCATGCATTTGTTTAACAACTATTGCAGTTGCAAAGTCAGACACACAAAGTGTCCAGAGGAAAACATTTATTTCATCCATCAACCACAAAATAAGATTTAGCCATTCAACTAAACCTTACAGACTATTTTTTCTCTTCATCTCCAGTGGACAGCTGTCAGTCACTTTTACCAGTTACCACACACAGCCTGGCACTGGCACATGAAGTCAAGCAGGAAGGCAGAGGACAGTTTACTTGTTGGGGTTGGAGACAATGCTACAATGTAAGACAAAATATATCCTAGTATTATCCTACTAGCAAAAAACCAAAACAAAAGAAAAATAGGAGTTGTAGTTAGCAAGCAACACGTTGGCACTGTTGGACACACCTCTGCAACCTCCCAGTAATTCTGTGACATTTCATTCCCCTTAGGGTGTAAGAACATGTCAACACGCCGACATGTGTTGACACATTCTTTTTAAGCCTTCTGCTCAAAAATGCTCAAAAATGACATACTCATAAAGAAAAGAGTGTTTCTCTTCAACCACAAGGTCTATTTGAATGATTTTGGTGTCATAATAAAAGTAAAACCTGGGAAATTTGTCCAGATGTAGAATTATCAGCATACTGGGACAGAGTAAATGCAGACAGAAGTCAGAATCGTTTGAAAATGTGATTCATGCCAAAAAAAAAAAAAAAAATAAAGAGTTTTTACCGTGCATATCTCTTTGGAATGATGCAGTTGCAGATGTAGAACTCGATGAATGAATGTCAAAATTTGTGAACTTTACTTTTGCGAAGTTTGAGTCTGATAAAGTGATGCAGAGCAAAGATAGAGAGGTTTTTCTACAGAG
This sequence comes from Scarus forsteni, assembly GCA_036419115.1. Classification (NCBI taxonomy): domain Eukaryota; kingdom Metazoa; phylum Chordata; class Actinopteri; order Labriformes; family Labridae; genus Scarus; species Scarus forsteni. The sequence goes on from JAZDUH010000098.1 coordinate 39,551,338, forward strand.
TGGTCAGGCAGAACCTTGGCACAGTTTGGCACACATTGGCACCTTTAGTCCCATTTGACATTTCTGATATACCAAACTTTATATATCTTACTTTCATGTCACTTTTGGTGTGCTTTAGACCCAATTACAACCGTTTTTATCGTCTTCTGCTTATCCATGGCAGCTTTTGACTGTTCTTTAATCTATCTATCTATCTATCTATCTATCTATCTATCTATCTATCTATCTATCTATCTATCTATCTATCTATCTATCTATCTATCTATCTATGCATCCATCCATCCATCCATCCATCCATCCATCCATCCATCCATCCATCCATATAGATGTGTAAATACTTAAATGTATGATGAATTATTTCTTTTTTTGTTGCTTTTTGGAAAGAAAAACTAGAACTCTATACAATTTCCCATTTAAAGAAATCCACACAAAAGCAACCCAGGTTTGAATCAAAGTGAAACAGATTTCAATATTTGATAATTCATTAGCTTGGTGTTGACGTTGTGTTTTAGAGTGTGTAAAAACGGCTGATATGGTTGTGTAGCTGAAACTTCCCTGTTTAATTTGATGTGAAACATGACTATATTTCTACTTGAATAGTTTACTTTTTTTGTTGGAGTACCCAAAATTAGGTACTTTCAGGTTGAACAGGTTAATCAAATACTTTACAGAAATCTTGGACATTAGTTTTGTGTTTTGATTCAGCCTCTGACGTATGGTTGGCAGTAGAGCTGCAACTATCGAGTATTTTTGGAATCGAGTACTCTGTCGATTATTTCTTCGAGTACTCGAGTACTCTAACAAAATATACTTTTTTGTTTTTAAACAAATAAATCAATTGTATACAATGCAACATGTTAGGGCTTTCAAAATGAGCAACCAAATGCCGTTTATTCCTCAGAAAGGGGTTTTTATTTCAACAACTTTCAAAGTTTAAACCAATACTGGCTTAAAACAAAGCCAATACAATACTGCTTTACAAAGCAGTAATATAATTCTGCAATTATATTTGTGAAGTGTGTTCTGGAGGGCATTGTGTAGTTTGGATTGAAATCCTTGATCATGTTCTTAAATCCTGTGTCCTCCACCATGGAAAGAGGACGCATGTCTGTGATGAGCATATTTAAAATGCTGTAATAGTAATAGTTGCAGCCCTAACAACGTGCTATCGTGCTAAGCTATGTGCTAAGCTCACTCATTTTGACATCAGACACACTGCACTGTGTTTTCTTTTCATCCCTTCTTGTAGTGACCACACACTTTGGACACTCTCTGCCGTTTCTTCTGCGGAATCTCTCCTTTCTGTCCCTCTCTTTTCTCTTCCTTCATGATTGTACAAGCCGCGCAGCAGTAGAAGTAGCAGGCACGTTGTGCTGTGTAGTAGTCCAGATATATATTTATATGTATAATTATATATTAAACGAGGCTTCGAGGCACAAAATTTAATTCGAGGATATTTTGTAATCGAGTACTCGCGAATATTCGAGGAATCGTTTCAGCTCTAGTTGGCAGTACGCTTTCATCGATCTGATTCTTCATCTCTCTGCAACATTTACTGCTTTTATTGGTCACAATGACTGATAGAGTTGTAAATGGTACAGGGACTGTGATTATCATGAATATCATTAATTAGAAACTTTTTTTGTGCATACAATATTATGAATAATGCATCCTATAAAAAGAAGAGACTGTTCAGTGAAAAGAATCATGGAGGAGTATTGCAGTATATCCAATATTGTTTCATCAGTCATGGAGTGCAATATATCTCATACTGCCAGCTTCTTTCCAATACACATCCCTATTAAAGATGTGTTTAGACAAAAATAAAGAATACATATTTTAATAGTTTGATGGCATTAAATACACAGATAACAGCAGAGTAGTTCAAAGTAGTAAAACTAAACTGACTTGACTTTCACAAGCAATAAGAAATTAATAAAACCTTTTTTATTGCATCATTCAAATCAATCATTATGATATTTGTCAGACTGGTGGACATCAAATGGATGATTTAAAAAATATATAATTATAGTTTTTAATAATATAACTATTAGAATATAATAATTTTTCAGAAAAGGGAAAATGGCACCACAGGCCTACACCTCACTGCCAATTACAGGACAAAGACTGGCAAGAAAGTTTCGTGACTTTCCCCACAGTCTCCCTGCACAGCCTTTGAAAGGCAACACCAAAATGTTGCTAAGAGCCGGGGCAGATGAGTGCAGGCTGATGAAACAGACTAACAGAGTGAGTAAGATGAGAGGAAGAGAAAAGTTTAGGAAAGAGGCAGAGAGGCGAACGACACGAAGAGACAGAGAGAAAGCAGGAGAGAGATGGCATTATGATACAGAACAGATTGTGCTGATTCTACTCTCCCTCCACCCGTCTTCCATCAGTGCCCCCATTCCTCAGCCAGACACTTTCTTAAGCTAAAGTAAATGGGCTAATTAATCTGGGCTAATGGTGGGTGACAGCAAATATGCTAGCACAATTATCACCCTATTAAAGATTCATATTCTAACCCATAATTGAAAATGAAAAGGTGGGGTGAGGGGAGGATGGGTGGGAGGAGGTCCAACGAAGTGCGAGATGAGAGTCATTTTTCTCAGGTAGCAGGATTCAGGTGCCCAAGACCCCCACACTCAACCAACAACTCATAACCACAGTCACAACTAAGACTTAGGTGTAAATTCTGCAGTGTTTTACTCTTCCATACTTTAAGCATTTAAGTTAAGTTGTGAGTGGGATGCATTTAAGAATATTTCATTGATTTGAAACTTCTAAAACAAGTCAACTGTTCTTTACTGCTAATGTCCTGATCTGGAACTGAAGCATCAGCAACAAAAACCCACCAGTGAGTTTTATGGCCAGTTTTTTAGTTTTTATATTTTGACTTTTAAGTTATTTGTTTGTCATCATTTTCGTACAAATTCTGGCACAAAAATACGCCAAAATACAAATATAAAGCATTTGACCTGAAACAAATCTTCATTTGACTGCATAAATTGAGGCAGCACATAGTGCACATGCCTAACAGTAACAAGATTGTTGGTTCAATTCACTGTTCGGTCAGTGCCTTTCTGTGGGGAGATGGCGTGTTCTCCCTGTGCATGCATGGGTTCTCTCCAGGTAGATCTACTGTTAACTCCAAATTGCCCTTAGGTATGAATGTGAGTATGTATAGTTGTCTGTCTCACAGCATAATGTGGATGGCAGTTCATAATGACACTGAGATCCATAATAAAGATGTCCAACTGCAAAACAGATCTTTTGTTGCTGCCATGATGGGCTACATGGGCTATCTATCTATCTATCTATCTATCTATCTATCTATCTATCTATCTATCTATCTATCTATCTATCTATCTATCTATATACACTGTATACACATACACACACACCCACACACACCCACATGTATGTAAATTGCCTTGAGGTAACGCTTGTTATGAATTGGTGCTATCCAAATAAAGATTGATTGATCCATTAATTGACTGTCTCTCCAAATGACCCTGTGGTTGACTAGTAACCAGTTCAGGGTGTATGACACTGCCTGCCCAGTGTCAGCTGGGATAGGCTAAAGCCCCAAAGACCCCAGAATGGATACAGTAAGTGGTTTAGATTATGGATGGATGGATGTATGTATAGATAGACACTCTGGTTTTTGTTTTACAATAGACTTTAAAGTATTCAGAGGGCTTACTTGTTTGCAAAATAATAATTGTTATAATGTGATAATATTGCTTCCCTCTGTAGAGTGGTGGAGTAATGATTCATAAAAAGTGTTCCTTGTTCAAAGTCTATTGGATTATAGAGTCAATTGCATGCCTAAATCCCATTATCATTATGAGAAATCATACTTTGCTTTTTGAGTTGTACATGCCCCCTTGTGTGTTGTACATCTTTTCCATGTGATGAAGAACTTCAATGTGCAAAACAAAAAGTCTGTGACATCAGGACTTCTCCCTCTCTCTCCCTCCTCAATTAAAACTCATTAGCTTAAAGTTGCATAGCCAGTGCACAGTACGGACCGTAGAATAAATATGTGTTGTTGTCAACATGGTGCTGAGCACTGCTGAGCTGACCAGGCAGAATACAGCTGGATCATAGGTTCATAGTATATAAAAGTAGATGGGTTCTTGAACAAAAGCAGTTGTGAAAATACCTTAGAAGTCATATGAATAAATTACATAAACCTGAGTTAATGCAAAATATATGGACTCTTTTAAAAAAACATCTAAATCTGTTTGCCCAGAAAACTCAGAGTAAATGGATATTTCCCCTTCCTGTAAACCCTGCAGCTGTTAGCGTGGAAACCCCAGTCAACAAATTGTTTCTGTAATTACCAGGTTAATCAGGCTGACATGTTCAGAGTCCTTTAATCTGCCTTTCCTCCTCATTTTGACACACAGTTAATGATTAACCGCTTTGCCTTGGCCATATCTACATGCCTAAATGTATTAGTTGCTGTAATGTGATTGGCTGAGTAGATGTTCCATTAACAAATAGTTAAAGAGGTGTATTCTATAACAACATCAGTGAGTTTAGTTTTTCTATCTACTTGTTTAAGTTTAAAACTAAATCTTTTACAGAACTGTGGTTTGTTCAAGCTCCCACAGACACACTGCAGAGCAATTTAATCATCACACAATGCAAATGTACCTGTCAGTTTTGATTTTCAGATGAGAGTACCTTGGTCATAAATGAGTAACTATTCCTGAAATCAGGTGCAATCAGTGGGGAGGTTTATTAAAATGAATGTGAGAGTTTCAGTTTGTGTGTCCTTGAACCTGGGGGTATAAAGCTCTGCTGTTCTTAAAGGGCACAGCAACCCTAAACGTAGTAAATTACAGAACCTAGATTTTGTATGTGTGCTTTACATGTCTCTTCTGTGTTTTACGTAAGTGACAGAGTACTTCTTTGCACTAGACAAAAAAGTCCACAGCAGCAGGACTTCTTCCTCTCCTCCTGTTTACAGTACCTGTTGCTGCCTAAAATAGCTGGTTCTCCTGAACCCTCTGAATAGACCTGCCAGTGTGATGTAATACCATTTTTTCATCAGCAGTTTAAGCCTGTTGGACTGGAGGAACAGGCCCAATGCAGAATGTCGACTATATGCAGAGCTGTTGAAAACATGGCAGTAAGCTGTGCTGAAGTAACCCCCACAGAGCACACTGGTTGACCAATCAATGTCATCTGGGTCCACATGGGGAAGGGGGTCTTGGAGTGACAGGAGCTTCAACAAAGCTTCTCAGAGTGAGAATACAGGTGGATCAGGTGAACTTGGTTGTGAGCATTCTCTAGCACAGGCATCTCAAAATGGCTGACCACGGTTACAGGCAGGCGCTGCTACTCCAGTTAACACTAGAACCGCTTACAGATGTCTGAGTTTTCCCAAATATATGTTCTGTATGTTGTTTTGAAACTTATAAAGTTGTCTATTGGTGCACTTAAGATTTCTTAGCATTTAAACCTCCAACTGCTGCTGCTGAATGAGGCATTTAGCAGAGGTGATATATTGCGTTTACAGCACTAGCTAAAATAAGACCCTAGCCACCTACAAGGGCTAGGACTGATCTCTGTGTGTGAAATGCTGATGAGGGCTGAGAGCTTTTGCGCTGTAGTCATGCTGCGCTCACTTTCTTGCATTACTTCTTCTGTTAGGTTCTATTGCAGCAATATATTGGAAAGCAGTTACAGAAGACAAATAGTGCTATTTTTAAGTGCATTTATTGTTTTCTGAAGATGTTGACTTTCTTTGCTTTAAGTGTAGGCCTTCAGTTCTTCAGAATGGGAACTCTTTAACAGATCAAAAAGTTATGGGACTCTGTTTGCACTTTTTTATTTATGCTATTCTGAAGTTTTGTTTTCTTCTGAAATAAAGACCTTAAATTTACATACCTGGGAAAAGAGTTAGCTGTGCACTCAGTGAACACTATAAGACACAAACTGGATTTTGGTTCGGACTTTTTACTTGAAGAAAATTTTATTAACTGGACCTTAGTGTCGTTTAATTGAAACTCCTACTCTAGCATAATCCAAACTCAACACATGAACCAAGGTTAAGTAAAAAATATGGCCTCTATAAAGTAGAATCATATGTTTTGATGTTAAATGACATTAATGACACACAAACACACACATATATATGTATGTATATATATATATATACATATATATATATATATATATATATATATATATATATATATATATATATATATATATATATGTATATATGTATATATGTATATATGCACACCAAGTGTTAATCAATTAATCAATAGTAGACTCTTACTGCCTTATTAAATGATTGAATTTATTATATATTGTACATTATATTTTGTTGAGATCCTTAGCGTCTTTTAGTGTATATTTTATAACGTCCTTTTCCTGCTACAATACAACAATTCTCCAGCTTAGGAAGAACACATAGCATAATTCAGTTTTACTACTAGTACTGTGGTAAAAACAAATTGAAAATCAATGCAATCATAAAGAACGTCCGACCAATTAAACGCAAAGGAAATGTTCTCCTATCTTTTCCATTAACACTTCATCAATAATTTAAAATCAAGACAAAACACAATAGGGAATAACTATGTTTTTACTCTTTGAAATCAAAGTCCATTCTGCTCCTAACCATAGATGCATACATAGTTTTATTATTTTTAAGATCAAATTTCTCAGGTTTAGAAAAACATAATACAGATATGATTGCTATCAAATATCCCAGTCAAAGCAAGGTCCATAACACCAGTGATTATCCTTCTCTGAAGCATTTTTCTTTAAAGATTAACTGTGTTTGGAGATTAAAGCCAGCAAAACTAATTTGGACATTTGCATGCATGGAGATCTGTTAAGGCAAGGAGGACTACTTGACATATTGGAATGCTAATCATTTTGAACAGGGTACTGAAAGAAGTGGACTTAAAGTGATTCAAAAGAATCAACAGTGAGCGCTGCTGACTCTCCCCCTCCATATGCATAAATGATACAGCGTCATGGAGTTGTGAGATGGCTTAGATCCAGGTAATTCACAGTGGACGCAGAGGGAGGCAGGGAAAAAGAGAAAGATGAGAAAGGAGATGAAAAACCTCAAATTCAATCTGGCATGGTGAGGGGGGACTGAGGGGAAATAAGGTGGTTTTGATTTGTCTCTCATCCCTCGCGCCGCGCTGTGACGGAGCGATAGAGCATCGCTGCCGTGGAGCAGTGGCGGCCAGCTGACTGAAGAAGGAGAGGTGGGGCTGGGTGCAGGCGGGTGAACGGGAGATGGAAAGGTAAAGGTGAGGGATGAGAGTGAGAAAATGCAATCCTATTCCAAATAAAAGAGAATCATTATCTGCTCTGAAACAGAAGGCAATGGAAAGGTCTGCCCTTGGCACTCCGAAAAAAATCCACCAATGAGGGCCAACGGCGGACATCAGATCTAAGATCAAAAAGTCTCGGACCACCTTCAAACCCTAAAAAAGCCCAAAACATAAAGTCATAGGAATAAATAATATGTTTCTTGAATTGATTATTATTCATATATAGACTCTTTTCATGTTTGTGTGAAGTTTTAATGAGAAAGGTCTTAGCCTAGCCTTAGCCAGTCCTGGCTAGCATGCTGCTTTTAAGATGTTTTCAACAGGTGGAAGAGACATTTAGATCTCTTGCTATATGAGGTCACAAACTCTTCAGACCTGAGAGTGTAACTTAACTTAATACTGACAAACAGGAGAAGACAGGACTAATTTCAACTCTCAAAAACATGTAACCTGACATATTCTACAAATACGTCTTCAGTGATGACATGCTTTTTACTTCCATCCTCTCAGCTGACTGAAAAGTGCTCTGTTTTGTGCTGTGTTGTGAAATAAAAGGTGAGCAAATTTGCTAAAACTTAAGAGGGTAGCAATTCCCTCCAACAACTTTCTTCTTCTCCTGGCACAAACCATTTTATAGACACTAATTATGTTCGATAAAAAACCTGTGGCATGATTTAAATGACAACTCATGTCCTGACAAGAAGATATGAGTAGGGAGTGGAGCATTGTTTGTGCTGAAATTTGCTCATGAAGTCTTCTTCCCTTTACTCGATATTTGTTGTTGAATAATGGACATAAAAACAAATTACTAACTAATAAAAAGCCATCTGAAAGGTTAAAGAACAGCTCCTTTTTTGGGAATGAGCCAAAAAACTAGATCTCTATAAAAAAGTGGGATTCCCATTTCATTGAAAAGGCTGGCAGATTTATGAGGAATAAAACTTTTTGTCTCCTCAAACTTAAATTACTTTTAGTGACAGGGTGGTGTTAAAATGTGTGTTGTCCATACAAATGACCAATATAAACATTTTAAGCCTTCTGACTGTTAGCTAGCCTATGGTGGTAATATATGTTGGTCTGCAGTTTTTCAATGGTTTGCCCTTATATGATGCTGTGACCTCACATTGACATAACTAAGAAAAGGGTCTTGAGTTTCTTTAAACCGTCATTTAATATTGAATGTTCTTCCATTTATGACATCATCATCTTTTTTTAAGTCTTCCTAAAGGTTTCTAGTTTTAATTCATAAATTTAACTATTAATTGATTTATTTTTCCTCAGTGATCAAACACTGGTATTTCTGACTGACAGTCATTCAAGCTGAAATACAAAAAAAAAAAATAAAATCACAGAAGACATATCAATGTACTTTTCATTGTTAATCTATATTGCTGTTTGCGTCATTCAGACTCTTGTTGTTGTCACTGTGATGATGTTTCTGCTGTTTGTTATTAAATCTGCTTTCGTCAGTGGTAATCATCTCGCGTCTTCTCCCTGCCAAGTATTAGATGTTGTTTCTCCACAACAGACTCTTTGCTCAATAAACAGAAATAAACAAGTAATTAACAAAAATCTTAAGATGATGACTCAAGTTGTTATAATCAAGTGACAATTTTGATATGCTTGTGCTACTTTTCTCTGCAAACTCTCCTGTGTAGAGAGTTTGCAGCCACCAATATAACAGCGTAATGTTAGAAACTTAAAACTTTAAAGATCTGGATCTTTCAACAAATGTCCTTGGATTCATTTTATCAATATACAGAACATACTTTAAATTTCAATGTAGCCTTTCCTTCCCAAGGATTGCTGTGTTTTATTTTTATTTTACTTGTCAAGATCGTTTTCTTTATTTGCTTTTCCCAAAAATCATCCACCTGCCTTTTTTGTGCTTCTTTAAGCTCTTTTTTCGACATGCACTGGCCTTCACCACCTTAAATCCTCCTGAAAGACCAGGTTTGGAAATGATCATTAAATCCTTTTTAATTTTGATTAGACAGAACGAATAAAATAGTTCCATCTATACTTTTTTACTTAAGAGAACAATAAAAAAAATGATTAATGAAACGTACATCTCCAATCATGTAGTATCTACTTACAGTTGAATATATCTTTTGTATATAACTGTTCATTAGATTACATATTAAAGGTTTAAAGGTTAACTCTGTATTCCAGTGGTTGAGGTAACTCCTCAGCCCACATGCACAACGTTGTTTCAGACACCACATACCAGTGATAGCGAGCAACGCCAGGGGGACACGAGTTGACACAGTTATAATTTGTATCAGTGATAATGCAGCAATTGAACCAGTGATGGACTGATGCTTTCTAATTGGTTCCTTGGCAGGATAATGGTCTCTGATTGGTTGGACTGTTTTGTACTTCACCTTGTGTTTGTTATTTGGTGTCATTTTAGAAATAGCGAGGAAGGTAGCAGAGCTTTGAAAACACTCATTTCCTTTACTTTAGTCTTCCACCTTTCATGTTACGTGAGCAGGCTCCATTTTCAGTGAGATCAAGCTGCTTTCAAGGGATGACCTCAAACACAGTGCAGCAACAATATAATACACACAAAACAATAATCATTTATGATAAATTATAAACGTGTTTTTCATTTTTTGCTTACAATTACTGATGTGCAAATAATTGGGCACTACTTTCCTTCTGTGAATTCAGCTAGGTGTCTGACATACAATCTCAGGGTTCCTACTCTTTTCTAGAAATCGTTTTTCAGGATGTTTCGTGGGCAATTCTCAGGTTAATCTAGCCTTCTAAAAAACAAGATCAAAGGTTGATATCTCCAACTGGCTTCACTGCAAATATTGAACTTAAAATCTATTTATTTCCAACTCTCAGGCATGAACATTGTCTGCAAGCAAACTTTATAGTCTGGCTTTAATGCAGAATCTTACTGTTAGGATTTATGGTTAATACTTTAATTTATCTTTACTTGCTCTGCTTTTTAATAAATATACATTTTTGATTTACTGTTTAAATAGTCTACATTTCATTTTTCCATTTCTTATTTCTTTTTGTCACCATTGTTTTGAGTTTTTATAGCTTATTCTTTAACTTGCATTATTTTACCTAATCATATTTAATGTTTAAGTGTCCAGTAGTTACCAAGGATGCTTTAGTTCATTTCCCTTTGGCTGATTTTGTTCACTAACATGGTTAAAGGAAGACAAATATTTTTTCAGGACAATTCAAGCTTTTCAAGCACACTTTACTTTTTTCCTCATTTCCATTGTTTCCATAACTGGAAAATTGGTCAACCATACTCCAGGTTTTCAATTTTTTTTCCAGGATGCCCTGGAGCCCTGAATCTGAGGCCTTGGTCCAGTGAGGGAACCCTCTGCTGTGGACTATGTTAAGAGTATAACAGGACAAACGCTGCCTTTAACAAACCCCAAAAGTGTGTCATGATACTGTGCTGACATGTACTAAAAACAACCTATGCTCTGTTCCTGTCAACACACCAAGAGAATCAGCCTGGCATACATCACCACTCAAGCACAGTCTAGAAAACACTAATCTCTCTGATCTAAGGCTTTCTATTCATGCTGCTGAGAAAAAATCAAAGCATAAGGTCCCAAATTCCCAGCCATCATAGTGTAGAGTAAAGAAATGTAATTTGTTTCTTTGTGGGTATTTTCTGTTTGTGTTTGACAGTTTAATACCAGGCAATGTTTTCAATGTCATCCTCAAATAATCCTTTGTTTTTCAAGATCATTCATTGTCTACAGCTGTGATGCACAGTACTGTCAGTAGTATAATGTTAGTGGAAGACAAAAGCTTAAAGTATCTACATATGAAAAAAGATTTTTAACCAAGGGTTGCTGTTGATGTTTGTTTTGTTTTTGCTTATAAGTAACATGTACTGCTGAGATCATTTCTCCAACCTGATTCCCTCATTTTCCGTCCACACTTTCAAAACATCAGCAATTCAGTGTTAAATAAAATAAAACTGCTTCAGGGATAAGAGAAGAGCTGTTCTATGGTAAACACTTCATATACTTATTTTAAAAGCAAAAAAGTGTGTATTTTGGTATATAGTGTATCATTAAAGATGAGTTATAATATCAGCACATAACTCAGTCTTTAGTATAGCTTAGTGCTAGAGGTGTGAAAAATAAACTGATTAATAGATGCGTCCTGACGAAATATTGACAAAATATACACATTTTTGGTGAAAGGGACTTGTAAACCTGTTTAAAAATCATCAGCTTATCTTGTTACACAACTTTATCAGTATTTTCTTTGCCTTATTCCAACTTTTTAGGAACATGCCATGGACATGAAACTTAGTCCAAGTGTATCTATAACAAAACAACAACCAAATAAATGTCTAAAAAGATCAACCTGCCTTGTTTTTGTAATGTATTCAACCAAATATAAGTTGGCAAGGATTTGTAAACCAGTGTATACTGTTTTTATGAACATACTGCATAATATCTGAAATTCTTAGCATACTTGATTTGAAATTAAAATGAAACATGTGCATTATCATCATCACATCTGTATGTGTTCATATATTGGAGTAAAACATAATAAATAAAACACAGTTCACCTTCTGTTGTCTCATCTAATCTGATTGTATATCTTTTCTTACCTGTTCTTTAAATATCTGTCATTTTTTTTAAGGTGTTTGGACATTTTTGGCCTTTATTGACAGTGGAGAAACAGTTGTTGGACTTGGAGAGCAGGAAAGAAGAGTTTTGATATATGGCCTATGCTCTGACTGGAATTTTGTGGTTGCTATCCACTCTACCAAACCAGCACTCTGCTTTGATGCTTTTCTCTGAGGGAAGTCCAGTTTAATTGATACTTAAGTAAAGTATCAGCTTGTTAAATTATTTGTTGAAAGATAACTTAATAAAAGTACACTAAGGTGAAACTGTGCTACAGCATCTAAAGCTAAGCAAAAAAATCTATTAGGACTTTAACTTCACCTTTCAGCATATAGTTTTAACAAAAGCTCTTGGAATAAGTTATATGAAACTTATCTGCATTTCCATTGGAGCACAGGTAATATAAAAAGTGCAGACTTTTTCCTGACAGATGCAGAGTGTCAGTCATTATGACATCTACAGCACAAAGTCCTTGAACATTTGCATCAGACGACCTGCCTGCCTAACTGACCGGCTCTCCGACAGGCTCTCTGGGCTGGTTTGTGTCTCGCAGTAGAACACCAGGGCTTGCTGGGTAATGGAGCAGTACAGAGGCTCAGCTGGGAGTTAAGAGGGAGAAATGGGCACTGCCATTGTACACACACTGTGATTTGAGCTCCTGCAGCACAGCCAATTTAGAGGTAAGACATTCAAGCTTGGATTTTGTGAGGGATATCACATACGAAAGTCCTGCAGGGACAATGTGTTACTTTAACATACAACAATGTCTAAGTTTCTCTTAATTCTCTGTACAAATCCACAAGGCTGTAACTTACTAAACACAGAGTACTACCATTTCAATGTAGAGCTCATAATCTACAGGCAGTCTCATATTTATGTAAGTGCTTCTTCCTACATTAAAGACTTGTATCTGTCTAACCAACTGGCAATTTAATGCCCCTGCAAAGTTCACAAGTATCAAATATTAAAGGTACAGTGTAGGGCTGTAAAGTCCAAGTCGACTGGTCGACTAATCGGTCGATGCGTGCTCAGTTGACCAAAATTCTGATTGGTCGACCAAATATGTCAATTTATTTTTTCCCCAGCAGTTCATTTCATCAGGAGAAACGTATCAAGTGAAATGGGGGTATTTTCTGAGCACCCCAATCATGTCTCAGAACACCATTTTAATGTATTTATCGTTCATTTCAATATTTTTATTTAAGAGCATTTCAATATTCTAGTCTAATAATCGCGTATTCGTTTTATAACTGCATGTGCTCTGCCCGCTGCCCGCGCTGCGGCGGCGGGATCCCTCACCCTCACGCTGGATTTTATGCCTCATATAAACATCCAAATGCAAAAACTACATCACAGAAGGAATTGACTATTTTATTTCTGAGGGTATGAGGCCCATTGGTGTCATGGAAGGCCAAGAAAAACATTGGAACCTGGATATTCAGTGCCAGTGCGCCAGACAATTACGCACGCCCTCACAGCAAAATACGAGGGAGTAAAAAGAGAAAGTTTCCGAGTTAATAGATAAAGATAACAGATGTGTACGTCTCTTCGAATGGACCCCTATATGAGAGTGACTGCCCATTTCATCGATGAAGACTGGAAAGGAAAGAGTCTTGTGTTGAGAGAAAAAAAGGAGGTGCGCACATGGGAAGAACCATCGCTGCGCGACTATGAAGTTGTCGATGCCTTCAAAGTTCCAGCAGGAAAAGTGTCTGTTGTAGTGAACAACGTTTTAATATGAAACTCTGTGTGGGAACACTAAAAGAGTCCCATGAAATTCCAGGTTTCAATGTTTTTCTGGATATTCAGTGTCAGCGCGCCTCACAATTACGCATGCACTAACGGCAAAATACGAGGGAGAAAAAAAGGATACTCTGGCAAATGATCTTCTACTGAACATTTCATCACTTGATGCCATGATTCCATGTTCACATACAGTCGATGCATAAGACTTCGTGACCATGCCCTTTCTCCAGTGACCCTCAAAATCCAGTCACTTCATCCTTTTGTACAAAGTGGAAGGAAAATTCCTTGAATTAACACTAAGATATTGTGCTCAGCAAAAGATGACCGAGACTTCATGACATTAACCTTTTATTATAGCCTCCAATATAAAGTAGGTTCAAATTTAGGTTTGAAAATATTTAAAATATAGAAAAGATATCCCAAAAACTTCATTATAGCTGTTTCTAAAAAATGGGGGGTTTCCTTGAGTTCATTTAAAATGTTTTCACAAATTCGCTAAGTTATTGGACAACTTTTGCTCACACTTCTGCTATATCTCTCTATCAATGATGCGATCTCTGCTATCAGTCTTCTACTGAGTCGCCGATCAGTTCAAAAGTTTGGTTCTACATCTTGAGTATTTTCAGAAGTTTCTTGAAGTGCATGGGCACCAACAACATTCATTATCCTGGACATCCTCTCTGCCAAAATATTCTTTGTGCCATTCAAACATATGCATGCGCAAAGGCAGTGTTCCCATATACCTCAGCTAATGTATGAAAAGTATTTATCTGCTGTTTAGTTTATTTTTAACCAAAGATTTACAGGTTAAGTAGCTGCTCAGCTTATAAGAAAATCATTGAGCATTGAGCCAAAACATGTTCATTTCAATCAGTAGCCTAACCTTGCAGTGTAGATGGACCTGCCTGAGTTATTGTCTGAAATCATGCAGATCCATCTTGCCAAGCTCCAAGGACTTCATCAGCCAAAACCCAGACAGCCCAATCAGGAGACAGAGATGGAAACTAAACGGGACGACAGCGGGAAGGGACTGCAAGTTTGAAATCAATAGAAATCATGTTTTTGCTCCTCTCTGACCCAGGGATCACTGCTGGTAAACCTGAGAGATGTGGAAATCCTCCATGGACAAGTCAATGGTAGTCGTGGCTATTCGACGATACCTGGCGAAAATATAATCTCCTCAGAAGTTTACAGGGAGAACTTGGTTGGGATTGTTGTCCAGACCTTCAAATTGATTTGTAAGAATACACTTTAATTCTGTAACATTATCTCGAGAATGCATGTAATATCAAGCTTTTTCCTTCCGTGGAACAACTGCTTCACAAGCAGATCATGAGGGAAAACAAATCAAATACTAGTTAAGCATTAAGAGGTGTCTAGAGGGATCACTTTAGCTCGAGGGTAAACACTCAAAAGCACTTTCAGTTCCAAAACACGTAAAAATGCAATAACGCTAGTCAGAAACCAAGGTGAGAACTTCCAACTAAGTATCTAAAAAGTTCACTTCATAATGTGAGAAAAAAGCTAGAGAAACTGGTAATTAGAGTTCGTTTTCCTTGAAAATTCATTTCAAATAACTCTTCAATAAACATTTGACCTGAAAGAATTACCCAAAAGGCTTTCAAATTGAATTAAATTTCCATAACTTTTGAAAATGAAGGCTGTTAGATTACATGCTAATTAAATGCTGACTTTTAGTGACTCTGTGTTGATAAACAGCTCAGCTGAATGCCAAATGAATTATCTGTATTACCTGAAACTTTGTACAACGCAACAAGAAAACAGCACTGCAGGGCCCGAGAGATGTAGAAAAGAGGAGAAAAACTGCATTTTATTGTGTTCCAGACTTTAATATCTGACAGTCGGTCGTTTATCATCATGGAGCGCTGATGGTTAGAGAAGGGGAAGGTGGAGAGGCACAGAGTATCAATATGAATTTTTTATTTGATGGGTTTTATGGGAGATTGCATTTCAGAAAGGCTGGCGGTGTCAAGGTTCATGATGAGAGAGGGAGAGGAGAGAAAGAGAGGGGACGAATCATAAAGGCCAGGACAGAAGTAATGGGGTCCCTGCATATGAAGACCACACAATAATATCTCAGTTTGCAACATACTATGCAATATTCCGCACTATATATGCATGAAAAGCCACAAACGCAGCACTGCTCAAGTTATCATTCTGCTTAAAGCTGAAAAACTCCCTCATGCATTTTCCATCTTTTGTTTCCTTAAATCCTCTCTCACAGGTTTTTACTACCACACTTCTTTTTTTCTCTCCTACACACGTACAGAACACGCACTTTCTTACTTCTATTGTTCTTTTTACACAATTTCAAACAAACACACAAGCAAACTTCTCCTCCTGGCTCCAGGTGAGGTCATACATCATCAGAGTGAGTGCATGTGATTCTACAAACACCAGCAGAGCCAGGATAGAGGATGTAGGAAGGTGTGTGTGTTTGTGTGTTTGTGGTGTGGTGGGAGAAAAAGGGGCTGCGGCTAAATGGCTGCCCTCACTTCCTGTGTCCATCAATGTCAGAACATCTGACTGCTCAGCCTCCGGGCCCAGACGGCTGCTACCAGTGAACAAACACACAAAACAGTGAAAATAGACACCCTTACACAAACACAGAAACACACCTCTCTGACAAAAGTTGATAGACAGAAAAAATTACACTGAGCAGAATGTTAAAGTTCATAATTTCCAGATAGGGCTGTAACAGTATAAAAATTTCATATCATGGTAATTGTGACCAAAATTATCACGGTTATCATTATTATCGCGGTATTGTTTGCAGTGTGCTTAGAATGTTCAAAAAGTACTTTAATACACACTTGAAATCATTTAACCCCTTTAATATTATAATTATAACCGGTCTTTTTGTCTTTTTTATCATTAATGTGTCAGGAAATGTCCTTTGAGTAAACCTTTTACCCTTTTTTCATGAGAAAAAAGTAAACAATATCAGGAAGTATTTGTCGTTATTATGCTATTAATGTTTTAACAGTGTGTAATTACAAGAAAAGAAAAAAACACATTCAAACTTTAAACAGGTTTGTTTTCATAAAAAAAATGTAAATGAACATGTTCAAAGTTTTGAGATGACCGATAATAAATTAACCTATTTAACAAACACACATTTTAGTTTGCCTGCAGCAATAGTGTCCATTTTACAGCTCATTACATTAGACCATGTCCAGGACTTTCTTTACTGACGATAGTCCCTGAGGGTATTCCTGTTCAGTTAGTCCCCTTCCATGACTTTCCTCTAATCTTCCCACTCTCTGGCAGATCTCCGCCTCTGATATTTCCAAATTACGATTGATGAAATCCATAAAACAAAAACTATGATGGAAAAAGACGATCTATTACAAAATACGGCAAAACAAAACACGGCGAATAAACCGCAAAAGAACTGCAAAAAAAACACACTCCAGAATGATATGAATGCTATTATTTACAAGATTTATTCATTATTTATACAGAAAATATTGATAAATCGCCGATAATTCCCTCAGGTATGGCTTACTGAATCTTCTCTCTCTCTGGCTCAGTCACTCGAGGAGTTACAGTTTCTCCTGCCGCAGCTTCGTGTTTTTGACAGGGTGACTGTCTTCTATCAGTTTCCCCTCTGTATCCTTTTAAAATCCAAAATTCAACCAGAGTTCTGAGTCCATTTTGAGGGGAAAAATCTCCGCTGTAGTATGTTTGTGGGATAACTTTTGCTCTCAGTCTCAGAGGCCAAACAACACAAACTGGGCATGCTCCGGCTCCGTCTGCTGCTTTACTGAGTAGCAGACACACATAGTTCCACCTTTTCCAAGCAAAGAGCATCACAGTGTGGTGATCAAACCCGGTAACTCGGTAATTAAAACGGGGAACTCTAATGATAACCTTGGGAAATTTTAGCTGCAGTTAACCATTTTACCGGTAACGGTTACATCCCTATTTCCAGAGTAGCTAAAATATCCACAATCAACAACTTTTTTTGTCTGTGTTTATTTGGCCCGGACATTATGAGAGGAATATGCCATATGCAATAACACTTGTGAGGTGTTATGTCATAAGTTTGAGGGCCTGGTCACCCATGCAGCTGTTTAAATCACTCTGGTTGATCAGACCTGGGGGAGGCCGAAAACTGGAAGAATGGCAAAAGATTTTGATATCAAAATTTTAAAGGACCGACTCAAATAAAAACAGGTCACCAAGGCCCCCTACAACACAGGTTGGGAGACTAAAAAAGGCCTCTTTCACTAACTCCTTTAAGGACCAACTAAATGAAAACAGCTCGTCTAGCACTTCGAATAAAGGTTCTCAAAATTCCACAGAGTTCTGAATCTACAGGTCGAACCAAAGTCTCTTTTACTAACGCCTGTGAATACAATACTGACTTAAACAGATCGCTTACGCAAAGATGAAAACAAAACTAATAAAAATGTTAAGGGGAACAAATTGATTCTTGGCTTAAAAGCAGCTGAATCATTATTTTTTTTAAATTTGGTTATTTAATGTTAGTTGCTGAGCAGCTTTCTGATGCACCACAACTGCCACCTGGCTGCAGTAATACATGAAACCATGCAACAGTGAAAACAATGGAACATTTATATATGTTCAAATAAATTTAGATAATTGTCGCAATAACATTTTTATTTCAAAACCAATCAAGGACAGTTTGAGAAGTTTAAAAATCACTGTTTATCCTAAAGGCAGTTTGATTAAAGCATTTACTCCAAGCCAATCCTTACTTTCTGATTAGAACAGAAAGACTACTTTTGGTATCAGGGTGTTTTCTTTGACAGAGGAAGAGACAGGATGGTCATTTTGCAATACTAACACAACATAGCAAAGCAAAGCAAAAAGGGGTTCTGTTTCAACAGCAAAGATCTCTTCTTCTTAGACTATACATTGTGGGTTCTGAATAGTTGGAGCTGCATCAGCACATATTTCAGTAAAACAGTTAAAGAAAATACAGATCAAATGCCCACAGTACACTGACTCAGCTCATGTAATCTTGCTTTAAATTACAGAATTATCAGCCTCATAATCACCATTTTTCCTGGAGTGTTGTGAAAAACGTCAAGCTAACTGACCTCATTAGGTACTATTGCTAACTGAGGACTTTTGGATTCCTTTCACTGCACAAAGTTTAGCACAAGAGAAATGATATAGATAAACCATTAATTTCCCAGGCTTTGTTATGCTCCACAAACTTAATCTCATAAGGTATGTTTACTCTAGCCCCATTTACACAACCCTGTTTGACATTAGACTACTCACAGTGATACACTTTTTTTATCAGCATCACGCATTAACATAACAAATAAAGAAATGATTCACATAAATGCTAAGAATTTAAAAAAGCCACAAAGACACAAATAAGAAATAGGTAAACTGCGTCATTTATCAAATAAAGTAAGATTTTATCCCTGATAAAATATTACTTGTTTTCTTGGATGAATCTCTAGAAAAAGGTAAAAACAGGAGAGCTTTGACAGTGATTATAAAGCTGAAGTAAGAAAGGAGAAACAGATCGAAGAGGAATAAGAGTCGAAGATGAGGAATCGAAGATGAGGGGGAGGAGGAGATGGAAGAAAGAAAGAGTGGGTGAGGAAAGGGAGAGAAAGTGGACAAAGACAAATGGCCGGGGGAAATGACCAGTGCATGAGAGGCCGCCTTCGAGACAGCCCTCTTAGCAGCCCTAACACAGACTGATAGGCCCACCAGGCTGCTCTGCTCCTCCAATCCATCCCATTCCTGTCTGATTCTGCACATAGAACCACATTTCAAGCCATATCAGACCCACCTTAATCACACAAATGTCCTATTTTCATGTTTGTTACTTGCTGTTTTTTGGCTTTGTCATGATTGAGATTCTGGGGTAAAGGTTCTAAATATTTAAAGAACCATTCTGACTTCTTCTTCTTATGCTCTTGTCATTTGATATTAGAATAATACAGAACCATGAGGTGCTTTAACTGTTTAAAGAATAAAACAGAAAACAGTTTTTCCTATAAAGAATGTGCTTTAAAGAGAGGCAAAAAGATAAAGAACACACGCCCATGTTCGTCTTTGTTCATTCCTACAGCTTTTCTTTTAACTCTGCTTACTCTACTGTCTATCTTGATTTATTCCAAAAAATTCAGAACTTATTTTTATCAAACATGGAGGCAGCTTTTATTGGCTGTGGACAAGATATGACAGCATCCAAAGCACAAAAACACTGAAGTTATGATTATTCTCCAGTTTGTTCCAACAATATTCTGCTACTACAAAATCAGACTAGTACAATGACACTACTGTGGAGGTAATGTAAATACAAAGGGCATTCTGGATTAGGGATTAGATTAATTGAAATAATTGTACTGACATTTAGAGCCTCTGATCGAGTAATTTTACTATTTATAATTTTGCTTTTTTTAATTTTGATTATTTTGCCTGAGTAAGTCAAGTGACTGTAAACGCTCCATACAGTCTGCGTCCACTTTCACAAGAGGGAAGGACGGACTGCCAACATGGAGGAGACAAGTGCTAATCTATCAGAGGACCTTGTAGCCAAGAAAAATGCTGTCACTGTTGTATGGGAACATTTTGAATTCTGTGCAGATGATATTGGGCAGAAAGAAGTGTAAATACTTCAGGAAGACCATTTTGACGACTGTAGGTAAAACCACAAATTTGTTCTAGCATAGCACAAAAATAATTCTCATTACTAGTAATCAAAGTAACAGTTTCAATTAATCCTGCTACTGGGATGAGGTAATATCGCCCAATCCTACGTTTGCTTGAACCAATCTTTAGACTGTTTTAAAACTGCAAAGGTCTGTGTTCCTAAATATCTTTAGATCCTTGGTGAAAATTCTTACATCTAGGCTTTCACTGTGAGGCTGTTTTAACTGATGGATCACTATTGTAATGGTAGTTTATTGGCAGGTTTAGCCCCTGTTGTTTTGTTGTATATTGTGTAAGTTTGTTTGTTTGTGGTTTAAATTGTGTTGCTGCCATTCTCGATCAGGTTCTTCTTGAAAAAGAGATCTCTAATCTCAATGGGAATGACCTGGTTAAATAACGGTTACAAAATAAATACATATTTTTCAATTTACGCCTTTAAAATAAAACCGTATAGCTGTCCCACAAAGTTAAACAGAGCTTTTCTTTAATGTAGTTGAACAAAGTTTTGGGGTATAATGGTCCCACTTCCACAACTTACAGTACAGTGAGAAAGGACTTCAGTTAATTAAAAACTACCTTTCATTATTTTTGAGCATAGAAATTTGGATTTCTTCAAATTTAAGAAAAACATATATCAGCTGCAATGTTGTGTAAAACTGGGAATATAGCATAGGACTATACATAGTCAATAGCTGATAATCATTCTTAATCTTTTTTAAAATTAACTCAATTGATATCGATGATGCAAAATTAAACAAATTTATTACACATCACATGTGTTTCTCATATTGTGCAGGCTTAGTTTAAACCACGTAGTTCTGCTCAGAACAATTCCCTTTCATATGTTTCCACTGTCAAAAGGGCACCAAGTGTACCAGCCTGACTTCAAAGTAGAAATAGATTTACTGGAGGACACACTACCAAGACTACCACTGGTGAAGGAAATGCACATAAGATAAGTGTCAACTGAACTGAACCAAACTGGACCACATGGTGGAAAAGTACCAACATTCTTAAAGTAGCAGGCTGTGAGATCATTGTTAGGCATCCATATATACACTTAGATAAGTGAGCGCTACTGTCACCATCCCAAAATCCCATTACTTTCCCTAATAAAGCTCACGGCCAGTCCAGTGATTGTCTTGATGAAAAGAGGAAAGGAGGAATCTTAATAGAAATGGGATCAGCCTTTTTTCTGAATAAAGTCAGATCTCACGCTCTCCCTCTCAGGTGCTGTCTCCAGGCACTGACCACGTAATGCACAGTAACAGAGAACACGTGCAGACGCTGGTGGCCTAATGGAGAGGGGTCGAGGCAGAAAAGGGAGTGCCTGTCGTGTTGCCTGATTGAAACTGATGGGCCAAGGTAAGAGCGCCACATAGTATGGCCACCCAACATGGCCCTCCCTGTCTTGTTGAATCCACACACACACACACGAACACACACAGGCTTCACTTGGAGTCCATTATTCAATTTGGTTCTTCTAATGACCAGTGAATTAGGCTGCCAGGAGTGATTTGGCTTGTGAGCCCTGCTGCTGGACGTACATGATTTTCCCATTTTGCATATTAAGAGACGGCAATTCAGACTCTGACATCCAATAAGCCTTGTCCAATCAGTAAATTTAGCAGGATGAGCTTGGATGAGGAGGGAATCTGAGAAAATGAACACTTAAACTGCATACATTTTGTAAGATTGAAGAGTATGTAGCCCATTGGTTTGTGGTAAGCCTAAAAGGAGGAAGAAAAAAGAGCCCTGATTGGCGTTATGCAGAAGGAGTCTGATCATTTTCTTCCGATTTTGGGTTGTGTCTCTCCCATGTGTTAAATTGGGGAAGCTGCGAAGATGTTTCAAGTATGAGAATGTTACAGAGTACTGCAACACACAAAAGGCAAATACAAATCACTGATATCTTTTAAAGCTGAAAGATTTCTCGTCTCATGCCAGCTCAGCTCCGCATCAGTACTGCGCTCTTACTTTCAACCTATTACTTAGTCCAGTATCCACCTGTAGGCTTTGAGTGTCAGTATAAAAGTATGGTCATAGGACTCTTAACATTTCAACTCCTCCAATAAATCGCAAGGATGCTACGCTCTGTTGCTACAATTAGCATTTCAAACTATTGCAAACTTCTGTTGTTTAAATACTTTATGTTATCTCTTTTCTCCAAATTTCTATTTTAAGAGTCAAAACAAAAAAAAAAGATGAGGTGATTTCATTTAAGGATCATACCAATGATTGCTAACATCATTTCAAGTCAGCAACATGAATCATCGAGGAGGATTGTAAAATATTACCATAGTTCTAGACTGGAGCATTAATGAGTCAAAAACATATCTTTCACAGTTTCCATGAAGCCCCCCGTCCCCTTTATAATACCTTATAAATGTATTATAAGCATGTTCATAATGCATCATAATGCTAATATGCTTAGACTACAACACAACCCCAATAGTAAGCATTTGTGATTATGTATAATGCTTTAAGTAATCAGTGAAGTTTTTAAAATGACAGTGCTTGTTACGGGTTATAAACATACCAACAGTGTGCTGTACTGTGCATATAGCTATAAAACATTATACATATTAAAAAAAATAAAGCAAAAATCTGACATTATGAAAAGAAATGTAATGATTACTAAGGTTAAGTGTTAGTACAAATTTATTTGTTGTTCGTTGACAAGACTGAGTTTATAGAAATTATCTTTTTTTGATAAATTACAATCAATTTATAAAATACTTTAAAGACTATTACAATGCACTATAAATTGGTTTTATTTAAGTTGCTGTTTTAGAGGCATATATGGTATTCTATAAGCTGGATAAATGTTACTTTAAGTGGTCATTGCAGACTTTGAATAAAGTTAAAAAAGAAAAGGCAATTGGCATATGCAATTTCTTGTATAATCAAGTGACTTATAATCTATCAGTGTGCAATGATCATTATGACCCCTTAACAAGGTATTTTTGTTATAAAGCATAATACATATTTTAAATTACTTATAGCTTTAAGTATACGATGCTGACAAACTATTTTTGTATTATACCAAACAAAGACATTTCATTCTGCAAATCAATGTAAAACACAGAGAAACTTTTTTCCCCCAACAACAAAAAATGGAAGGTAATCTAAAGTCTCATCAAACACCTTTATTGCCAATCAAGTTCTTGGTCGATGGTGAACCAAACGATGTTGGCCCAACAGCAGAACTGTCAGCTTGTCCCTCGTGAACACCCATGATCTGTGCAGGGACAGACTGTCCCTTCAGTCTTTATAGATTCCTCTGGTTGGGTATCAGGGTGTATAATACTGAAACTCCTATACTTTTGCTTTCTTCCATCTTTTCAAGGTTGTTGGGTGGCTGCCTCTCCTCCTTTCACTGTGAGCTGTAAAATCTATTTGACAGCTCTGATTTATGACACAGCATAGGCAGAAAGCGCCTGTGGGGAACAAGGAGAGTATGTTTGGAAGTGTGTGAATGTGTGTGTGGGAGAGGGGGCCGGTTTGAGTGTGGACCACCGCTGCTGTGCTCAATGTTTGAGCAGCCTACAGGGCACACAGGTGGGAGCTCCTGCAGTGATGGCACACAGATAGTAAAACTAGATTATTAGCAAGGTATCACAAAATCAAAGGAGTTATTTTGAGTTATGTTGAGTTGGATGACACAACAGACTTACATGATTAAACACTGATCAGGCATGACATTAGGAACGCCTGGCTAATATTGTGTTGGTCCTCCTTTTGCTTGTAAGTAACAAAATCTGAGGCACTGACACCTTTCTATCAGTACCAGCATTAACTTCTTCAGCCTTTAGCACTGGTCCACACAGTAGCTCATCTGTTTAAACCAGTGTTATTCACTCACCTGTTGGTGGTCATAATGTTATGCCTGGACGGCTTCATTTCAGTCACAGTCAGAGGCATTAAAACAATTTTTATACTTTAGCTTAGTATCTTGGGGATTTCTTTTCTATGGAGGTTAAAAACTATCCACCATGTGGCAAAATGAACATGTCCAAAGTTTCTGAGATGACAGAAAATAAACTTATCCTACTTTACATAAACTCAAATAATTTTCTTTGCCTACAGCATTAGTATCCATGTTACAGCTTGTCAAAGACCATGTCCATGAGTGTTTTTTTTTTAACTGATGATAGTTCCTGATGCAGTTCCTGTCCTGCTGAAGACATACTCAAACTTCCCCTTCACGCAAAGCCTTTACTGTAATGTACCATATGTCACTGGAAAGCTCTACTTCTCAGCTTTCTGAATCCAATGGAATTATTCAGGTACACTTGAGGGGTACACTGGTTAGAACACACATCTTTTTTTTTTTTGCCAATGACAGCTTCATCTTTTAACAAAGTTTTATTTAGTAAAAAAAACATGTGAATTTAAGAACATTCTGCAGTGGTCAGAACCCTACAACTCCCCGGCATTTGAGATATTTATTTGCACTCAAAATAAAATGTTTGTCCATGTGCAACTAGCTCTATTAATCAAGATAGTTTGAAATCATGCTATGAAATTATACCGAGTACAGCATCTGCCAGGTTTTAGTAGTGGTAGTATGTAACTTTTCATTTGACATCCTTGCTGGAATTGGTTAATCTTTGGCTAACACACAGCTGTTAAAAAGCTACATTTTGTAGACTTTAAAAGAGGAAAATGTTGCAAAAAATATATAATTTGTTCTATGTTTTACCTCAGGGAGACCCCAAAAGCACATATTTCATATATTTATACAACTTATATAAAATTACTATCATTATATTCAACTATATTTATTAACTTCGACATCAAATACATATTTTGGGGAATGGGATTGGATGACAATGGCCAAGCCAAATATCGTAATATAAAGGACTAAGGGTTTTTCTCACACCCCTACAGCCTAAGGATGACACTTCTGATATTTAAGACAACAAAAGTAACTGATGTATAGTTCCATGTTAAGTCAGGAAATACTTAAAATATCAAAACCCAGATTAGATGAATAAAGCAGAAACAAGTTTAACATGTAAGACAAAATGCTAAACTGTGATAAATATCACAATCCATAGGTCTCAGATTGACTTTCATCTTCTCTGGTTTTAGATCTAAAGACAGTTTTACAGACGATCTCTTCAGGGAAAAAACAACAACTCACTAATAAATATTTGGGTAAATAAAAATTTTATCAATTTAATTATTTTTTTCCTCTGCTTTCCTTTGTCCATTCAACACAATCCACGGACACACACACTTGTCTCCTCTGTCCTCCTGCTCTCCTCGTCTGGATGCCCAGAGCGCACACAGCTAACACTGTTTGTCACATTCAAGGCCAGGTCTGACGTGCTGGAATCCTGCTCTGAGAGGGGAGAGGGTGTGAATATTTTTGTATGTAAAGTGTTTATATGTACATACATATGTGGAGGGGAGGTTTGAAAACAAATGTGCTAACACATTATTGGATTCATGTAGATTTGCAGTGGCCTGTAAAAGCAACAGTGTCATCCATGAGCTGAATTTCACACCCTGTGTTTTTGCTATTGTCAGAAGGAGAAGATGCATTGATTGACAGCATGTAGCAAGGGGAAAGGGTCGTACATTCAAATGAAAAGGTTGTGACAGCTGACAGAGGGAGGGGAAAGTATTTGAATACCCAGAGAGATGATGCCAGATGCTGGAGAAGAGTAAAGAGATTTCTATTTTGAGAACTAGGAGAATACAAGTAAAGATTTCAGTTGATTAAAGATATTACAAAGGGTAAAAATTAATTTCAGTACAAACTTAAAGTCTGTCAATCCTGAAGCGTACTGAAACAAACCAGACCACTCAGTAGAAACAAGGCACATGTGTCCTTTTATGGTTTCTTGTCATCTTTCTGTCTTTATTCAATAATAATTAAAGGCAAGAGGCCCAAAAAGTAATTTACAAAACTTCAAAAGATTAAGTTCTATCAAGGCCCATCAGATTAAACTCAAGTATAACCACTTTATCTAAGCAGTGAGTAACTACAATCAGCATGGATATACAAACAATAAACGTAAAAGTCTTGCACAGATAACATTAGCATTAGCGACACTCAACTCGACAAAACAATATATTGTAAAACCACTGATGCTTTGATCCTGTGATGAATAAAAAGTGCTTGTGTTTGACTGTTTCAATAGCTTTAGGCTAGTTGCTTAAATCTTGCTTTTACATGCATTTAGGTAACCTCGTAAAGCAGCTGGACCTGCCAGATTCAGTGTCTGTAATCAGGCAGATCCATCATGTCAAGCTTTAATCTATGATTGTGAGCCGCCAAAAGTGTCACGGCCACATCAGCTTTTGTTTAAAACAGAAAGTAGTGGGAGCTAGCATCTTGACGACAGCAGAAAGTGACTGTTCCTACAGAGATTAGCATGGATGCTAATAGCTTTAGCAGTTTTAGTAAATATGGACCACATTTCATTACAAAAATGAATGTGCCAGGTTAGCATTTAGGAGGCCCCGAAATGATCCAACTGGGAACATACAGTCACCAGGGCAGTTCAGTAAGTGAACCTACAATGGTTTATTGCACATTCACACATAACGTTTTGTGTTAATAAAATTATTTTTTTTATATAAAACACTACCTAAGACAGCCTACACTGTTTTTGTCAAATTTATCATTTTCATGAAGAAGTATGGATGCTCCACAGGAGTTGTATTTATGTCAGGAAATGCATATCTACTAAACCTAACTAATGGACCTGACATGATAAATCTAAGGAGCAATATTGTCAAACTTAACAAAAAATAGTCAAGGGGACAGTCATGTGAAAAGATACAGCTGATAAGCTCTAAATAATAATATAATATTTACCTAGTTTAATTTAATAAATCATAAGTGATTAAGGAAGGTACCACCATCAGTCTTATCTTCTCCTGTACTTAAAATGTACATAAAGGCCATTTTTTATATCAACTTGTTTACAAAACTCTTTCTCCTACTGAATTTCATCAAAGCTAAAATCATTTTTAGGCTCTCGGGCCTGTAATCCAACAAGTGTTCAGATGTATAAGTGTCATTTTAAAATAGAGTTTAATTGGATTTTGTTAAATGAATCAACCTTCAAAACTTGATAAGTATATTGATGCCCTTAAACCAATCAGTGTGTGCCTCAGTATCAACAGATGGATCCAGAAAAGAGCACTTGGGGATGCCACTTTGTCCGTCTTTTGTCATGGCACCATTAACAACACCTCATTAGATTTGTCTCGGTGAGGACAACGGCTAAAAATACGTTTTTGGCAATACCCTGCACTTGTCACTAAAATCCTCTCATAGTGATGCTAACAGGGGTTTTCAAAATATCAAATAACTGCGGGAGAATATTTTATTTATCACTTCTCATTCTTTCCAATCATCTTAACAGTTTTATCTCTACACCTGACTGAATTACCAACAGAAATGACAAATCATTCTCATAGATATTCTATACCTCTTTATATCCAAACTTCTAAGAATCTATACTAAGGAGTTTATCTTTGTCGTCCTGAAGGGAGTCGACACAAATCCCTGCACACGTCTGCAGCATCTTTAAGTGTCTCTCTGCCAGCCAAACATATCTCTGCTTTCAGGCGTTCTCGCTACAGTGGTTCTTCTCCTCTGTCAGTCTGTTACAGTCATTAGCAGCATGCTAATCAAGGCTAATTACACTGAGACAGGCAGACACAACACATTTCTTATCATGACAGAGTGCCGCTGCAGTCTGTAGTGCTTGAAAATGTTGCTGCTCCTAATCAACAGCTATTTTGTTGTTTGGTAAATTAATGTGGCTGTGTTTTTTTTTTTTTATTTCAATTGTTCCTGATGTCAAATGCTAATGGTTCTGTCTGTTTTTTTGCCCAGAGGCTATAAATTTTAGTGGGGTGTGCTTTTATACAGAATTGCAGATTTTTTAAATGGAAGTGATAATAGTACACAATGTTATGTACAAAGCCCATTTTCAAAAAGGTGGGATGTTGGGTATCAGGTTCATAAAACAGAATGCAGCTATTTGGATATAATATATTTTTATTAATTTTATTTTTTGACATATAAATATATTTTTTTTACCAATGTCCAATTGTTCAATTGAATCCAACATTTAGACAAGAAGGTAGATCTGCAAACCATTCTACTTTGTTTCCATTTTCTTTTTCAAATACATGCAAATTATGACTCTAACATCTGTGATGTGTTGCAGTGTCATTAGGACAGGAACTGGGTCAACAGGTGAATGGTGGCAATAAAGAATATCCTGTCTGTTGACTTTCCAATCAGACTGCCACATGTCCATGGGATATCAGTCACATCAATCTAGGCTAGGCACAGACACTGACTTGAAAAGGCAGAACCATTAAAAAATATTGAGGGACTGAAAAGAACAAAACAAATGAGAGCATTAAGAATTGCAGCATGTTGACAGCTTAAGTGTCTTCAGTCACCAAACACAAAGTGCCGTAATAGAATATGTGATGTAACATGGTGGTAAACACGCATATCCTGGCTTTTTGGACCAGGTTTCAGGCAAAGCATAGCTCTATTTAGCATGTTTTTAAATCTCTGCTGTGCTGTGTGCAATCAATAGGTAAAAATATATCAAATCACTAAAACTGTCTAATGTTTTAGATCAATTAGACACACTGTCCCAGCTTTTTTTGGAATCAGGTTTTATACAATAGATTATTACAAACAGCAATTTCTATGTGGTTTTAGTCAATAAATGTATAAACAAAGAATATTTGGATGATGAAAGGAGTAAATGAAGGGAGAAAATAAGAAAGAGGAAGTGAGGTCAAGAGGAAGGCAAACAGGGAGGACAGACAGATGATGGTGTGAGAGGGAGAAAAGACGTTATCTACTCAGAGAAGATGTGAAAATAGTCTTACTGCAAGCAAAGTCTCTTCCTGAGCGATGGATAGTAAACGTAAGCCCCCCCACTCCTCCCCGGCCCCCGACTCTTCAAGTTACAAAAGCTCATTTTGGAGATTTTGCTGGCATGGCAGAAAAGGGCCTCTGTTCCCCATTTTCCATATTTCATACACGGCCCATTGGAAAGCATCGTCTGCGAGTGTCATGGCTTGGCACATTTATGAGAGATGCATTGAAGAACTTATCACATGGAAGATATGCTTAAGTTAGGCATTTTGAAAGTCAGTGTGCACCGTGTGGAAATTTGCTTTGATATTCTGCTCATCTACAGAGATGCATCATCTATGAATATTACATCCCATAATAAACACACCAGAGATTATGTTTCTGTGAAAGGATTATATATTCTGATTTTGCCTTGTCAAGAGTTAAAACAAAGTATGAAGGGTGTTACTCATACCATTGGCTACCAGTGTTTTATCGATGCAAGAGGATGTAGCTGTGTCCCAATCCAGGGATGTATCCTTTAAATGTCAAGAACTTTGTAGTTTGACTTATCAAAATATTCTTTTTAGCATCAAAAAATCTCAACAGCAACATACAAAGCAGCATGCATATACTCGTTGAGTAGGTCTTCCAATTACTTTAGAGATAATTTGAAATTATGAGCCCCCCTTTTTTCAATTTTCAATTTTCAGCAAGTCAATGCCTTAAATTCAACCATTCACATTTAAGAGTGTACAAATCTATCACTAACATTCATTAACACCGGCACCTCCTCAAGGGTCAAAATACAAAATAATATATTTTTTCGTCAAATCCAGAGTTTGTTGTGGTTCAATACAACAATGGCGATCTTCTTGTTTAGTGAAAACAATAGGGTAGATGTAGCAACATGACTGACAGCTCTGTTGACGAATGCAGCTCCTCAGAGTGTTTTTACCCTTATACCCGGAGTAGAGATGGAAGTTCAGATAAATCATGAGAGACACTAACAATAATAAAAGCAGCTGACAATTCTGTTGTGCTAGCAGCACTAATGCTAGGTCACAAAAGATGACTTTCACTCCCTTTGGTCACTATCTGTACAGCCATTTAAATAGCTCTGTGTGCATATTTTCCCTTTATTAATGAATACACCTATCAAAAATGTAAAAACAAAGTCATATGCTAACAAACTAATCTGTTCTGATGCAAACAAGTGTATAGCAACTTCTTTAGAGTTTGTTAGTCATTCAGTGTACGCTGCGATTTATATAAAAGCCTGTAATCAATTCTAGACTCCATCAGCTCACTCTGTGTGGTCATTAAATACATCAAAACATCAAAATGCCATAGTCCATTTGGCCTAACTTTTGAACAAAAAATGGGTACGGGACAGTCAATGAAACCTTCAGGGACTTTCTTACTATAGGACCCTTCAGGGGTGCAGCTCCTGAATTGGGACACAGCTTGATTGAACAGAAAAAAAGCCCAAAATCTAAATATGTTTTATCATACAACAGTACAAAATACTGTTTTATTTTAACACCATAAAAATTAAATCAGTTGATCGTGATTTCTGTTAAACCAGTCTGAAGTCTAAATAGATGCAACCACATTTAAAAAAGGCAAATGTACATGCACAAACACAAAGATGGACAACTGTTGTAGACAATCAACACAGAAGTGTGTCAAAAACAATGAACCTCTCTGTTACTGACCAGCTCCAATCATTTCATTTCACGTGTTTGATGGGCATGAAAAAGCTCTCCTGAGGGAGTTGCTGCAGCTGTTTCAGAGGTTAAATTTCACTTTCATGATTCTTGTTAGTTTACTAAGTTTTTGTCCAAATTACATCCAAACTCTCAACACAGCTTCACCCACCTTCAACCTGCTCTGATTACACAAAATAATTGGAAACACCTGCACTTGTGAAATGGGTCCCTAATGTCCTCATTTGGGGACGTGATAATTAAACTCATATTGGATGCCAGTTGTGAATGAAAATCACATTAAGTTCTGAGACAGGAGGCATGCTGATTGAAATATGTTTGTAATTATTTAGGAATTCTTGATGACTAGTTGAACAAGTTAGTTTGAAGAAAAGGGAGTTCACCGCCGGCTGATTGGTGAATTGTTTTACCACTACAAATGAAATGAGTGCAGGCACAACAGTCACATCGGAGAATGTTTGAGGTCCTTCAGAAAACTTTGAGCTGCTTGTAGCCGTCTTACTGTGACAAAAAGGACATGGTTTACTGCTTATGTGTTCTGAGGATGCCATAGTAGTTATGTGCTGCCATGATAATGATCGTCTACTTTAAAGATTTTTACACTGCAATGGTAAATGGAGAGGGTAGTGACCAAACTGTGGACAGTTGAACAAGTTAATGGGATACCACCAAAGCACCATAAGTATGTCCTTCCTATTAAACATGGGTGCATCAGTGCTTCAGTGTGTGATGAAGGTACATGGGGTAAATATTTCATGTAAAAAATGAAAATAATATCAAAAGTGTAATTAAAGGCGCTATGAGGAGAATCTATCACCAGCGAAATAAAGACTCTGCTACCCATGAGCATGGCGACTGTTGTAATGCTGCGTTCCAGTAACATCAGAACTGGGAGTGACATCATCTCCGACTTATCAGCGTTCCAGTTGAAGTCAGAAAAAACATGCCGATCTACCAGGCTATTGTTAGCTGTTATTAGCACGCCCTGCATTGTTGTCTACAAATATCACATGAAGAATGTGATTATCACTATAGCAGCATTTTTGTAAATATAAGTCTAACAATACGATGTATACAACTGATCTAGAGCGACACACCCCAGTCAGAAGTGCAAATAAATGGATTATTACAGGAGCTAAATAACTGTTCACACTGGGGGCATCCATCTTCGATTGTCAACTCGGCGGTGGTTTCACCGAGTTCTCAGTAGGAAATTCAGACTTCGGGGAGCGTTCCAGTTGCAGTTTCCTACTCGAAACCCAGAAATTCCTACTTCTGACTACAACTGGAACGCACCAGAGACGTGACTGAAGCCAGAGTGTGTGTTTGTTGTGATAAATGCAGCTCGGACCTTCCTCAGAACTCTGCATTGCTTTACAACTTCTTTTTTCAACAACTTACAGGATGCAAAGCAACCAGG
The DNA here is from genome assembly GCA_036419115.1 of Scarus forsteni. Taxonomy (NCBI): domain Eukaryota; kingdom Metazoa; phylum Chordata; class Actinopteri; order Labriformes; family Labridae; genus Scarus; species Scarus forsteni. The sequence goes on from JAZDUH010000098.1 coordinate 39,583,698, forward strand.
TAATGTATCTCTTTCTAGTTACGTAGTGGTAGTTTTTGATGTGTGACAACAAGCAATTTTTGGAAAACTTATTATCGTAGTTGTAGCCGGCTATGTATCGCTACTTACAGCCCGGTGCTCTAAGACGTGTAATATAAATAATAAAATCACATAAATTTGCTCTAGTTTTAATTGTCTTGTTCCCGAAGTTGAGTATCCAGGCCAGTCCAGCCCTGTCCGACCCCACCGGAAGGCTAAGGAATAGTATTTATAGATAACCTATTTTGATGCTATAAAACTCATCTTAAAGTGTGTATTTCGATCAGGCATATATCTAAAAGTGAGACTTTTTTGTAATTACTTAGAAATTCCTCACAGTCTCTTTAATCAAACATATTTTCACTTTTGAAATAAGGAAAAAATAAGCAACTGATCTGTTTACAAATTCCCTGTAGGGCAAGGCAAATGATTTAATCAGTTAATTTAAGTTATTTTTACAAGAAATTTTACAATTAAAAATGTAGTTTTTTTCTTGACTTATTCCAAGTGTAAGGTTAAGATGGAAGGCCCTGTCAGGTTTTGCACAAGCACTTTTATAGGCTTGTTTTTTTTTTTGAATGAGATTAAATATTGATCAGAGAGTTTCTTATTAATAAAACTGTGAAAATACCTCAGCCTTCAGTGTTTTGAGACAAACCTACATAATCAACATTTTATAACACACTCTAACTTTAAGAGGGAAAATTCTGTTAGGTTTGTGAACATATTTTGACAACATAAGAAAAACTTGATTTGTGTCATTTTGTGTGACTGAAGTTTTTTTATTATAAGGAAAAAAATCACTACTCCAGCTACACTAAGGATTGAAGGCTGATGGCTCTCAAACAGTTGACCCTGGTTGACCCCAGTGTGGGCGTGTTAAGAGTCCTTGTGAAGGACTAAACTTTTTTTAAACGGACTCCACAGTCCAGCGGCGTTGTGCTGACTCTGCCCTCACGGACAAAGAAACAGAGAAGAGAGATTTTCTTGAGTCAGTGTCACATTATCCTGACGATTGTCTAAAGTTTGTGACCTTATCCTCACAGCTAGCCTTCACTGCTAACCCACTGAGCTCTAAAGCTAAAGTACTAAGCAACTTATCAGGAAGCTACCAGCGCTCTGCATTAAAGCTGACTGCGAGAGTGAGCAGAACGACGTCGGCCCACAGTCCCGCTTAGTCATCGCTTCTCTTAGAGCCGTTAAAAAAGTGCCACTTCCATTCCCGCGGTGATAAGGGAGAGTGAAAAGGCCGGAAACAGACCTGTGTAATGCTGATGGACGTAGTCAGTCTGCGAGTGAGCCCGGCCTTAAAATGCAGCATCAGCACTGCTGGATTTACTTGGATGAATGGACTCGGCTCCAAAGATGAGGGCGGCGAGGGGAGGCGGGGGGCAGTGGGTGCTGGGTGTCAAAGCAAGTGGCTGAGACATGGCTAATACTGCCAGTGAGCTGAGGCCACCTAAGTAATTACTACCTTTGCTGTTAGGCTAATCCCCAGAGCAGAGCAGCAAACTCAGGGGAGGAAAGCTTAGCGCCTCTGCGGGGGCCCCGTAACCTGACTTCAATTAAAGCGAGACGCAGACCTGTCCTGTGCAGAGAGGGGGGTGATGTCTTATTCATGAGTCCAAAGCTGTGAGTCTGAAAACAAAATCAAACAAACAAAACAATCTGGGAAATAGTTTCTATATTTCTACATATAAGAATCTATACATTAGAAACACTGGATTTTAAGACATTTTGTTCATACTTAAATTACAGATATGTATTTAAATCAAGCTTTACAACTTTTCCTCCAGTTTATTAAAACTCACTTATGTAAAAATCTGAAGTCATTGGTTGTTCAGAAAGAGCAGAGAGTCCTCAGACCATCTCAGACCATATGGTCTTTATGAAATAGTAGAAATTTATAGATGAGCCTATTTTTCTTTTACAATGACCCCCGAGGATGAGTTAAAATACTTTAATAAATAAGAGGCATCCTGACATACTTAGAAGAACTGATAAAGGCAGGATGGGAATCATGTTCAATTTCAGTGTTCATTAATAAGCTACTTTTGTTTCCTAAGAGGAAACATTTTTTTTTTATTATATATATATATATATTTTTTTTTGCAGCAGCAGCAGTACTGTCAAGTGGTATGTGATCTCTTTCTTTAAATGATGGTGTCCTGTGAGCTGAAGTGGGTCTGGTTAATTGTTAATGAATGGTGGAATAAGGTTGTCACAACACCAGAATTGTAAACTCTAATACAAAACGAGACAGGAGAGTCAATACATTATACCTGTACTGATGACAAAAAATCAAACAGAAAAATAAATAGTCCTAAACAATATGGATTTTCCTTTTTGTTTTTTCCACCTGCAGCACAAGAATGCAGGTCAAAGAAAAGTAACGGAGCATATGATAACCAGCTGCAGTTGCTTGTTTGTATTCTTACACATTCATTGTCATTGATGATCATCTTAAATTTACTTTTTCTTTCATTTTTCAGCAATTAAACTATTATAATAATTAAAGCTATAGTAACCAGGGTGATAACATCATGAGAAACCTAAAATCAAATTAAAAAAATAAATATATGATTTACACATGAAGTTTAAGTAATTCTTTTGTGATGTGCACACATTGTGGAAGCCTTGAGCTGAAAATATTTGCTTCTAGATCTGTTTTGTAAGGTATAATACTACCAATATTATCAAATTGGAATTTTTGTGGTATTAGAAAACATGGTGCTGAAAAAGTTTTTTTTTTTCAGAAAAGCCCGAGGCACAACAATGTCATATCAAAGCAAAACCTGATCTCAAAATACATTAGTAGAAAAAGCCTTACAGCTAATCTTTTGCTTCTTTATTGTTTCTTATTTATCTTTTGTGTTAACATCCATTTACTGAATAGCTCCTTATGTTCTCATAACGAGTGTTTTATCATTTTGTTTGTGAGGTGGCTGTTCTGTGCTGAAAGAAAAAAACATCAAAAGTGTTTCAAAGCTGAAGAATTTCCATGCTGACTGAAATTTGCTTAATTTTGTTGATAAATAATTAATGACACAAATTGTGAGTAATCTGTAAACCTGGATAAGGTTTTCAATTAAGGAAAAATAACAAAATAAAAACTACAAAGTGATTGCTTGAAGTGAGTGAAAATGCTGTCAGTGCAACAAGTAAAATTAACCCACTGTGTAGTTTTTAGAATAAGACCTGTCACCTACTGCTTTAGATTGTTTGAGATATTTGGACAGCTGTGTGAACTAGCGCCTGTGCTAAGAATGAAATGAATGAACTGAAGGCAATCTATCATTTTAGGGTTTGGTCCAAGACTTATCAAAAAAGAGTTGTGATTATCTTTTACAGTCCATCAATATGCAGATTTGCTAAAAAGCAGATAAAATTTTTTTCATTTATTTGAGAATATAAGACAAAATATCTCCACAAAGTTTAATTAACTGTATGTGCTTTTAAAAACACAGTTTACTTTACACTGAATATTTGTCTGTCATGAAACATCAAGTCCTTCCAAACATAAAAACCTCTTTGTCTCTTTTGATTGAAGTGAAAACAACTATATTAGATTAGGGTTGGGAAAACAATCGAGTTTTAATAACAAAAGCAAGACAAATCAAGATTAAACTATTAATCAGAATCAGAAATACTCTATCAATTCCCAAGGGAATGTTCAGTTGTGTTGGTCACTCTGCTCCACAGTACAGCAGTCGGTGCCACACACTGCAGTGCTTTTCTCGCCCTCAGGATTTGTCAAACACTGTGACTATTTCAGTGTTTGTCATTCTATCTTCAAGTTCATCACTTCTACCTTTAATACGCAGTTAATTTAATTTCACTGGTACCTACTTTCCTCCCCGAAGAGGTTTGGATTTTTCTGGCATTTGTTAGTTTTGATACAATATAACTCGAAAAGTTTTAAACAGACTGAGATGAAATTATCAGGGATTGTTAGTCATGGCGAAGGGAAGTCCTCCCTCATTTTTAGTGGTGATCCAAATCTAGAGGCTGATCCAGAAGTTTGTCAAGAGATGACTTAGCGGAGGTTTGTGTTCTTGGAGCACTTTTTCTATTATCTTATTCTTCTTTATATATTGCATTATTTTTTTAACTTCAACTAATTAAAATAATTGGATAGCTAATTTGTTTATCTTACCTTGTTTATCAAAGTCTTAATAATGTCAAAGTGTGTAGAGTGTGAAAGTCAAATAAATGCACATCATGTAGAAAAGGTAACATGGATGAGGTAATATGTAAGAACTGTGATCTCAATACCAAAGGAAATACCCATGACCATGATTTTTGCCTTTATCAAGCAGCTTTGACTTAGACATGTAAAATCATTTAAGAGTTCTTCTCTGTTTGGATGCGTGAGATAAAATATATATATGTATATAAACCTCAACCCTTGCGAAATGACTTGGATCAAAAATAATATTTGATATTTTCCTTGAGGTGCTGAGGAAAAAAACAGTCATTTGCCACTGTTGTAAAATTTTTGAGGGACCTGAAAGAACATGTGTTATTACCACGATGAATAAAACAATTCAACCCCTGCATGGATCTTAAAGCAGAATTTAAAAGCCATTTTCTTCTCTACATGAGGGAACAAACTGTCATTGATCAGAAACTAAGCTTCATTAGTATTTGCCCTCTTCTCTAGAGAAAGTGGGACACACTACATTTCATTCTATTGCCTCATATCTGTCACTACATCAAGTCTATCATGATTTCTTAAGTTTCTGCACCTTTTTTAACCTGATTGTTTTCCTAAGTGACACCATGTGCAGACATAACTTTGAATGTTTTTGTTCTTTAAGTAACAAAACTTGTTTTTAAGAAGTATCTCACTGTGGCTCCTTAGTCAATGTGTAATAAGAAATCAACTACAAACTCCAGTTCTTTCTCATTAACAATAAAATTAGATGCATGATATGATAAAATATTTGGAAACAGATGCAAAACAAAACTAAGAAGAGCTCTTAGGAAGTTTAAAACCTAATCCTGAACATATATATTATCACAAGCTTCTGTAACATACTGAATGTTATTCTGAATCAACTAACACTAACTAATGCACGGGCAGTGTCTGCACAACAAACAACAGATTTCACCACTTGTTGATGCTCTTTACAACTTCAAACTCTACAGAAAAGTCAAACTAAAGCCGCCATACAGCAAACCCACGGCTCTCCTCTCCTGCAGGTCAGAGTAAAATAATAACAAAGCCTTAAAGAAGCCAGCTCAGCATCACTTTAAGTCTGATCTGCTGCCGTGATGGTTACCTTTGCGCTCGGAGCGTTTCTTGCGCCTCCTCTTGAACCTGCGCCGGATCAGGCAGAAGTAGGAGCCCAGATTCTGTGCGCCGTTGGTGAGAAGGGCCATGGCTCTGTCAGCAATTAAACTGCTCAAAAATCACCTACAAAGCTCTCGATCAGCAGAAATCAAACTTCACCTGCTGGGCTCTGACTGTGAGGGCACATGCACGTGGTCCACCTGCCCTCCACCTCTCACACTGAGTGCTCTCACACTCACTGTCAGGCTAATGATGCTGAGGACGCCCCACTCCAAACACCTGCAGCGTTTCCTTGTTTCTACTTTAGTCCTCTCCCTTGTATCCAATCTCCCTTTCCCTCCCTCCCTCTCCTCCTCCTCTCGCTGTTGACTCCATCTCTGCCCTATCGGTAGCCGGGAGAAGAGGCAATGGAGTAGAGTGTGAAAAAGGAGGGGACTTGCAGGGGAGGGAAACTCGTGTTTTCATATGGTTGTGGATCATACGGGGCAGAATTGGAACTCCTAGCTGTGAAATCTGTGTGAACTTGAAATCAGCCGGGGAAGGAAAAAGCAACGCCACTACTACCAGAAAAGTGAGCACACAAGAACTCTATTCTCAACTTCAAAACATATTCACAAACTGCTGTTTTAAAATTAAAAAAAATAATAATTGTGCAAAATATATATCACTTTGAGAAGCCACCTTTTACTCTGATTTTATTTTATGATTCATTTGCTGTGCTGGTCTGTCTGGTGAGATAACCCAGAGCCAAGAAGCTAAGAGGCAATCTGGACAGAACTACTCTGCTACCCTCTAGTGGTCATAGTCTGTTATTACAAGCTCCAGACAGAAAATCAAAGTTTTAACACCAGTTGAAAAATTACAAGAATTTGCCTTTTGAACTATTGGATCTTTAAAAGACTCTACACAGAGCTTTAAAATGCAAAAATGACAAATGGGATCAAAAGTCAAACTACTCTGAGTAAGCAATTTATTGAAAACAAAAAATTGGTTGAAGTAGTCTGTTCATCAGCTGGACAGTTTAAGCTCAAAGCCAAAAAAAAACAAACTCAAAATGGAAATAAAGTGTCAAGAAGGGCTCCAGCGTTCTTGTTAATCACTTCAGAAATTCTTTTAGGCATGCTTAATGCAAGTGTTTTCAGGAGGCAAGTGGGTACGTTGCTCCAAGTAGCAAAGATGGCTTCACATCGGGCATTCACTGTCTAAAACTGATGTCCATTTCTGTAAACTTCCCATGGCCCCCCATCCCCAAGAGTGACGTTATTCCACTGGAGGAAGTCCTTTGTCAGGTGGGTATTGTGAACTACAAAGTTGTTCTATTAAAAAAACAGTCATCATCACCCAGACGAGGGCCCACAGTCATAACCACACAGATGAGGGCCTTCAGTCATTATTTCTAAAACGAGGGCCCTCAGTCATTACCACACAGACGGGGGCCTTCAGTCATTAACTTACAGACAAGGGCCTTTAGTCATTATTTCTAAGACAAGGGTCCTTAGTCACTACCACACAAACGGGCCTTCAGTCATTCCTTCTAAGACGAGGGCCCTCAGTCATTACCACACCCAGACAAGGGCCTTCAGTCATTATTTCCAAGACAACGGCCCTCAGTCATGACCACACAGATGAGGGCCATCATTCGTAACCACACAAATGATGCCCCTCAGTCACTACCACACAGATGAGGGCGCTCAGTCATTACCACACATACAATGGCCCTCAGTCATTACCACCAAGATGACGGCCCTCTGTTATTAACACATAGACGATGGCCCTCAGTCACTACCACACAGATGACGGCCCTCAGTTATTATCGTACAGACAACGGCCCTCAGTCACTACTGATACACGATGGCCCTCAGTCATTACCACACAGACAAGGGCCTTCAGTCATTATTTCTAAGACAAGGGTCCTCAGTCATTATCACACAGATGAGGGCCATCAGTCGTAACCACACAAATGATGCCCCTCAGTCACTACCACACAGATGAGGGCGCTCAGTCATTACCACACATACAATGGCCCTCAGTCATTACCACCAAGATGACGGCCCTCTGTTATTAACACATAGACGATGGCCCTCAGTCACTACCACACAGATGACGGCCCTCACTCACTACTGCATTCACGACGGCCCTCAGTCATTACCACACAGATGACGGCCCTCATTCACTACCACACAGATGATGGCCCTCAGTTATTACCACAAATACAATGGCCCTCAGTCATTACCACCAAGATGATGGCCCTCAGTCACTACTGCATACACGACGACCCTCAGTCATTACCACACAGACGACGGCCCTCAGTCATTACCACACAGACGACGGCCCTCAATCATTACCACACAGACGACGGCCCTCAATCATTACCACACAGACGATGGCCCTCAGTCACTACCTCTAAGACAGGGGTCCTCAGTCATCACTACACAGACAACGGCCCTCAGTCATTACCACACAGATGATGGCCCTCAGTTATTACCACAAATACAATGGCCCTCAGTCATTATCGTACAGACGACGGCCCTCAGTCATTACCACCAAGATGACGGCCCTCAGTCACTACCGCATACACGACGACCCTCAGTCATTACCACACAGACGACGGCCCTCAGTCATTACCTCTAAGACAGGGGTCCTCAGTCATCACTACACAGACAACGGCCCTCAGTCATTACCACACAGATGATGGCCCTCAGTTATTACCACAAATACAATGGCCCTCAGTCATTATCGTACAGACGACGGCCCTCAGTCATTACCACCAAGATGACGGCCCTCAGTCACTACTGCATACACGACGACCCTCAGTCATTACCACACAGACGACGGCCCTCAGTCATTACCACACAGACGACGGCCCTCAATCATTACCACACAGACGATGGCCCTCAGTCACTACCTCTAAGACAGGGGTCCTCAGTCATCACTACACAGACAACGGCCCTCAGTCATTACCACACAGATGAGGGCCCTCAGTCACTACCTCTAAGACGGAGGTCCTCAGTCATTACTACTCAGACAACGGCCCTCAGTCATTACCACACAGAAGACGGCCTTCAGTCATTACTACACAGACAACGGCCCTCAGTCATTAGGGTTGGCCACTGCAACATCTCCACACAGCCAGTCACTGTTTGATGCGTGAACACAACCTTAAGCTCCACTGTTCCATTGAAGGAAAAATTAAAGTAAAGTGTGGTCTCTGTGAAATGCAGAGACTTTACTGTCAATCCTAGTGACAGCTGTACCATAAACATGATATCAAATGTAAAGGAAATGTAAGGGAAAGCCATAAAAGCCAAATGGCTAAATGCCTGCAGTCAACCAGCAGCCAGAGGCTAAACTCAAAAAACAGCATCAACCCCATTCACTTGTTTCTGTGTGGTGGTAATAACTTCTGCCAGTGTAGACAGCACATTTGAAAACCATTGGTCTGTGTATAAAACAAAGTCATAAAGGACAATAATGAAAAACAGAAAAAATGGAAGTTATTTGTTTTGCCAGCATACTCTTTTACCAGATAATATCTATGTAAACAGACGCTCTGAAGTTTTCAGTGTCTAGAATGCCAAGTCTAAGTCTTTTGCATAAACTTTCTTCTAAAATGAGTTATATTGTTCTAGAAACATTTGTGACAAAAAGAAAGCAGTTCTCTGTAATATTTTACATTAAGTGGTAATTCTTTAACAAAAACAGCTTTTTCAGACTTTTTGAGAGCTAAAACAACATGTTAAGAGCATGATCTTATATAAAGCTATACTAGTTTCCTGTCTACTTGACATACTTCTACACTGTAAGTCATGCTTACCAATTCAACCACAGTTGGAAAAAAATTACACGCCATTGACACAGCAGTGGGACAAATGAGTTTTGCACAAGGACACAACGGAACATAACTGCCAGAGTTGGGGTCAAACCCCTAACCTCCCAGCTTCAAGAAAACCAACTCTCCCACTGACCCTCCACTAAAACACTGCAAGGGTTATGAGAATGGCACTGACTAAAAATGTTATTTTTTTTTAAGTAGCTTGTGCTTTCAAATCATAATTATATTCCAAAATAAAATACATGCTTTCCAGGCCTTCTTTTCAAGTGTTTAAAAAAATGCAGTTGTAAAAAGTGCCAAAGTAGTCAGACAGTTACGACTTTAAGGACTAAAGTACAAGAGACATGAAAGACAAGAGGGTGAAAATGAATAAAATCATGAGCAGAGGTTGGCCTGTTGATTCTGCCATAATTCAGACATTTTCAGCATTTAAATGCAGATAATGATACAAATCTGAGAATGACCTGCATCCTCTAAAAACAGGACTAAAGACAACAGAAAGAATAATATTTACACTCACCTTTTGCTGAGCTGTGATATTTGTGTTTGGAAAACCTGTTGAACACAAAGAAGAGAAAAGAAAGCCCCGGTAATTAAAACAGTGAAGTTTAAAGGAACTAAAATGCTTCGATCACAGGTCTGAAGCAGTGACACTGAACGTGTTCAAACAACCTGGTGCAAACAACTAAAGGTAGTTACACAGAGAAAGTAAAGGTACACACAGCAGCTTTATGCTCTATTAACAGTGACTGTAGCTCTCTACATGGGCTGGCCTTTTTTTTACACACACTGGATTTTTCTCAAAAGCTGGTGCTCTTTGCGGTCAGACTGTTATAAGGGAAAGGAATGCAGGTTTTTCTCTTTAGAATGACAGGATCAACTGCTTTAGTTACCAGTTAAATAATATAATAGGCTCATTGCAAAATAACATTGGTTTTAAAACCTCTCTGAAGTATTGCACTTGGCAAATCTAGGTCCTTATTTAGGAATTTAATAGAAAATTGATCTTAAATAGACCTCTTTTTAAAAACGTTATTTAAATTACAGACATGTGTGCTGGGGAAAAAAACAATGAGTCTACAGTAAGAGTTGTTGACATGAGTACCATCTAATCGAGAGGGCGGCCTCAGTAAATATCAAGTACAAATATGTTTCCGTGAAAGTGTGTTAAACAGTATTTAGCTAGAGAAAGCAGCACTTGTTCTGCACAGACCTATTTCTGTATATACCTATTAACACAAATTGTATGAAGGCATGTACATTTATGGGGGGGCATGTTTTGTTCATGGTCTTTTAGATATAAAGTATGAACTAAACACAACCACACAACAGTGGTGATAAATCAATCTCTAACTTTTTTATAGCTGCCAAATAAGGCAGAAAAAATGTAGAGTTTAAACCAGACAGCAATAAATACAGAATACAGAATTCCTCTTGTCTGTACAGAAGCATCAGCACTCAGGAAAAACTATAACTGTCACACAAAGATCCTGTGAGAGTTTAAGTTTTGCCATGTGGTAACTGGATCAGGGTCACACTGAAGGGGTCTTCACATCAGGATACCAGGGTCACACAGAAAATGTAGGCGATATAAAAAAAAAAGCATGAACTTGTAAAACACAAATGACTTCAGATTAATTTTAAACAAAGCATCATCTATTCACACCACATTTACACTAAGATGCCAAATGTAACACCAGTCTGCCATAAAGTTCAATTCCATTGGTGCATAATCACTACTGAGGGTTTAGTGCCTTGCTCAATGACTCTTGAACATGACTGGGAGTCAGAGTCCTGCTGAGACAAGCAAGGCTATCCTTAAAGGAACACTCCGACGATTTTGGACCCATGCCCTTTCCCTATCATTGACAAAGTGAGACAAGCTCAAAAATACCATTTTTGTGTCTCTGCGTCCAGTGGCTGGCTCCCAGCTGTTAGCTTCGTAGGTAGCTTAGCTCAATGGCTGGAGGTCAATAGGAGTCAGAGCTGGACTGATGAAAGTGGACAAAATACTCCTTACAGTGGTCCAGGGGATGGCGTATTAGCATGTGAAGTAAATCTGAATGGTTATAAAACATTTTAAAAGACATGTTTTCTTTTCAACCCGTTAAAATAACGTTTTGATACACACAGACCTGCGCATGCGCAGTGCTCCGCGGAACAGCAGTAGCAGTCGGAAGAAGGCGACCCTCGGACGTAACCATGTTTATGTAGCCTCGCAACAGCTGCAAGAGCCACGATGGATGAGGAAGTTGAACGAGAGTTTACTGACACAGGCATGATGTTTTTCCTTTCACCAAAAAAGTCACTGGTTTACAAAACTCACCGGGCTTTGTAAACTGTGCGCCGGTATATCCTTCCGCGGAGCACTGCGCATAGTTTTGAGCTTGTCTCACTTTGTCAATGATAGGGAAAGGGCGTGGGTCCAAAATTGTCGGAGTATTCCTTTAAAGTTTTACTAAAATGCATTTGTGTCAGTGTTGCTGGTAAAGTGCATTCATCTAAAACATCTTTTACAATCATGACTGACGACACTGCTGCTTACAGTGAATTACCTGATTCACACGAAATTCAATATACATTACAGCAGTTTAAGTTTTATTCGTCTTTCACATTTTTCAGTTCTTGTTTTTAAAATTCTCTGTGGTTAATAACATTAATCCTGCATTTTCTGATTTCCTGAATATTGGTGTTTTTATGTTTTTTTTTGTTATTTTCTTTTGCAAAGCAACATGAAGAAAGGTGTCTTAAACTGTTGCAGCTTGTTGTTCACAGTCTTCCTTCCATTCAATGTTGGTACTGTTTATTTCTTCCAGTGTTGTGGAGCCACATGAAGGGGGGCAAGGGCTGGTAGACCCTAACCTGGTTGCAAGCCAATCACAGGGCCGACAAACAACCATTCACACACAGACACACACTCACACCTGAGGGCAAATGAGAGTCACCGATCATTCTAACGTTTTCTGTCTGTAAGAGGAAACTGGGACACTCGAAGAAAACCAACTCAAGCATAAGAAGAACATGCAAACTCTACACATCAGGGTCCTCACTAAATAGAGTGGGGTACACATAAAGATTATCAGGTCATGGGGTGCTGGTTTGGCTGACTGGTTAGCAACCAGGCACGTCCCATATACATACTTCTGCCGGTCCAGGTTTGAATCCAGCCTGTGACCAGTTTGCAGAGTGTCTTCATCTACTCTCTCACTCCATTTCACAAGCCTATCCACTTTCAAACTCTCCTAACAATAAAGGCACAAGATGGCCAATGAAACAAACAAACAAACAAAAAAGATTATCGGGTCAAAAATGTGGACATACTACATATGGATGAAAAATATCTGAATTTTTGTTGTTGTTGTTGTTGATATTCAATATGTCTGTATTTCCTCACCCAAGTCGTTTGTACTGATACCAAAACCAATACGCACACTTTCTTCTAGCACAGAACATCTCTCACTATATATATGCTTTAACAAGCTGTCATAAGAGAAAAATAATGTTTAAACTGTAATAAATGATGCTGGGTAGTTTTTTATGATTTTTTTTTAGCTTTACATTCTGCGAAATAGGGTGAATCTATATGGTGTGTTTGTAAATCCTGCCAATATTATGTCCAATATTTGTGATACACATGGCAGATAGATTGGTTGTAAATGTCATAATTTTTCAATTTTCAATAAAAGATACAAAACACAAAACCAATTGATATCATCAAAGAGGCAAAAAAATGGACCAAATGATGCTTCCAAACTTTTCTGAGAAAATCTAACAGATCAGTGTTTTAATGTCTAGCCCAATGAGCTCTGCTATGACATAAATTCATCTCTTGTTACACATAATCAAGGCTGGGTATGGATTCAGATTTTCTGGATCAATTCGATTCGATATTAAGAGGTCTCAAATCGATTCGATTCAGGATTCAAAAATTTGTTCAGTCTGGGTTATCTCAGTAAAAATAATGTTGTAAATGACTTTTTGACCTGGTACATTTTTTAAAACTGTTTTTACAATAAGAACTGAACCAAAAGCAGTTACATTAGTCACATATTAATGATATGCATTAATGCATATTCTTCAAGTTACTTGTATTTTGTCCAACTTAACTTTTCTTCCATGCTTGTTAAATCTGAAATATGTCCAAACGTCAACTTTTAATCTCTCCGGTGGGGCCCCTATAGTGCTACTCGCTTCCACCATGTTTGTTTGACTGCTTGCAGTAACATCTCACGAGATCTTGTTCGGTGGAAAGCAGCACTAAACGTGAGACTAGCAGAGTTGATACCACAGCCTGCTTCTCGGACAGTCCAATAAAGACAAAACTACCCGCGTCAAAAGATCGATCTTTGGATTTTATGGATAGATTATGAACTATTTAAAGGGAAATCAGTGCTCACCCCCTCAATTTTCCCCTCACCCACCCTCCAATGACTGACAGCCAAATGTCCTGACACAAGAGTGTAAGGACAAAAGTCATGGAATTTGCTGTGTGAGTTAACCTGACATTCTCTAAAAAGTTTAAGAAAGATGGTCTCTTTTATAAAAACTGAACTCGAAGAAAATACAAATTTACAACACAAACTCTCCATAGTGCTGCATGATGGCTTGGCGGAAACGTCAACAATCCCAAAAATTATTCTCATAATAAAAAAATTGAATCAAATCTGAAAAACCAAAAGAAGAGAGACTAGAGCTGCACAGCCTTTTCAGTACATAGCCACGGGGGATGAAAAGATGATTAAATGCTGTAAGAAACTGTAAGGCAAAGACAAAAAAGAGCTTGGGAACAGAGTAAAGGAAATATGGAGAGGATATAGAGAGAAATCCTCGAGTAGGAGCGTAAGAACGAGAGCAAAAAGTAGGCCGGAGGCGGGAAGAAGGAGACTGGGAGATGAAGAGGGATGAAACGAAGAAAGGTAAAATAAGGTTAAGTGTTAAGTAACAGGAGAAATGTCCCTGCATAAACTGAAGAACAGTAAGAGATGGGGAGGCAGGATCTCTAACCCAGGGGTCATTTAAGGTCAATGAGGCTGGCTTCACGGCTGTCCAGCTCCTCGGCCTCTCCTCGGCATGCAATGTTCTTAAAAAGTAAACTCCGAGGGTTTTTTTGGTTGAGGTCGGCCAGTTTGAGACATGAAGTTAAACTGAGCAGAAATGAAGAAAGAGACAGAAAGGAAAGATGGGAGCGGTTGACCACAGCAAACTAAAATAAAAGACGGAGGCATGATTGGAGCAAGACAGAGCTGGCAAAAGGATCACGGATAAGGGATGTGGGTCGGAGAAGTCAGCGAGGGAGAGGGGATGATGAATGTAAATATACCCCAGACGTAGATTCATTCATGCTTCTGTGCAGAGGCCAACCAAAACTGAGGCCGGCCAAGTCTACACCACAACTACCTTGGCTGATCCGATGTGTTTTTGTTTTGCTTTGTGTCCTGAAAGAGAGACTAGTCGGTCCACTTCTTTTGGTATTATGATTTATAGGGATTCTGCAAAAGCTGCAGACATGGGAGAGCAGACTCACAGAGGAAAGGCTCGACTGGGAGAGATTTCACCCACTGTTTCCTCGCTTTCACTCGACATTTTCAACACATGCTGACTGAACAAAGGGGAAGCAGTTGTTTCCACAGTCTGAGTAACAGCTCCACTGCTGGTGGCCTTCGCAGTGATCTGACAGAGCCACACAACCGCTGACAACAAAACTAATTCAGGTTACAAGAAAGACTCTCTCCTGAAACTGGCCCTTAGTGTAAAGCATTCAGGGTACACTGCTCTATAACACTGAAATTTATTATACACCATCCAGTTATACTCATGTGAAACACACCTACTGAGAATCTAAGTTCAGTGCTAACAGACTCTTAGAAGATGCAGCATGCTTTAGTTTACAATATATTTAAAGGTCAATATTGAGTCTGTTTAGAGGTTTGTCTTTTCTCTGATTAATTCCTGCTGATGCTGTGATGTTCAGTCATCAGAGCAGAAATAAACAGTGCTGCTGACATTTTTCCAAGAATAAGAAAAAGATTAAAGAGGACATTTTGAATTAATTACATCCTCAGTATGAAGAATAAAACTAAACATCTATTTGAAGTCAACAGATGTAACCTTTTTTATGACTGCTTCGACATAAAGTGCCAGAGGGACTGCCTGCATTAAATGAGATTACATCTTAATCAGTTTGCCGTCATTTGTTACAGGTAATAAAGTTGACTTTAAAGAAGAGTCCAAAAAAGAGTGCTGGAAGTAGTTTCCACTTTTTTGTGGGAGCTAACACTCCTTGTATAAAGAAGGGGGTGAGCCAACCCAAAACCCAAACGTAAATAAATACATTAAAAAATAAAGAATGTAAATAAAAGACAAACTGATATGTTATTGAGCAAAACAGATTTTTGGGATACTTTCTTTGAGTTCATCTCTTTCCTTTAAATTGAAAATTCCCCCAGCACACATGAAAAGGTTTACCACTAACATCCCACCACTGCTGCATGGTTAGTTTGAGCCACATGGCTTTAGACCAGTGCAGAGGATGAACCATAGAAAGGATGTAGAACCACTGAAAATGCCACTGAACGGACCAATCACTCCAGAGTAGAATGAACAGTGAGGACTGGGTCCACTGGAGGGGAAGGGGGCGCCCAGTGAGAATAGAGGCAGATCAGGAGTACTCAAGTGAAATATGGAAGATTGTTTCGATATTGTTAATTATGAACTTACTCCATGGTTGTTGAAAAAAATGAAAGAGTGAATACAGTGTGTGTGTTTTCATTGTCCCCTTTAATTTGTTGGGCACTCTCCAGCAGGCTTTCAGAAAGGCAGCATGTAATGTCACAAAGATCAAATCATCTCAATATTATTCCTTGAACATAACGGTTTCACACTAAAATTAGTGGGCCAACGCCGGTTAACCTGCTAACAATTGGCAAGTGACTCCTTTCCCACTGCCAGCAGACTCTGGTCTAAACGGCAGCAGACGAGCTGCGTGGCTGTTTATTTTCCTCTGGTGTGTCAAGCTGCTGTCATCATGTTGATATCATCAGTGTGATGAAACATGACCCTGTAAACATTGGAAAGGAGCATGGAGGCCGTGAACAAATTGTTCAGCTGTCTTCTGTACCTTGTACGTCTGTCTTTCTTTAAAAATGTACAAACTTGGCGCTGACTGAACGACATTCGAGCACCGATGATACAATACGGATAGAATTTGTTGCTGAGACGGCAAAGAGTCACACAAGTTATAGACAGAGGGAACGGGCGTGATGTCCTTCAGTTTGGTAAAACACACCCTAAATTAGGATTTTTACAGAGGGGTACACAGCAGCCACTAAGAATTCTTGTTAGTGGTTTGTTTTCAGCACCAGTACTGAATGTGACATTTTGTGGGCGTTCCCATTGATGCAAACTGTAAATGCAGAGGCCAAGTCCAGACATGGTGGGTGAACAAACAATGTTTGCTTCTAAATAAAAGCCTCACTAAGCAGAGGTGGTGGGATTAATTGACCACAGTTAGGCTTTACTAAAGTTTAAAAACCCAAGTGTTATATCACAATCATACCATCACATATACTGTATGTAAAACACGTAGCTGTCAAAAACACCCAGACGTCAATAAAAAAGCTATCTGGTGTTTGTATGAGTTTGACAGTGACAAAAACATCACTACAAATATAAAACAGTGCAAATGTATTCAAACTTTGGGCCATGGATGTTTTATTTAAGTTTATTTTTAATTGCCTCTGATTGGTTAACTGACCAACCAATCACAATCAGAGAATCCCTGGTCAAAGTACCAATGCAGCTGGTGTCTGGTTAAACAATCAAACACTTTCTGTAGGCAGAGTCTACCTGTGCTGATTTTGACTGCACTTTTTAGTTTAGTTTTACTTATGGTCTTTTGCCCCAAATATCTTTTAGTTTTAGTCATACTTTAGTCATCTAAATTGTTTAAATTTCAGTCTAGCTTTAGTTGATGAAATTTCACAACATTTTATTTGACAAAATCTACTGTAAATTTAGTCAACTAAAATATGAAGTGTAAAGTGGAAGGCACTTTTAATGTTTCTTTGAATTTCTGCAGTCATGTTTTCAACTTAAATTCTGCCACCATGAAGCCAAGTTTGTGATTGGATGTCCCTCTCTTGAACTTTTTCCAAATTTCTACATCATGAAATTAGGTCCGATTGGATTTAGTCTCTGTCAAACATTTTAGTCTAGTTTTATTTGTTGATGAAAATATCACTTTATAAGTGTTAGTTTTAGTTTAAGTGCACTTGTTTTGTTTTTAGTTATGGACTGGTTTTTGTCGGGACAAAAGTTGTTGATGAAAACTAAGAGGGAAATAATTGGTCAACAAAATTAAAACTGGGGTCTAAATTCATGCAGTTACATTTTTTACAAAGTTCTTGATTTTCCTCTGTACAACCTACTTTAGTTTTTTCTTTATTCTTTCACTCTTGGGAAATCTAAAAAATAAAATAGACAGAAAGAGGAACACAAGTTTGTCCGAAGGGGTGACATTTTCAGTTGTTTCTTATGGAAGCGAGGCCAGCAGCAACAGCTTTTGAATAAGCTTGCAACAGTAGCTCAGGAGGGTGGGGCTTAACAGAGGGTCACTTCCTGGTGGAGCTTGACAAAAGGTCAATAAGACAAAATTTCATGGACTGCACTCATGCATCCATACTTTAACCTTCTCATATTACCTCTTCCTCCCTCACCTTGATCATCTAATCTCTGCATTAACGTTGGCGTGATCCTTAGTCAACCCAAAGAACTACTTGCTGAACAGCCACGGAGCAAGGAGACATTAAAATAACCTACATACAATTTAAAATGTGCTTCTTTATTTCCTAGAAAGGAGCCTTGTCAGTCCACTTACTTTGGTTTTACAATTTATGAGGACTCTGCAAGAGCTGCTGACATGGGAGAGCAGAGTCACAGAGGAAAGGCTCTACTGGGAGAGCTTTCACCCACTGTTCCCTCGCTTTCTCTTGGCATCTTCAACACATGCTGAACAGACAAAAGGGAAAGAAGTTGTTTCCACACACTGGGTAACAGCTCAACTCCTGGTGGCCCCTTCAGTGATCTGACAGGGACACACAACCATTCACATAAACAACCTCTTAAAATGTCTCAGAGGCGAGCGATCCGGGCTACTGTGGTGAGCCCATCTGTTGGTTCATACGGTGAAAGTACTCACAGTCAACCCAAAAGCACAAAGCTCTAAAAATAGACAGAGTGGGAAGATTTTTTTTAGCATTTCTGAGCCCGTTCATCTGAATCTAAAAGCCTATTCCAGCCATGAAGAATTTTTAAGGCTCAGTATTGGCAGATGAGCTATGATTAATCCATGACTCACTAAAGTGGCTTTGGAGATTTTTACCGAAAACAAATATTGAAAAGTGAAAAAGGATTTCGCAGTAATAATGTACAAGACAAACACGAGCAAAGAGCGACACTTGAAAACGGGGTCACACGTCAAATCTGCAGCTTCATTAGAGTGAAATGTTGACATTCTGCTTCTGAAAGTGGTAACGAGGGCTTCCAGATGCACCCAAATACACTCATTAGAATTTATGAGGAATCCTCATTAAAATTTGGAACCACAAACCCAAAAAATGGGGATCCATCTAACAAGCTGTTTTGATGAGAGGGAAAAGAAAATAACAAGCAGATGGAGTGATGAGCGCCTGGAACAAAAGGCCTCAAGATTCCACCTTGGGGAGAGGTTTGAGTATTCATTAAAAATGTTTTGCACAATTTTTTCTGGATAAGGATGGGATGATTTTTTAATATCAATGTCATTCTGAATAAAAACCAGAAAAGCAGTCAGAAAGTGCCGACATCTGCCAATCAGCTCAGCTCCAGCAGTGGCTTTTCCACAACTCCTGCAACAAATACAATTCTGGATCACCAGATTCTGAAAAAGAGCCAGGATCCAGAGCAAACTCAGCACATACATGAAGGTCATTATCCTGTATGAAGACAACAAGTTTTGGGAGCATCATTTAGTATTTAGATTTTATATTAATTATTGAGTGTTGCCAATGGGATTTCCACTTAAAAAGTCCAAGTTTTTTTGTGACATCAATCTGGATCAAATCCTGCTGAAATTTATCCTGAGAAGAGACATGGACCCCGGATTATCCTGTACAATTAGAGCAAATTTGCTTTAAAAAATGGCAGAGATATGAGATTTAATTCAATTTTAACAACTGGCATTAAACATATCAATAATAGAATTTTATCTGCTTATCTACTGACTTATTTACTGAACTGCTGGTTACAACTGTCATTAAACATATCATAATATAATTTTATGTACTTATCTACTGTCTAATCTACTGAGCTGCTGGTTTTTATCATCCTTATGTTAATGCAAGGGTTACATTTTTTAACAAAAGGGAATAGCTACAAAGTTTCTATGGCTACTTCGGGTGGATGTGGATGACTGACCAGCAGCAGCAGGGGACTAGTTCACAGGGGTGTTCTTGCCTTGTCTAAAGAGTCGCATTTTAGTTTAGTTCAATTGAGTGCTTATTGCTTGTTGGCTGAAGAATCAATTATATTACCAAAAACAACACTGAACTTGGTATGCACCAAAATGAAAATTTGTGGTCGAAGCCGAAGTGGAATAAAATATAAACGCTTGGCTGAATACTGAATGTCCAATGCAGAGGCTAAGTATTTCACTATATTTTTTAATAGTGCATAAAAAGCTTTAAATACATTTTTGACTTGTTTTTAAAAGAAAGTAATTGTTTATTGAATACTATGACATTTTTTAAATATTCCAGTAGCCTTTGCTTATCAAAAAAGCAGAAAAAAGTTTTTTATGCACATTAGGCCTTCAAACAAAACAAAACAAGCATTAAAAAAGAACAAAAACTAAAGTGCACTAAAGTGGATAAACCTGCAACAAATGAATAATTGTCCTTTCATCACAAGTCTGCTTTGCCACAGTCGCACGCAATGACGTATTTGATTTCATCATTGCATCACACGGTACTATTCAGCCTTGCTATTACCTCACCCCACCGAAGGACAAATATCCTTTTTTTTGCATTATTCGGTGCATACTTACATTGCACAATATCTAATCTTCTAGAAACAATTGAAAGGTTTAGTTTCCTTTGACATAAATGAAAAACCCTGTCTGTTGATACATGTTTTTATTTTTTACTGATATCCTGATCCAAAAAGGGCCTAAAAGGAAAAGGGCACATACTTTGAAGAAAAAGTACCAATTTTCAGGCAACTAAAGACACTCAATTTCATCAACAATGTGGCATATCACGTTACTAAAGGGTTGCTAAAGGGTGTTCTCTAATGCTGGTTTAAATCAATGCAAACAATAGCTTTTTGAGAGTTTGCATGAATTTCATTTTATTTGCATTCTTAGACTCCAATAGAGCTGCAGCTATCTAATCTTTTTGTAATCGACTACTCTATCAAATTTTTGATGAGTAATCGAGTAATTTTTGACATAAATACACTGCACTGTTAATACATGTTTTTTTTTTTTTTTTACATTGAATCCAAAATAGGGCCTAAAAGGTAAAATGGGCACATACTTTGAAGAAAAAGTACCAATTTTCAGGCAACTAAAGACACTCAACTTCATCAACCACACTGTGGCAGTATCACGGTGATGCTACTCTTTGGCTTGCTAAAGCCGGAACTATGTATCTAATGCTGGTTTGAAGCCTCAATGCAAACAATAGCTTTTTGCATTGTTTGGCCTCTGAATTTCACATTTATTGACAAAAAGAGAACTATTATGAATATAATAATAGAGCTGATTTCTAATTCTGTGTAAAAGTACTTTTATGAAATTTTTGTCGAGCACACTGCAACAATAATCGGATAACAGATACATTGATAATTTTGGTTACAATAACCGTGATACAAAATTTTCATATCGTTACATCCCTTAATCACTACACATTATTTTTATTAGTAACACAAAACAGAAAAGCCAGGTCACTTAAGTTAACAACTTTTTATTCTTATTTTGAACATTCTGAGCATAAATGGGATCCCAAAATCAAAATCTATACTTTTATTTTTACTCTGGGCCATATCTTGCTTTTTTCAGTATTTTTTTTTTAAGTATGGTTATTTTTATTTTATTCGTGTTTATTCTTGTCTCTTTTTGCAAAATTATTGCCTTTACTACTGTATCATATTAATGATCTTATTTTGCTTACTTTATTTCTAGGACCAAATAATATCATACTTAGATACTAAGATGATTTAACTAGCTAATGTACATTTCTATAACTTGTGAAAGCATTCCCTACACCTGCTTCTTCACTCACTGTCAGTGTTTCCTGTTCTACTGTCTGCAATCAAATTAAATGTAAAGTTATTGAATGTGAAAAGTATGTGAACAAAATACACATGATTCTGGGCAAGTAGCCTCCGCATTGATTTATGTTCTGAACCAGCCTTTACACGGAGCCATAATCAAAGTAGGTTATTTACTAGTCTATATCTCAGTTATTGATCACATTAGCTGCTTCTGTTGCTGTATCATGAGTGTCATCCTGTTGTGTCGCTCTGCGGACCTGACACACAGACCGGATGTTTACTGTTGATGAGCTGCAGCATTGACGACATGCTATCATGCTAAGCTATGTGCTAAACTAACTCCGTTTGACGTCAGACACACTGCACTGTGTTTTCTTTTCGTCTCTGCTTGTAGTGACCACACACTTGGGACACTCTCTGTCATTTCTTCTGCAGACTCTCTCCTTTCTGTCCCTCTCTTTTCTCTTCCTTCATTATTTTAAAAGCCACGCAGCAGCGGCGGTAGCAGGCGCGTTGTGCCACAGAAATGACCATTAGTGTCAAACACTGTGCACTGTATAGAAGTCCAGATATATATTTTATATGTAAAATTATATATTAAACAATGCTTTGAGGCACACAATTTGCCTCGAAGATATTTTGTAATCAAATAATCAAGATTATTCGAGGAATCGTTTCAGCTCTAGACTCCAATTTGCACTTTGATGAGATGGGACAATATTCTGTGATGCTGGACAAAAATCAGTTTGAGAGGCCATTGAATCCACTGATCCCACCATGATAAGCAAACTGGATGTTAGAGCTCCTGCCTCCACATAGGTTCAGTCTGTTAAGATTGCTTTACAGGTCACGTCTGTGGAAACTCTCTTTATTAATACTCATACTTTTAAAACATATCAAAGTGTCTCAGTAACACTGTAAGGTTGTACATCACTCCATGTACATGGCAAGTCATTAATCCATCAACTATCAACCAGAAAACACGAACACAAAGTAAAGAAACTATGTCCCATCTATGATAGAAGCTGATGGCCAAGAAATAGTTCCTGTGTAAATGAGGGTGGTACTCAATACTTTAATATCTGTTCAGGCATGGAGGTAAACATCCATACTCACATTGTAAATAAACACCAGAATATTAAATAAATAGATCAACAGCACATTAGGGTGCATGGAGCAGTGAACACCTGATCCAGCAGAAGGCGCTCCCAGAGCTCGTTAGGTCAGTGCTCCCTTGACCTGAACAACAGCTGCATCCCCTCTGCTGGATAAAAGGAAGAGGAGGAAGCAAAGCCTAACCAAAAAGACTAACAATATTGATTCCTCAGGGAGCTGTTATTGATTCTCAATTAGAATTTGTTTCCAGTTCCCATCCCTACTCCCAAGCCGCATCGGCAGAGTCATGGAAACAGGTCAGAACAGACAAGAGTGGCAGCCTCATATGCAGGGACATGCGACCCTCCTGTGTGTCCCCAGGAGAACCGACCAAGTTTGTGAAAAGTGGCAGAGTCCTATAGTAAATATAAGCTCATATTCACTTCTGTCATTGTTGTTCATAAAGTGCAGGGCAGAGGTCCCTCCTCTTTTTAATTTCGATTCATTAGTGATGGAGATTCTACACTGATGAGGACAATGAACTCTCCGAAGTTGAGCTACTTCTATCTGAGAGTGCTGGGAGTGTGTTGACAAAAATCTGCCCAGGGCAACGACTGCTGAAAACACTGGACTACGGCATTTTTAAATCGAAAATGTGTCCTGTCAGAGCAAAATGTGCTGCCTGTGGACAAAGGCCCAAAGACTTCCCCTTCTAAGTGGTGCCAGCAGCTGCCTGAAATATTGTGTGCCACTGGTAAAGAGCAAACTTCACTCTGGAGACAGAGAACAACTGTTCATACTGTGTGAGGTACCAATAGTTAAAAGCTCTCTCTGTCATGGCAGATTTATTGTATCTGGTGTGTATTCTAGCAGTGAATTCATCTTATGGGTTAAGGTCTTTGAATTTTAGGTGCAGTAGCACTTCTAGCATGCTTTCTAGAGTAAATGTGGATTTTTTTCCCCATGAATCAGTTTCACGCTACTGCTAAAAGAAATGTAAACGAAAAAAGAAACACTCATTATGAACATTGTATGAGCAGAACAGAGAACTGTCAGAGGTCTTAAGCCTCAAACATTAAACAAGCATGCAGGAGTGCAGCACTGCGAGTGTGTGTTTCTAAGATGCCACGCTAGGCTCTTTCCCCAAAACTTTCTTAAAATGACACAAATGTCACTTCCTCACACAATTAATAGACACAACTTCAAGTGTAAAAGTTGCAGCTTTCACTAATTTACCACCATAAAGTCATAAACCATTTCAATCATGTCATTTTGCTCATGTAGAACATGAAATTATATTATTTGCAGAATTAATTCAAATGAGATCTCCATCTTCTTCTCTGCCTCCCCTTCTGGCTTATCTATCTCTATGCCATCATTTCAGCTTCACTTCAGGTTAAGCATCTTTAATTGTTAATTATTTTTTCTATAAAAGTCCATAATGTCCTGTGACAACTATAAAGTAAAGGGTATTCCCTGATGTTAAACAACTTCGATCTTGAGTACTTGATAAGTACTTAAGATAATGAAAATACAGACTAAAAATATTTTTAAGTAGGGCTGGATGATATTACCTAATCTCAATATCAAGATTAATTGAAGCTCTTACCTGGAGCACAATTAATCATCAACTTTTTTATACCATGCTGGAACAAATTAGAGACAATACCAACGGTCATCAAACGATCTTCCTGCAGTATTTACACTTGACTTCTTTCTGCTCAATGTCCTCTGCACAGAATCCAAAATGTGTCCAAACAATGGGGACAGTACTACAAAGTCTTCTGATGGATTGGTGATTGTCTCCTCCATGTTGGTGGTGTGTCCCTCCATCTTGACAAAAATGAACGCAGACTGTAAGGAGGGGGCGCAGTCACATGACACACTCAGGGAAAACAATCAAAATAATCGACATGAGTAAAATTACTTAGTTTGGAGGATCTAAATGTTGGTTTTGATATTATTTTAGACATTCCCACACCAGAATTTGCCAAACTATACCTCTAAAAATGTGAAACTGATCCTAATGGTGCTCCGCTTCATTCTCCATCACCTCCTAAAAACATCTTTAAAGTTTGTGAAGTATACCCAAACATGAAGGCGAATGACAAACGCTCAAGCCGAGGCAGCTTCTCATTGCCTTGTGAGGAAGTAAAGTTCCTGCAGCAACACTCGCTGAACCTAAATTTGTGCTCCGTCTGGCAAGGGGGAGAGATTTTGTGTGAGAGATTAGCAGAGAGGGAATGGGAGAGCCTTTAAGGGCTTTTGGGAGTCAGTGAAGTGTGTGTGTGTTCATGTGTATGTGTGGAGTGCTCCTAAAAGGGTGTAATAGCTCCAGATCTCCACTGAAGTCTTTGAAAGCTGGAGTAGTAGGCAGAGGGTGGATGGAGAGTAACATGAGTGGCCAAAAAAGAGAGAAGGGAGGAAAAAGTTTGAAAAAGGGACAGAAATAAGTCCAAGAGCGGTTTATTACAAAAGAACAGGGGTTATAAAAGAGGAATAGAAGTCCAGTTGACTGCGCCTGATGAGAGAGGTGCGTGACTGTGAACCACCACTCCCGCTCTTCAGCCAAAATCTAGGCCAGTGGCTCGGTAACAACTAGCCAGACACACACATACACACACAAACACACACACAAAGAGAGGGTAGACAGGGTCCTGATAGCCATTTAGCGCTCCCCCTCCTTCTGACCTAGCTTTTTTTCCCCTCCATAGAGTTACACAGGGACACAGGGAATTTAATTAACCAATCATTTAATTACATGAGAGTGTGATTGCTCGCTGATTGATTGTGTGTGTGCTTTAAAAGTCAAGGGAACAAGATGCCTCATCATCATTTGGTATTATTTCTCTATGGGACCTGATGGATGTCTGGCTGTGTTTTTGTTTTACTGGGATGTGTCCAGCAGAGGGCAGCACTGCTACAAGATAACAAAGCATTATGCAGCATGTTTATAGAGAGGGATGAATGCTTTTAATCTGCTTGCATGAGTGAGACCCGTTTTCAAATATATTGCTTTAACTGCGGACATGTGTTTGGTTGTTACATCCTTAAACCTTAAGGGAGGGTCAGATGTGTTAATGTAGAGGAAGTTTTGGTGCCTTCCTTTCAAACACTTTCAATCTTACAGAGGCAGTGAGGGTAAACATGAGATCAGGCTCAATTTGAAGGGTTGAAACATAAATAAAAATGGCTCAAGCCAGATGGAGAAATAAATCTCATTGTTTCACCTTTTGAAAAGCCCAGGTGCACATATTTATCAACAAAGTTTTTAAGAAAGAGAGCATGATGTTGTGATATAAGGATCACAAACATTATGGAAAACTTCACATGTAATACGCTGTGAAAATGATTCTGAAAATACTGCAGTTCTGAGTAAAACAAGACAAATCATGGATCATATTACACCATATACTTTTACTGGTTACTGCTCTCTCCTTATGTAATCTACTATGTTGAGATCTGGAGTAGCACCTATAAAAGCATTCTACAGTTATTATGCATATTATTAAAAAATGGCATCTGGAGAGTAAATAATGTGGGATGCTGTGAATACTTCTCATCCACTGTTTTTAAGTCATGTTGAGATTTATGAATCTGTTTCATTTTAATGCAGCACTATTCATTTTAAGCTTCTAACTTCAGACAAGTATTCAAAAATGTTTTTAACTCTTTTGGCTTTTATTACTTAAAATGATAGTTCAGTATTTTTGTTCTAATAAAAATGTTAGGCTGTACATTTGTCAATCAATCAACAAACCAAGAAGATTCAGTTTTTTCCTGTTTGTCTGCTTTTTAGCAAGATGATGCAAAAACTACCTGACAAATTGTTATGTATTTTTCAGGAGATGTCAGTTATGGCCTTTTTGAAGACTATCAGATATTGTTGGTGGATCTGCATCCAGGAATATTTTGAAAGAGTTAATAGAGTGAGTATTCAGTTTTCCACAGTTCTGTTAACAACTTAAGTTCTCAACAGATTTGACATTTTCAGGGAATGTTGGTTGTGGCATGAGAAACGAATGATTATGTTTTAATGTTGATCTGAAAAACTGTCATTAGTGAATGATCATCTCTGCTCAGTAATTGTCAAACTAATGATGATATTAACATAACTACAATTGCCAGGGGTAGGTTTTGAGGGTCAAGGAATGAGATATTCAGGGTTAATAAATCATGGAACTAATGCTTACTGGTGTAACAGTAATATGTGATCTACCATGATGGGAGTGGTTTTTCACGCTGCAGTGTAGTTACTTTAAGTTTTTGCCTGTGTTTGTTTTTTTCTCTGTCTGTGGTCAAGATAACTCAAAAAGTTCTCTGAATCAGAGAAGGGTGACGATGGTGCAAGTAGGAATTAAAGCCACACTATGTAAGTTTCCAGCTTTCAGCTCTCTAGGGGCCTCTATGGCCATTGAGTGTAACTGCACTGTTGGACTTCCAAAGAGACAAATGCACCATGTGGACTGATAAGGTTCAGTCTGATCATGTTTCTATTTGAATCAATCATCATGTACTTACAAGTCAAACAATAACAATCGGCATCAGTAAGACATCCCTCCCTGTCTTTCAGCTCATGCCAGCGAGTGAATGCCAGGCCAATGTTTACCCCTGTCCGGGCATTTAGCTTGTTACTCTCTCACTTTGCTGCTTCTGCCATGACAACAATGCTAAATTTAGCTTTCTTCTTCTTGATTAACAGTGGGTGGTGGAACATCAGAGGAGCATTACCATCACCTACTGCTGTGTGTAAGCCAGAGGTCTCTATTTCCATTAGGAAAATAAGTGCATATTTACTAGGGCCCAACCAATATATGGGCCGGCCGATTATAGCCCTTTTTAAAGTATTCAACACCAGAGTTTTGCCGATATAACACCGATATATTTTTTATTTCTCAGAAAACAGTCAAGGTAGTTTGGTGTCCATGCTGTGCAGAATGATGACACTACAAAAGATGGCGGAGTGCTTTGTTGAAACAGCTCTGAGCTCTGTACCGATGCTGTGTGTATGGATGACTCGCCGACTATCACACGGAGTTGCCCTTTTTTAGCCTGAAGGTTCAACATAACGAACAAGTTTTAGCAGTTGCTGCTACTGGACACAGAGACCACCGGGCTCTCTACTAGATCGGCTACAGAAGTAGCTTCACAAAGCGGTACATCCGAACAGTTTTCGCCACCTCTGTCTTTCTCAAGACTGAAGAATTGGACCTTCTGATGGCAGGAGATCAGTTTACTCGTGACTGTTCTGTGATTATTATTACAGAAACCTGGCTTCACCTGCTTGTCTCCAACATAGCAGCTAAGCAAACTAGCTAGCAAGCTAACTATGCTAGTGTCAGCGGACTCATCCAGGGGAGACTTGATCAGAGCCGGGGACTTGAATCAGCCAGTTTGGATAGATTTGTGCAATATGAGCAGTGCCCCACGAAATATTTTGATTCCCTCACATATGTTACCTCATGTCTACCATAACACTGTGGTTCTAATTGCACTAACACCTACGACTGAAAGGCAGATGTGACAGAGTTAATAAATAATCTATATATTTACATTTAAAAAAGGTTATTTGTTTTATTTTGCAGGACTTTGCTGTAGGTTTGAACACTCTATTTTGTTCTTGAAAGCTGCAGAAAAAAATAAGAGACGCCTATGAAAAGAATGTTACCTTAGTGTTTTTGTTGCTTTCCTCTCACATGTACCCTTTTTACAACTAATTAAATTTTTTTTCTAACTAAACTAAAACCTACCTTTACTTTTCATCAACAAGAACTACAAGACATAGAGTGACTCTTTTTTAAGGTTATATAACTAAATTCCCAGAGGTTTAATGCTTTTTTGCATGTTATTGTACTCTGAATTTTCACTCTGTTGTAAAGTTAAACAAATACTAAAGGACAAAGTGTTGTAAAACCCTAAAATGCTCTACCTGTAATTCATATATTCATTGTTGTGCTTTGGGACCATTTTTTTTTTTACACATCATTTTATCTCTATTTTTTAATTACTCTGCCGATTTATTGGTAATCGGTATTTTTTCCACCAAATATCGGTATTGGCATCAGCCTCAAAAAAATCCATATTGGTCAGGCCCTAATATTTACTTTAAACTAAATTTTGTTCATTAAAACCATTTAAAAAAAATCAAAAACTGCTTTATATTCTCATTTCCCCAACATTTAGCTTTCAGCTCGAGAGGGAAGTGGCGTATGCTGTAAAGCAGTCAAAGTAAAAAATAATTGTAGTTGTTCAGTGTGGAAGTGTTCCTACCACCCACATCAATGTAATACTGTGCCAGTGAAGGTGATACAGACCCCCTCAGACCATGACAGAGGCGTCATTCAACCTGTTGTAAGATGATGCACCATCACAGTGATTCATGAACATTATATTAGGGTGGAAAAAATGACGTAGTGATAGTTTACGCACATTGTACAGAGAGTAGCAGAGTTTGTGATAGCTGATTGAAAGTATAGGGTTATCTTTATATCTAATCTTATGATGCATTAACACAAGAAGCACTTGTGTAGTCGCTGTTAAGAGGTAGATTAAGGCTGGGATGAATTCAGAATAAACTTCATCTTACTCATTTTGAAACATTTCCTGTTTGTTTTATGTTGCATGTCTTCAGTGATATTTTTTCTGTACACTTTGATGTTTTTAGACTTTATTTTTTTATCAGTCTGCCCTTAAATGATAAGCAACAACAGATTATCAGTGATGGTTTAAAAAAGCATGCATCCTATAGTTATTCTAAGGCATGTGTTCTGTGTTGTTCTATTCCCAGTGGTATTTTTGGTGTTTTCCCTCCCGTGCTCCTCTGTATTCAGATCCATGTTCAGTGCACCATTTCAAAGGCAGGAATCTGTCATGCTGAGCTGAAATATCCTGAGCGGTTCATGTTAGACTGCATATTTCAGTGCAGGAGGCATTTAGGTGATGGCTGGAATTCCCAATGCAAGGGATTAGAAGTGAATAGAAATTCAGAGTCCTATTTGTGATAGAACGGGGCTTTAAGGATTTTCTGTTGCTGATACCATTTTGGTTTGCATGAGGTGTAAGGAGTGGAATGGGTTATATAAAATGTGCTTTTTTTGTTTTATTATGAAAATGAGCTGGAAATTAAAGATAACTATTATTAGGCTGCAAAAAAGTCTCAACCCCATCAGTGGCCACATAGTGCTGTTGAATTAATAACTGTTAATAAACCTGCTGTGCTAAAAGAGTAAAGTTATTTACACGAGCAAACAAGCTGCTTTGCATGACTGCTGTTGGAAATCCTGCATAAATGTTATTTTGACTGAAAGAAAGACATATTATTCTTCTATGTGTAATCAGACTTTAATACATTCCCCTTCAAAGCTTTTCTGATTTACCTTAAATGTGTTCTGGGTAGAGATGCACCGAAATGAAAATTTGTGGCCGAAGCCGAAGCCCAATAATATATAAATGCTGGGCCGAATACCGAATACCGAATACCGAATACCGAATACCGAATATCCAATGTGGAGGCAAAGTAGTTCACTATATTTTTTAATAGTGCATTAATAGTTTAGAATAGGGCTGCACGATATTGGAAAAAACTGACATTGTGATTTTTGGTGGCTTTGCGATATATTGCGATATTAAGAATAGAAGAATTTTCACCAGATGACTTCAATAGCTCTGTTTGGGAAGAATTTGGTTGACTCACAATGACACCATTGTATTGATATAATACGGTTTAATCCAGGCTAAGGGGGTTCATCTGTGAATGATGAAGATTGCTGTATATTAAAGGGATCCAGGAGGCCATGTCTCTGTACAAAATAGAATATGTTTTAATTTCATTTGCTTTTTTTCATTTCCCCAATAAATGGGGGAAATGCGACAGTGACATTGCATGTGCGATGTGACTATTGCGCATGCGCACATTGCGATGTCGATGTTCAAACGATATATTGTGCAGGCCTAGTTTAGAGTACATTTTTAGACATGTTCTTAAAAGAAAGTAATTGTTTATTAAATATTATGACATTTTTTAATATTCCAGTAGCCTTTGCTTTTCAAAAAAAAGCCCAACAAAGTTTTTCATTCATATTAAGCCTTCAAACAAAACAAAACATGCATTAAAAAATATTAATGTACACTGATGGATATATACCAATAGACCAATAATACCAACAATACTGCTTTAAAGCTGTCACTTCATATTCAATATTTGAATGACCGATCAAATATGGGAATAAATATTCATAATCGAATAGTAAATAAATATTTGAATGTAAAATACTGAGTGTGGCGACACATTAGGTCTGGAGCAGTGGACCGTTCTGTCCAACAGAGGGCGCTGTGAGCACAGCTTGTCCCTCAGACACATCCGGTGCTCTCTCGACCCAAAGAGTTTCCGCTTCAAGTGGAGCGGACATAAACAGCTCTAACTGTTCTGAGGAGAGCTGCGTGGAAGTAGTTTTGGTTATACACCGTTGATGGTGAACTTAAAAATCAAAGACCAGGCTGTGTGTTCCGTGAAATATAGTTTAGTCTCTCGTTCTCCACTTATTTGTGGGCTACGCCGTCGGCTCTTCATCCAAGCTATACGGCCGAGTGCAGCGGAGCTTCGTCAAGAGTTTAACCCCGTGTGACTGTGTTTTTTTTTGGCAGGGTGGATAAGAGAGTCTCTGACCCTTACTGAGGGGGGATACTATTCGGCCTTGTTATTGCCTCACTCTACCGAAGGCCGAATATGACTTTTTTAAAAATATTCGGCCATATATATTCGACCACCGAATATTCGGTGCACCCTTAGTTCTGGGTGTAAAATATACCTGGTTTTTGATGCAGAAAATGTCTCACAACAGTGTTTCCCATCGCGTGATGCTCTACCTAGAGGGTGAGCACAATTTACTTTACATACTATTACACTTGCATACATGTTTTTTGGGCTTCCATGCTCTAATATAACACTGGAACCCCTCCTCCACTTCTATTTGCCCACAGTGCCCTACTCTGTGGGTTTATTTTTGTACTTCTGCTGTTCTTACAGTTTTCATCAGCAGTACATTGAATGAAGACAATTTAATAATGGTACACCACAATTTGGCATATTTCATAATCTGCTTTTTCAACAGGTGATATGAATAAGTGTAGACGAGTTGATGACAACATTTTGCAATGATTAACCCTAAATCTGAGGTCAAGTAGCAAAGAAAGAAAAAGAAAGAAAGAAAGAAAGAGTACCCCTCAATGATCAATAGAATCATCAGATCAGCTCAGACTGATGCCCGAGGAACGAAACATACCATAAATCCTGTACGAACATATGTACAAGCCCATCACTCAGTCTCATCACACATTATGGTGAATTGCACAACTCCATCAGAAACAAGCAGCTGTTGAAAATGTTGCAAAAAAAAAGTGTGGCATTAAAAACTTTATGTTAACTACACACATAGCAAAATGGTTGGTAAACATTCTGAGGTGGCTGTAAATACAGCTTATGGACAACAAAATGGTAATCTTTGCATGGAAAATGCTGCACTTAAACCCAAATTTCATAATCAAACTCAAACCACACTGCTTATTCTTCTCCCCAATCCCTGTCTTAGTGTTCCAGCCTGAAAGCAGCCATTTGAAAAGCAGCTCTTCATTCAGATAGGCTTACCATGCTTAATTCTGTTATCTTTTTACAGATTTCAGACCATAAGAAGGAATTTCTTTAGTTTTGGCAAAACATACAAAACATGTTTGTGCCTGTGGAAACATTACCAAGCTGAAGAAAGCTCTATCTTATCAGTGTGGACGCAGAACTATGACGACAAACCCTGAGAGAGTTGTACTGTTTTTATCATTGCTCAACATGAGGAACTTTTGTAAAGGTCAAATGACTGAAATTGACATTTGGCTATGTCAATCTAACACTATTTGCTTATCTATAAATATTCAAGTTTAACTTTTTTTTTTTTTTTTGGTCAAAAGACTGGTCTTAAATTAATACTTTTCAATGATATCCGTGTCTGAACAGTTCCTGGATCAAAACTTGTTTGTAAAATCACCAATACTGTTAAGAGATCATACTTCTGTCATCTGTAACGTCTGTTCGCTAAGCCAGAGGGAAATAATGGAAAATGGAGGAGGCAGAGGAGGCTAAGCATGGTTGGCTCTGGCCTTTTCAGAATGGCAGCTAAATAAAGCACCTAAATCCATGATGTGATGTGGTTTGGAATGGATCAGACATTTCGAAACCAATACCACATCGGACCCTGAGGGGTGGCTGCTGAATGCCATGAAAAGATGGACATGCACATACACATCAGAACACAAAAATCTCCACTAAGTTTGATGTAAATCTTGGTGAGTTACGGGAGCCGAATTAGCTTAAGAAAACACTTCTAATCCTTTAGGTTGGTGCTTACGCCTTGATCAGCTTGGACATCTACAAAGTAATGGTTAGAATGTCGTATAATATACCTTTAAATTTCAACAAAGAGCATTTTTAGTGTTTCAACTTAGCATTGTCTTGTTTTACTTTCAGCGAAGGGAGAAGTGGTACTAAAAAGCTCCTTACTGATTAGTCTGTGAAGGAAAGTGAAAGGCAAGTGGCAGACTATGGTGCAAAAGATAAATAAATAAATGCCACCGTGAAGGTGCAAAACCTGCAGTTCCCTGAGTGTCCACTAAGGGCTTTTTGCTAAAGAACTGCAGGTTAAGGTTAAGCACAAGCTCTATGTGAAAATGCAGGCTTTTACAGTAGAAACAGACACATCTACACGATTTTGGCGGGAGTTGTTAATGTTTCTATTGGCTCATGCTGTACAGGAGGGGACTTTTTCCCTTGTATTTCATTTTGGTTGATCAAGGATTTAACTTGACGAGAACTGGGAGAGTGGGAAGCTAAAAACCTACATCCTACAGCACCACCTCAGTCTCTGTCTGTTTCTAAGTTGATCAAAAGTTGGCTCCAGACAGAATTTTCTATGCAGCACTTATTCTTTCAGTAACCAAACAGCAAACAGGCTTCAATATTTTCTATAATCTATGGCAACAAAAAAACAAAAACAAGTGTACGGGTTGGCCTGTGTTTGGCACTTCTCAGAAGAACGCTGTGAGGAGTGCCAGTATTTTCCTGTCGTATGATTCATTTTTCTTTCTTTTTCCAGCTCTCTTATTTTTTCAATATTCCACTGAATGAACTGGCTTGTCTTTTGTTGTGTAAGAAAAAGTGATTTTCATCTTAGAAATTCGCTGCAAGCACGTCCATCTTTTCCACTCACACTGCCAATCTTCCGCACATCCCATGTTTATATTTCTGATTTCACTAAAAACAGAGTAACATGCAAAAATTTCACTCATCTCAAGATTAACTAAAGAAGGACACTAGGAAAAAAGAACAGGGGGAGCCCAGAATGAAACACACTGGACTGAATGAGAGGCCAGAAAGGCTCTGTGTCTTTGGCAAAGCTGTAAACCCCCTATGAATGTTAGGTGGCAACACAAAAAGGGGGTCAGATCTGCAGGGGGTTGTGTGAACCATAATGTTTGTTATGCCCTGCTGATAAAGCTTCTCACTGGCAGGTGAAAAAGCAGCTTGAGGCTCCACGTGCGGTGGAACAGCCACATGGTTTCTCGTCCGCACACTCACCAACAGTGAAAGCAATAGTGGCAACAAAAACTACAGGGAATGGCAATGAGATGAAATTCAGCAAAAAAAACTAAAATAACAAGACCAGAAATACAAATAGGGAATATTCATCTGCCAAAAAGAGCCTGATTATCAACATGACATTTGAAGATGTTACAGAGGAGCATTGGCAAGCATATTAAGGATCTGAGTATTATTTAAGTCAGATTTGAGTGTCCTTTTTGACTTATCCTGGAATCCATCATGTATAGTGTAAACATGCTCACACAGAAATGTGGTCATTCTGTTTCCTAATTTTCTGTTTTTTTAATCATTGGAAAATTAGAAAACTTAATGTCAGCTTAGTACTCTAACATTCTTTGGCAGGTCTGTGGGATTTAATTTTTTCCAGCAATGAAAAAGGAGCAACAGAAAATATTAAACACGCTCTAGCCAAGTATTTCCCAAAGCAGGGCCCATGTTTCCCGTGAGGTTCAAAGCAAAATCAAGGAGGGCCCAGCAGGGCTAAATCTGATCGATTTGCAGTGTCTTCACTTCTACCAAAGCAAGTCAGATTTTGTGAGGGAGCTTGGAGGTGTATCAGACTGACAATGAATCTTCACCAAACAACACAATGACTGAGAAAAGAAAAGGAAATACAGTGAGATATCTGTATCTTTGCAGGCATGTAAGATGACCACGCCTCCTTTACAGCTGAAATGAATATTTGTTTTTCAGTGGTTGTTATAGGATGCAAACATAGCTGCTGGAAGAGATGGAAAATTCATAAGCCGGTGCCATAGCTCCATAGTGTTCACTGCTGACAGCTTTGCTGCTGAGCTCTTTTTACCCTCCAGCCCTCCATGCTGGTAATGTGACTGAAAGCAATCGATTGCATGGCAGCTAGTAAAATGTTGGAGTGAGAGATCCAGAAAGACCCATATACAGCTGCAGAGTCACATGCCTGCAGCGTAGGATCATATGCTTGCCGATGTGTTGTTGCCATAAATGCAGTGTGACTATTTACTGAAATGTAAAAACACATGAGAGTTAAGACCATCTGACTACACTTCATAACTGAGTGTAAAATTTACAGCCAAACTGCAGCTTATTAAATATTGAACTGATAAATAAAAGGGTTTTCACATTTCAAGATAAATTCAACCTAACTTTATATTAAACAATCTGCTGTTGCAGAAAAAACATCACTTTGATTCAACATTTTTAAAAAGTTTGTCCATCTTTCCAGTATAATTCAAAGAGGTCAAAGACAGGCACGGAACTTTTTTTTTTCTTTTTCAATTTGCCCATGGTTTCTCAAAATGTAGGCTTAGATATAGACAACTCTGAATCTCCAAGAATTGCTGATTCAATAAGGCATGTCAACTTCAGTTCCATTTTCTGTTCCAGGCAGCTAAATCAATGCTTCAGGATGAACCCTCGGGGAGAGCCATCCATAAAGTTTTCCAGATTTTTAAGGACCTGCTGCATTTCTGACACCACATGTTAACAAGGTTATTTGAATATGATGATGGTGGTTTGCAGCAGAGAGACTGGTTGAACTACACTAAAAAGATAATAACAGCACATGCAGTGAGATACTGTGTGGCACACCAACTCAGGAGATGACAGGGGCGTTGTGAATGTGTGTCTCTGCTTTTGTGTTTTTAGGGACATGCACTGTCACATACTTACAAGCCTTACTGCAGTGTGAATAAATAAAGAAATTACAGCCTTGCAGAATAAATATGAATGTCTCAAGGTGTAAAGCTGATTAAATTATGTTTTAAAAAGGGCAATGTTTATTTTTTCCCAAATAGAAAGGAAAGAAACATTTGTCACAACTGATAGGTCACTGTCGAGATCTTAAATTGGCCAACAGTTCAATTTAAATTGATTCAAACAACTTTATTTCTCCTTCTTGGGGCAATTTGTTTGGAGCAGCATGCACATAAAAACAGTCAAATAAAAGAATGATGGTGATTTTCATTCTAGAAATATTGGAACTATTTTGTGTTCCAGGATAATAGAACATTTAAGAAACAACACACATATGCAGAGCATTGTGACAAGCTAACTCAGGCTCCTGCATTCCAGGCAACCCGTAACTCGGAAATTTCCCAGTTGAAATCTCCGATGTTTTGACCTGAAAGCGTTCCAGGCAAATTATGGCTTAGGTTTGAGTGTGAGGAATTCTGGTATGTAAACAAACCAACATGGCAGGCATTATAAGATTTATGCTTTATCAACTTGCTCATTTGAGTGAAACAGAAGCAGGGGAACGGTGCATAAGGTAACAGAAGCTTATACTTGACAGTATTTGTACAGTAGGCTATTTATTTAGAGGCTGCCATATTGTTTGGGCAGTGATGTGACGTCCCAAGTCATAACTCGGAGTACATCGATCTGGTACGAGTTCACAGGTGGGAAGTTATGAGTTCGACTGCCGTTCAGTGCACTTTCAAAAGTTACAGGTGGGAAAAAAACGAGTTGCAGGTTGCTGGAATGCAGCATTAGAACTTTTAAGAAACAACACAAATATGCAGAGTACTGTGTAGGGTTTACTCAGGTTCCTGGAATCTGGATATAAAGTTTGGATGACACAACACAAAACAGGAAACTTAAAAACAGCCGAAAACCACGGCGCTAGAATCCATGTAAACAAAATCATTGCAAGGATGCGGTCATGGAGCGATAAGGTCAAACAGAGTGTGGGTTGCCTTCTCTTTGAATCTAATCAACATTGTTGGAAAATAAACATTCCCGAGTTCTACCACACCATCCAAGAATTATCTCTAAACAAACAAGACTGGAAAAAATAATCTTGTGACTTCTAAAGGCATCCAAAGTCTGCATATCAACAACCAGATTGCTTACATCATTTAGTAGCTGTCACTTTTTCCCTGTTCGTGGCTCCAAACGGGAGCCTGCTTCTGTCCTAAATAAAATTGCCGTAAATAGGAATGACTTAACTCTTCCTATGGGAGTTTCCTTTAGTTCCCAAGCCTGCTCTGAGCTCCCACAGCTGGGTGTGGTCTGCTCCTGAACCAGCCACCCGCTCTTCGCCTGGAACTGATCCGCTCCGCTGCTGCTTGTGGCTTTGGGCTTTAGGCTGTGACTTGACCACCAGTGTGTGTGTGTGTGTGTGTGTGTGTGTGTGTGTGTGTGTGTGTGTGTTTGTGTGATTGTGAGCTTGAGGAAAAGAATGACTGGTTCTGTTTAAGCCCCTCTGGCAAGATATATACCTGAAGGGCAAAGCCAACAAGAAACAGAAAAGGGGAGGGTGAGACAAGGCCAGCGGACTTTAAGATTCAATCTCGGCTCACACTGCAGGTTTTCAAGTGTTTTATTCAGGGATTAACTGGATTTAGGAAGGTTTAACCTATATTTCATACCAATCCAGTCCAACAGGGACGTCATTACGCATAAGTCCAGAGTGCCTCAGAGTACAAAAGTTCTAAAAATTACCCCCTACTTCTGTTTTTCTCCTCTTCCCTCTGAGATTTAAGTAACAACCTTTAGCTCTCTCATGAATACCAATCATGCTGAGCTATTTTGATTTCATTCCACAGCTGTCACATCTCTCCTTGTGTCACTCTGTCTTTAGCGGAGCAATATTTTGACAACAATCTCATGGAAATCATTTAACATTTGCATGTTGTCATGGCAACCATGACAAATCCTAGTTAGGATGTCAGAGCTGCAGGTGAGCTTTAAGCCCCTGAATGTGATTTTGTGAACATTTTGCTCAATTTAGTGCTGAGGCAGACATAACTGTTACACAAAGGCAACAGCTCTGGGGCCCAAACTCACCTTCTTTTCTGATAAATGGCTGTCAACCATCCCCCCATGCCCAACAGAAAGGCCTTTATGTTAATAATACACTCTGTGCTCCATTTATTTCAGCAGAACATGAAGAATTGTTTAATTTTACTGTCCTAAGCAATGTCTCTGCTCCAGTGCTTCTGAGGGATTTTATATATTTGAGACAAACTTACCGACTGTTTGTCTTGAACTGCTGTGCTTTGACCCAGACTAATCTCTTTGCTGAGAAAGTATCAGTTGTGTACGTCTCTCTTCCAATATTCTATGAGCTTATCCGAAAAATGTTTCCCTCAAACACTGGCAATGAAGAGACAGCTTTCATTCCCCCAACAAACTTTATAAACTTATTTTAATTACCTTAACCTTTAGAAATTAGCACAAAACTCATAGTTCAAATACAGTATGGATGATGTAGACATCTGTTCTTTTAATCCCACAGAAAATCCCCTCAC
Source organism: Scarus forsteni (assembly GCA_036419115.1). NCBI lineage: Eukaryota > Metazoa > Chordata > Actinopteri > Labriformes > Labridae > Scarus > Scarus forsteni. The sequence continues at coordinate 39,622,124 of JAZDUH010000098.1, forward strand.
TTCGATGATCTGGATGGATTATCATTGATTAATGGATATATGTAAGGCACGGGGAGGGAGTGGAACAGATCTCTGATGGGCAATCAAGCTTGGCTTTGGATGAGTGAGAGAGCAGCACACTGTACGGTCGATAAGTGAGTTTTCCTCAACAAATAAACAAACCATAAAACAAACAGAGGTGCCCAGAGAGCGAAACCTCTGCCAAGGCACTTCCAACATTCTTAGCCGAGTTATGAGCAACAATAGTGAAAACTGTCTTGCAATGTTTCTAAATCCTTAGAAAAATCCCTGGATTCACATCCAGATCTTCACTAAAATGTAATCACATCTTCCTTCTACCATGACCAACATTTCCTGAACTTTTCTTTAACAAAATCCACATGAACATTTGGAGTTTTTTTGCATAAAATGTGAAAGACTGCCCTATCATGCAATGGTAACAAATACTTAAAAAAGGACTGGTTTGATCAGAGGTTTGATTAGGGTAGCCTGGTCCCAAACCACTGAAAAGGTGGCAAAAAAGTTTAACATTTGCACGTTATGATTCAAGTTTTTAGGAACTGAAAGTTTTTACTTAGTAAAAACAGCTGCCATGGACCTTAAAAAGTTGTCTGGACAGTAACTGTCAAAAGTGTCTTGAACCATAAATAAATCCATGAAAAATCAATAACTTGTCCTTTGTGCCATGACCAACATTACTGAAAATTCAACCAAAATCTGGTGAAAATGTATTAAGTAGATCTCAAAAATGGGAAAAAAAACCCTTATTTAACAAAAAAATCCTCAAACATTCCTGGATCTGTATCTGTATTCAGATCACCACAAAAAAACAAACCACTTCTTCCTTGACAATGTCATTAAAATCCATTGATAACTTTTACAGTTATCTTACTGACTAACAAACTAACAAATGCTAGTAAGACATATAGAGCCCTATAAAATCTGCAATCGCAGATGGAATCATGGAATTGTAACCTGACATGCCAGACAAACAGTTCCATAAGTTCCACAGAAAAGTTTCACTTATCCATCTGGGAAAGAGCCGTTCAAATTTGTTTTCAGAGGCAGAATATTCAAAAACAACTGCAGCTTGTGACTGGATCACAGTTCCGCTTGTCACACTCATCACAGACCAATCCACATGAAGTCACACTGCTACGTGTGACTTAGCAGCTCACACTGTTGTTAGCCTTTAGCTTGAACTACCTCAGACTACTGTCTTACAGTAAATATAACACACAGATGTGAAATTTAAACACTTCCATGTGACATGAACCTCCCCAAAGACAATCTCTACCAAGGTTTCCTGGTAAACTTCTGAGGAGAGCAGATTTCACCAAGTACCACTGAGTAACCATGACGACCACAGACTAACCGACATTTCCGTGGAGGATTTCTCCCAGTTTCCAAGCAGTGATCACCAGTAAGGAAAGGAGCAAAAACATGATTCCTCAAAAGACAAGCTTCCAGTGACTTTCTTTACTCCTCTTTCAAAGAATAAATTGAGTCCATTTCTGAGAAAAAACACAGATATTGAGACCGCTTCAGAAGCCACCATTGTCTTCAAACATGCAGTCATTTTCTGTTATTGTCACGTTCGCAGCTTTCACCTGTCTTCACACATTGAGCCTTTAAGCTATGAGCCAAGTGAAGTCGCTACACAATGGAATTAAATTAAATATAAACACAAAATATCACAATATTTTTTTTTCCAGATTAAAAAGTAATGCATCTTTCGGGAAAATGCTCCGAGGGGGTCACTAAGAATGGGGTCAATCCACTTCACCTGCCTTATTCCTCGTGAAAGCAGCTGACTGAGACAATGGCTTTATTGACAGAGAAGCTCCAAACTTCCTGGTTAACTCCAAAGTACAGGGCAGAGCAGTTTCAGATTATCATGTGTCAGAAGATCAAATATTTTGCAATTTTTTTCAACATACCGTTGGCTGGGCCAGTAAAGATACATGTGAGGATAACTTGAGGAGTGAGTGGTTATATTTCATCACTTTATACGGTGTCTTGGGGTCAAATAAGCTTAAAATACTTAAAAATGAATTCTGGAAAAAAAAACAGTACGGAAAGGAAACACAGCTATTATGGGGCAGTAGCCTCATTGGCTAAGGTAATAAATACATACATACATGTAACTGCTTAAGTCTAGATTAAAGAGGCTATGAGGAGTTTCTAAGTAATTACGAAAAAGTCTCACTTTTAGATACATGCCTGATCGAAATACACACTTTAGGATGAGTTTTATAGCATCAAACTGGGTTATGTATAAATGTTATTCCTTAGCTTCGTGGTCGAGTTGGACAGCCGGCAACAAAACTACGAAACTAAGTTTTCCAAAAATTTATTTTTGTCACACATCAAAAATTACCGCTATGTAGCTAGAAAGAGATACATTACCTCGTCGCTTTGCATCCTGTAAGTTGTTGAAAAAAGAAGTTGCAAAGCAATGCAGAGTTCTGAGGAAGGTCCGAGCTGCATTTATTAGCATCACAAAAACCACACGCTTTGGCTTGGGTCATATCTTTTAGTGTGTTCCAGTTGTAGTCAGAAGTAGGAATTTCTGGGTTCCAAGTAGGAAACTGCAACTGGAACGTTCCCCGAAGTCAGAATTTCCTACTGGGAACTCGCTGAAACCTCGCCACCCCTGAGTTGACAATCGAAGAGGGATGCCGCCAGTGTGAACAGTTATTTAGCTCCTGTAGTGATCAACTTATTTGCACTTCTGACTAGTGTGTGTCACTCTTAATCAGCTGTACACTTAGTATTGTTAGACTTATATTTACAAAAATGCTGCCATAGTGATAATCATATTCTTCATGTGATATTTGTGAACAACAACGCAGGGCGTGCTAACAATAGCCTGGTAGATCGGCATGTTTTTTTCTGACTTCAACTGGAACGCCGATAAGTCGGAGATGATGTCACTCCCAGTTCCGAGGTTACTGGAACACAGCATTACGACAGTTGCCGCGGGTGCTCATGGGTATCAGAGTCTTTATGTCTTCGGAAATAGATTCTCCTCATAGCAGCTTTAAGTCCAAGCCACCAACCACAACAGGAAAGTTTAGAGGGAACTTACATTATGTTTCTTAATAATGATGGTTAAAAAAATTGGCCTGTACAAAGTGACATCTGCATATCAGCAGCAAACTCGATCAAAAACAGCTCAGCTCAACTGAAAGTATCAAACACGACAGACATCCCCTTGAAACACACAGCAGTAGCCATTTCAATTGGACCGGCGGCAATGGGTCTGGCACCGCCAGAGCGGAGCCGAGTGTGGGGAGGATTTATCTTTCTCAGCCTGTCCTCCCAGCTCAGCTTACAGTGCTAACGATTAGCGGCTAACAGGCTAACCCGCTCCCTGCAAGTTATTAGCCCATGCAGGCACAAACTAACCAGAGTTATTCAGCAGACATCTCCCACTGTAGTAAACAAAGCCATTACCTGATCAACCAGGGGCGAAACGCTCGATGCTGAAGGTCTGACGGCTGGCTGAGGCTATTCGTTAGCCGTTAGCCGTTAGCCCGCTAACAGGCCTCAACCGCGGGCAGAGCTCCGTTGGGCCCAGCAGGGAGGCGGCCGGTCTCGGCGCTAGGCTTTTCCGGCTCCATGATAGTTCAGTAGCTAACGCTGCTAGCTGGGGACCATGACGCACTACGCATCGCATGACGATGCGTAGTGAGAGAGACAGGGGATTGGATGGACTCACGGACCAACTCACGGACCAATTAATAGTCGCAGGTTCTTAGGTTTGATTGGTCAGCTAGTATGCAGCTTTTCAGCGGATATACTGAATGGATTATTTTCATTCTTTTTGGTCTTTATACTGTGCAGATAGGACCATAGGACCATAACAGCCTTATAAACGGTGTTATTAATATGTACAAAGCTTCCAAATCGTAGACCATAGCTTTAAGTCCAAGCCACCAACCACAACAGGAAAGTTTAGAGGGAACTTACATTATGTTTCTTAATAATGATGGTTAAAAAAATTGGCCTGTACAAAGTGACATAAGAAGGACTGATAGTCATAGGTAACTTTTTAACAATATAAAATAAACTACATTAAAGATCTCAATTGGCTTGCCTTTGACTTCCAAATTGCTAAGTCTGGCACTATTTTTTAAGTCAACATCTATATTTGGCTGTTACTTTAGTTTTAATTTATTTTCATATTTTGGGCAATGGTCTTGTTGAGAAACATAATTTGGACACTCTCAGTCAGCATGAGCTTGACACATACTTGTGCCAGGCACGTCAACACCAATTACCAGACATTCCCATTCAAAACAACTGGCAACTAGCAGGGTGTTTCTTTCAAGGATGCTTGAGGACGTTTTGATAGTAAACTGATCCAATGATAAACACACACACTGGCTGGCGGCGTGCCTGTACAGTGCCAGCCACACATACACACTGTAACATGCAAGTTATCTGCTCATAATCTACGACCGCATTGCTATTCTGCCTCCTGTCATGCTGGAGCACGGCACATTTCTCCTCACCTTTAATAGTCCTCCCTCTCTTTATTACATGTTACAACACTGATGTCAGCATTTTTTGTCCTATGACGAATGAGACTACCTTCGCAGCCAATTTATCATTCTGTCCTGCCGGGTGCCCTTGTGACGGCACAACCTTCCCTTTCCTGTGTTACAGAGGAGAAGAAATGCTGCAGGTCACTGGGGAAGAAATGGATCTGGTGGCACAGGGGAGAAGGCGGGACATAAAGGGTATTTAATTATCAATGCAAGGGCGGAATTAATGTCATGTGAGGCTTGGATTGATGGATACGACGGGGAAAATAATTTAGGAAACATCCAGATGCTTAAGTACCTCCACAGTATAATCATCTTTGACCATTAGTGTTGAACAGAAGCCTCTGGAAGCATGCTCTGAAACTGTTAGACTTCATAACACACCCTCACTCAAAAGGTTTTACTGCACTGCAATGCGGTGACATTGAGGATAATGACTGCACTCACACACACACACAGATACACATGGGTGCAGAAATCACATCTGAATACCCAAAGGAACATCAAGGTGAGCCATCATGGTCATACACATGTTATAAATAGATTTTTATTCTTCCCAGTACAGATGAAAAGCTTTGTGAAAGTTAATGTAGGAATTGGTATGGTGTATATTTGCTGCCAAAGACAAGTTTATTGATTCTGGTCAAATTTATCATGACCTCCATCTCAACTGTGGACACAAAAATGGTCCCAAAATTTGGACCAGAGCTGAAACAAGCATGGAGCAGGATGTTTAAGGATTTCTAAGGGAACAGAACATGATTTCTGAAGGTCTGCACACTGAAGCTAGGGGCACACTTAACTTTAAGTGTCTTGGACAGATTGTGAATACACTAAGTGTACAAAGGAACGGACTGGTTCTAGCTGATTTTGGTATGACACCTGACAGGCTGGGGATCACACACTCAATAACTGCACCTGATGAAGGATCATAGGCAACACGATTTATCAAGACAGGTGAAGTCAAAGGAGGGCATCAAACTCAAGTGAAATCTTTGCTTTGTCGTTACTCTCCCTCTGTTGCTATTTGCCATCATTGTTTTGATATTCCTGCTACTTCCCATCATCATTCTGATGCTGTTTCCTGCATCCCACCCACTGTATCTTACTCAGTGGCTGTTAGCAAATTTTGTTCGCTGTTAGGTTGTAGTCACACTTTCTAATTGTGCCCAGATCCAGTTCATGTTTGATTTTTCTGTTCCCCTCACACACTAACATGTGTTACGCCGACTAGCCATGCCAGCTGTCCCCAACTAGTACAAGCTTTGCCCAAAAGGGGACCTTTGTGTAAAATCTGGCAAAAAGTCTTGTAGTATGTCTATGAGTTAAAGACATGAGGCAAAATACTGATACCAATACATCAAGTAAAGATTGGCAAACACAGTCAGGTAATCAGCTTGATTTTTACACGATTCCCAACTTACAAACCAAGCCAGGAGAGGTCCGATCAGCCAGTAGTCCAAAAAATGACCCACCTAATTAACTTGTCCTGTGAGGTGTGCTTGGAGTGGTTGTATCTACTCTACTTGTCTTTGGAGAGGATCAGGACAGCGCAACTTGAAACCTTAAATATTGAACTACAAAGCATGCAGAACAAAGTGGAAGGTATTGATGAAGGAATTAATTTGCAAAAAGACTGATGACATTGATTCCCTAATTGTAATGGATCCTCAACTGGAACTGGTTCTCGATGTCCATCCGTAGAGGTGAGTAAAATTAATCAAACAGTCTGTAAAATGATAGGCAGCTGGCACAGCCAGAACATGCTAACAACCAGAAACATTGCTGAATCCAGCCATCCTTTTCCAATTCTGGTTGCCATGGTCGACTGGTAGACTTTGTCACTTTTGTTCACAGACACACCAGATAAGCAGTTTAATATTTAGATACTTCACAAGTCCATCAGAAAATCCCAAAGAAGTGCTTGGAAATGACAGAGCCTTTATTTAAAAACAAATCTGAAATGTGACAGGATGATTCTTTCCATCTCCGTCATTATGGGCCAATCAGATCATTTAGCTACTGCTGTGGTGCAGAGTACAAATCACAAGCTAATTCATACAGCATACTCTCACCAAGACCCATCAGGAGAGGAGTGAAAATATCTTTTTCATCAAGAAATGAATGTCCTCTTTCTTCATTTAATAAAGAAATGTAAATCTCTAAAGAAACAGCTACTAAAGAAGACATTATCTGTGTTTTTGTGCACATGCAGCCATTGTTTACAGGCTTGCAAACGCACCTCACTGCCTTTGCACTTTTAGCTTCTGCCGCATTCTCCTCATATAGCATTAATTGGGCAGTTCTTCTGTAGACCACCTTCATTTGTTCCAGCTTGGAGCTTTGCAAGATGGATCCACTCCTCCATTGAATCAGGAGGATCCAGCTACACTGCAAGGTTTTCACTTTGGTTCTTGGTCATTGTTCTGGTTTGGTGCTGAGCCTACTCTCAAAAGATCAATGGGTCACAGAACAGACCATTTACTTTCCAGATAACACTGCATAGAGGAGTGACATCATGCTGAAACTTTGCTTTATCAGGAAAGTTTAAGGTCAGCCCAAAATAAGCCAAAAGAACCTCTTACTTTCCTCCCTCACCTGCTCTGTTGGGAGTACACGGGCATCTAGGTGCACTGGGTGCCCACGCAGGTGTACATCACAGTGAGCATTAGCGAGCAGAGTGCAGAGAGGGGGTGCGTTACTTCCCTCTCTGGCTCTGTCTATCTGGGTCAGCCATCTGGGGAGTTGCCAAGGCTTTGGTAAAGTGGGCAGCTGGCCATCACAGCTGGCCCGCCAACACACACATATATAGACACTCACACAGGAAAAAGCATAGCGCCACCAGGTAACATCTGCATAGCCACCGCCCAAAGCAAGCACCCAACACCAACACCTGAGGCCTTGTTATGTTCTCCAGAGCTCAGGAGTGAAAAGAAGGACAAAGTGTGTGTGTGAGTGTCTGAGTAAGGGTAAAATACTCCAGATTAGTCTGCCTGTAATTACAGGGGAATGTGTGAATGCGTGTTTGTGTGTTTATGTATGTTTGCATAAATGGGCATGCTCCTCTGACACTGGATTCATTCTCATCGAGCAGGAATGTGGACTTCAGGCTAATCTGCCACTTTCAAGATGGAGAGTACAGAAATCCAGCCAGCTCAGCCTCCAACCTCCCTCTCCTTCAGCCTCTCTGTCACACAATGCCAGTTCAGGCTTCCCCACAGCCTTTTGATTCAGTGGTCCCAGATAGGATTACATGAGCGGTGCAGGGAAAGTAGGCCACAACATGTTTTTGTGAGTGTTGTGTACATAGAGAGAGTATGGGATGACAAAACATAAAATGTGGGTATCAAGTGAACTAGGTTAGAGCTTATAACACCTGCTAAACTAAAAGACTGAGTTATGATGTCTTCAACGGTGGGAACTTTTCCTAGAGGGTTTTATAAATGTGTGTGGCACTAATTAAGCACCACTTCCAAACAAGTATTTCACTCATTTACCAAATTTGCAGCCCAGCAGCATCATTAGTCATCAGTCACTGTCTGCTAACAATGTATGATTCTGTAACTGATGCTAATTTTGTATTAATTCAGATGAAGCCTGTTATCACTGCCAAACGAGACAAGGTTTTATTTTGATGAACAGAATGAAGCTTTCATTCTGTTCCAGGAGATCTCCCTGAGAAGCCCCATTTCATCAGTTTCTCACAACCATCAGTTCAATAAGAAGAAAAGAGGTCGTCTCTGACAAATAGAGACAACCTCTCTCATGCATGCTCACACCTATTGGTAATTTAGAATTACCAATTAACTTAGCTCAATTTTTTTTGCTCCGTGAAAGGATGCAAGAATATCTGGAGAAAACCCACACATGAGACTTATGGATGTCTCACACTAAATGCCGGCAGCTATCGCATATGCCAGTTCTGTCTACACACTATGGCTTTCATGTCAGGAGTGTGTGTGTTCCTTTGTGGATGCATCTCCCAGCTGTCACAGCTTTATTTCTACACAGCTTTCATTCACATCATAAGCTTTTATGAAAGGTTTGGGAGGAACTAGGGCTGTGAGGTGTTTAGAAAAATATCTATAGATTTTCAAACAGTATAAAACTTTAGGTTGAATCATTATATCATGCATCAACAACGATATCAACCATTAATATTGATATACTTGTTGAAGCACTAATATAGAATGAAGCAAGCCATAGGGGCTGCAGCCCATAGAAATTGTACAATTTTTTTGTCAACCATATTCATGATGGGCCAAACAGATGATATAGTAGGCTGGTGCTGCTGCTGTGGTAGAGCAGATTCTTCAACAACAAGTCAAAAGTGGAGACAAAACTTTCTTAGTTAGTTTATTTATCTGGGGTGTGGCAGGAATCACAGACATACAGTGTCATCACTGTATTGACAAATTTTTCTGTCTAGGAATTAGTGCCGTCAGACAATTAAAAAAATTAATCTGATTTATAAATAATTAATCAAATTAATCACATTTTAATCTCATATTTGCTTAAAGTACCCAAATAAAGAATTTGAATTCAAGGATATTATAAAATTGTAGTGCATGATTAATCAAATGAATACACTAAGAAGTGAAGATTTGTAAATCCACATTTTTATTGGTGACAGAATAAAACCAAAGTCAGGGCAACTTGTCCAGAAAATTCTAAGCTCAATCAGGCAACTCAAATTACACTTTAAGTGTGTTTCATAAATCAAATTAAAAATAAGAAAAAGGTCGAGGACATCCAGCAAAACAATTAGGCCTGATGCATTAATAAAGAATTCAGAAAATATAGATAAATAAATTCAAAAATAAAATAAGACTAAGTCTTAAATATGCCATTCCTGTTGTCACCTGGGCTTTGTTTGGTTTGACTAGAGACGCATGTGTGAAGTGACATGTGCCACTGCCATGTACGGGTCCTCCAGCTGGACAATATCAAAATGTTTGTGTGCTATGATTAATCTTGCGATTAAGTTTTATAATGCATTAATTTGCGGTGTAATTAATTAATCTAATTAATGCACTAAGTGACAGCCCTACTAGGAATACTTTCAGTGTTTGCATTTGTTTTTCATTTAATTAGGGAATACCGTCAAGATCTAACAAAAATGTTACCAAAGCTGTTATCATCTATACTAACGTCTGTACAAGCACTCACTTCACACAGTCGTCAATCTGATGGATGCCTTCTGTTCCTACCTTAAAGGACACAGAGGGAACAGCACCTCTACAGAACTGAGCTTTACAAGATGGATCCACTGATTACTGACAAGGTTATAGAATATCACCATTAAACCCTAAAATATTAGTGACATAAATTTTGGTCCATATGACCCATCCCTTGGAACAACCCAAATAAATTTCCCACCAATATACCTGATTCATTAAAAACGGACTTTTTATGGAAATTTGCAGAATGAGTGTATTTTGTCCGACAGACAAAAACCACTGTGAAAATATAAACCTGCTAAAATAAGGTAAACATGGCTGTCCCTTTTTTATTTTCCTGTCTATTTTGGCCAGGGCATGCACGGGGGTTGTAGAAAAAATAGACAAAGCCTCCATCCTTAAGAGTCTTGGAGCAGGAGATGTACGGGTGCGTGTGGCTCATGCTGGCAGTCTGAAAGCTCTGACCCGATAACATGCTTGTCATAATGAAAATGTGCATGCACCACTGCATGACGAAAGAAAAAGTCCAAAGTAAAAGTAAAAGAGTTTCTCTGTCATAAACCAAATTCTGTTGTTACATAATTGGTCAAACAGATTGGACAACAAATGTGCAGCAAATGGAGAGCCTCCCATGCAGACACATTTTCAGACACTCAAGTTTTGTGTAGAATCTATGAAAAGAGATGACTCATTTATAGCCTCCAAACAAATTTAAAAATATGACCAAGCCCAATTTACAGATTCTCAAACTGTTATTGGGGTCTTGGTTTGTCTACAAAATCAATTTAACTGAGAATTTTCAGGTCTGTCTGGTCAAATGTGCTGGAAAAACGCTGACTAACCTCACGGTTAAGGTCAAACGCATGATTCAAGCATACCGACGGAGAAATGTGCTATACACACTGGCAGAAATAACTTCTGTTGAAATCACAGCCTCCATTAGGTTATCTCTGACAAATTTCCCCTGAGAGAAATAGTTCCATAGAAGGGAAGGTAAGGCTCAGTTCAAGGATGAATATTTGTCACAGGTGCTGTATTGAACTGCCAGCTGGTGTTTCTGGAAAAGGACACAGTTGCATAAGCCACTCTCTTCATATTAATAAAAGCTGAGGAGTTTTCCATCGTGTGCTCCGGGGAATAGCTGAAGTGAGATCTGTGGCAGCATGGCAAATACACCAGACCTGTATAGTACTCTTATCCATTCACTACAGCAGCTGAGTGGTGGGCTAGTCTTACTCCTATCAGCTTCAGAGAGCATTTCTGAAACTGCTCATCAGGGCACTCAATAGGTGCTTTTCACAAACCCCATATTTCAAGAGATCATTGTGTAAGGTGTGAAAACAGAACAGTATAAAGGGATTATGTCTAATTCTGAACGTAAATCTAGATCAATACAGCACAGTTACAAGACTTTAATGTTTAGACTGATCAGCTTTTTATTTTATTTCTGTTTTAATTCAAAACATTTTTACTTCACGTCTGGAGCACTTACCAAATACAGCTGTGGACGGTTGCATGTTCACTACTGTGTTTGATGATTTTTACCTCTAATAACAAACTTTAAGCATCGGAAACTGAAGACTATGATGGTGCTCTCTGTCTACCTCAGAACTCAGATGTCGAGGCTGAAAAAGACTTAACATCCAATCTGACTGTGTTCTTGATACATATTCAAAAACCTGAGGTACTGAAGATCCTCTAAACTCAGGTTTTCCAACTTTCAAGAGCAAATGGGGTACACCACAATTGCATAAGTATCAAAAGTAAAAATAAATTCCCAATTCTTTGATGTACATCCCGAGTTGTTTAACTGCAGGGTTTCTTTCCATTTTGAGAATCAAAATTTGTCACGTTTCAGTGGGGGGCAGCTCTGAGCTAGAGGCCAGTGTTGTATTTGCTCCTATTACTGCAAAGCCAGGCTGCTATAACTTAAGCAGAATGTGACTCTGCATTTTCTTGATAAAACGTACAGGGATGGCCCTGAAAAAGCATTGTCTATGTTGGAGTGCATACTGCCCCAAAACCTGCAGTTCTCAGTATTGATGGTGCCCTTAGGGATGTGCAGGGTACACACACAATGGGCACTAATGCACCCCACACTCTCACAGATGCTTTGATTTTTTTTACATCGAGTTGGCTTTTCCCTCCTTGGTAAGGTGGACTTATGAAGGCATGAGCTAGTCCTTACCAGATGGGACCCAGATATGTTGGCAGGGATTTCAGAAGTTGTTCTCTGAAGTCTTTTCAAGCCCGTGTTATAGAGCTGGGCAATTAATCAACTTTTACGTGATACTACAATTTGCTGCTTTCCATAATTGTAAAAACTGAGCAATCAGGATTAAAAGACCACTGTGTCACACCAAATGATGAACTTTTTTTATTTTCCATTTTTATATTTAGCATCATTGTTTGCATTTTCATCAGTACATTTCTACTTATTGCCCGTTCTGTGAAGTTAAAATTATAGTGTCAACACCAATGAAAGCATGTGGTGTGTGTTTTAAGTAATGGTCTTTCAAAATCATGATCTCAAATATCTATTCAAATAATCCAAATCATGATTTTTGCCCTAATCTAGCAACACTACCATGTTGTACTATTTGTCACAGAATGATGTCTGTTTTTAAAACGGTGCTGCCTAAGGGATTGTGAATGGAGCTCCTTTTATCCCCAATCGTGTTACCATCCCCTTTACACGTGTATAAAATGTTCACTGTGTTTTAACACTGTACAACTTTGCCTGTCTTTATTTTGCATCCGTCCCAACAATTTTTGTAACATGTCAGAGGCATCAAATAATAATAATAATAAAAAACAAACAAACGTGTATTTAAAAAAAGAAAAAAAAAAAAGATACAGCTCATTAGTTCAAAACTGAATATCTTGTCTTTTTGATGGACCTTACTGAATATAGTCTGAAAAGAGCTTTCAAATCCCTTGATTCTTTTATTTACTGTTTAATCAAATTCCCAACTCTTACTGGACTATAGTGTGTGTATAATGCTCTGTGAAACAAACTGGTCAAATTAAAACTCGCAGAAACTTGGGCTGCAGACTATCATTTTTCATGAGAAGAAATCAGCAGTCACACCTGGAGGACTGCTCCTAGAAAGCAACAACAAGAGGTGACAGTCTCCCTGAGTGTTGTTGTTGTTGATGTTGGTGTTAATGTGTTCGTCCAGACAACACAGAGGGGTAAGTGAGGCACGGGCAGACGTGCCTGTAGCACTCAAAGCCTGTGTGTGCCCCTGACAGGCCTCCACTCCCTTCACCTATTCATTTTCTGCACTTTGTTTTTTCTCCTCAAGTCTTCTCCTGTCAGAATGGTCCACACCTTCACAAACATGTGAGAGCTGTGTGTGTAAGCCTTAAATTATTGAAATGATGATGATAGGTTTTTGATGTAGTGAGCCCCCTGACTCTAGGGTAGTAACCTGAGTGGCTGCCAAATTAAATTTATGTTTTTTTCAGTTGATGCACAAACTCCTGTTAATGCCAGCCTTAAAAGGGCCAACTTACCGAGGAAGAATGTTTTTTCATTCCCTTGAGTGGATGATCTTCATTTAATCATCTGAAAATGTCCTTGGATTTTTCCATAGCAACCAAATAGCCATATTATTTCAATCTATACAGTATTTGCCAAATTAAAATTTCTCAGATATTCATGTTCTGCTTTGTATTTACTTTGTTTATCTAAAAACTCACTTTAATTCATTTTGAGTCAGTACACCAAAGTCTATTTTTTAACTAAATATTTAAGCAGATGTTTGTAAGAACTGTCTATCATTTGAATCATGAAGTAAATAAATAACTAAACAGCATTTTTTCTCAATTTAAAGAATTGTAGTTCTTATAATAAAACAAAATCTCACTTGTTAAAACATGTAGTTAACAAATTAGATAGTCTACTTTTCCAAAGCAGAAAGGGGAAATCTTGTTGTCCACAAAAGGGGTGTTTCACGAAATGCAATTCCACATCGAAGCCATCAATACACCAACTGCAAATATCAGCCTTTTTTTTTTTATTGCCAATATGATACTATTCTTTTTGAGCAACATTATTAGATTACCAATACCTTGACAATGACACTGTGCACCTCTACTAGTTACCAATCCTGACGCTTTCTTCCAAACAGGTTTATAACCAAGACATGGAAGTGTGCTTGAAAATTCTGATTTGGATAGTTGCAACCGAGGGAGGTCCATGCAAGAGAATCTCAATATTATTTAAGTATGTTAGTTTGACCTCAAGACATTCAACATAGGACTATGTCAGTCATACACACATATTCATTGGCCCTTTAAGTTTCAGTTGAGGGTGCTGATAATCTAATAGGTTACATCTATGTACCCCATGAGTTGAGGATTTTGCCTCAATGTAGGTGATTTCACAACAGCTCAAAGCCTCCGTGTCTTCTCCTTTTCTCTTGTCCAACTTTCTGACTTTATTAACTGTCTCTCTGTCAATAAAAGAGACCAAAAATATACATGCAACTCAAATAAATAACATGATTATCAATTCATTCCAGTTTTGTCAGAGTAGCGTAGAAGAGTGACTTTCTGATGACTGTGTGGGGACATAAATAAATGAGAAACTCTGCAGACTTTAAGAGCCAGGGTGTCCTGACATAATGTGGACATTTTCAGGAATGTATGAAAACAGTTTGTAACATGCAGGATGTTTACCTAGAAACACTGTTGTTATTTTATACGTGCTACCTTTAGTCTACAGCAGAGGACTATGGATGCTTGGCGTGGAAGAACATGAGTGTGAGTGTAAGTGCAGCCTAAGTGAAGACCCTCATCAATAATTGCAAACAAAAGAGATAAGCCAGCTAACACAAGGCTAAAGCAAGCATCCATCTCCAAACACAGAACAAACTGTGAGTGTGAGTGGGCAGCAATCAGACAGGCTGGTTTTACATGTTTTTGGGATCACCATGTGGTCACAGCTGCCTCAGGCCTGCTCTCCTATGGACCACTGACTTAAGCGGGTCTGACTCGCTCCCTGGCTGCTTGTGATGTGTCTACATGTCTGCTGATTCCTCCTTTTTCTCCTCTCTTCTTTTTCTGCTGACAGAGTGACTGCATGCAGCCTTGACCAAAAACACAGGAGGCAGCAGGAATTCTTTCAGAGGAGAATCGGCCTTTAAACGTGGAGATGTGCAGAATCACTAATGCTTTCTTAATAGATCACTGTCAAGACTTTCAGGAGAGAAACTATTACAGTTTCATGTCAGCGCTGTGCCATCCTTTCATTGAATGAGCCAAATTATTCAAACAGCGAAGGTCTTACAATCAAACATAATTTAACACCACTTTGAGCTGTCACAATTTGTCTCTCTTCATCTCCTCCTCAGATGGGAATAATTTGAAAATTAAAAAAAGGATTAGGGACTTCCTGCTCTCATTTTTTGTTGTTGCAAATGTATTATGAGAACAATTTGAAAGCACTGCACTGCAGAACAGCATCTGACATCTTCTTTCACCAGGCAAAGGCTGTGTTACATAAGGGTTACTATTTTAGCTTTGTTACCAACAGGCTTCTGATGGAAGACCAAAGAGTTTCCTCCAAATGCTGCATCCCAAATGGCTCAGGATATACTTTCAGAGTACCTAAACACAAAGGCTTGATTTTCAGATTTAAATTGAAGTAAAGAGATGATAAGTTGTACTGTTGATCATTCATGGTCCAAATCTTAAAGCTGACACACAAAATACTTCAAGTCTGTAAACAATAGATTGTTGGATTTTTATTTTTTGGTTGCTTCTTTAACCATAAAGCACCAATTAGAAACCTCTATGTGACACTGATGGATTGTGGGTAATGTAGTTTTCATTGCCAGACACGGCATGTATTCCTTGCATCACACTTCTTTCACAGGCTCACATACCATTAAATCAGCGCTAACAGCTGATCGGGGAAATATGCAGCTCAAAGCAGGAACAATGAGACATTGCTGTGACACTCCAAGGCTGTGGCTGTTACACATCTGTTGCCAGAAACGGAAATGAAACCATATATTTTTGACAGAATTTAAAAGCATTATCTGTATTGCAAGTGTCTCAAACCACTGAGCCATGAATAATTCGGAACAAATATATAAATAAGTTCATTCAAAGTCTTGTAAAACCTCTGAATATGTCCTAGATTTACATGGCTGAGCTAAATGTCTAAAAAATATCAGTTATGTATTCTTTTTAAACCAAGACTCTCCACAAAAATGTCCTTGCCCCACAAGGTATTTCCTCTCCTCACCCTTTCAATGACTGATGGGAAAAATGCAATTTTCTCCTGTGAAGGGCAGGTTGAGAATTTTCAGTAAAAGTTGCTCTGATTTTTTTCAATTCCAGTGTGACTTGTGTAAAAAGAGCTATTGATAAATCTTATTTTCCTTTTTCAGATGACAAAACTAGCTTAATCTAACCTGACAAGCCAGAAGGACAGCTCCACATATCTGCCACAGAAATATTTCACTAGTCCATCTGGGTAGGAGAATTTGTTTTCAGGGGCAGAACGTCAAAAAAACACAAGCTTGTGATTGGACAATAGTTTGTCTTGTCACATTCATCACAGACCAATCCACATCAAGCAGGGTTGCCACCTATAATGTAGCATACATAGCGGCTAATGTAGCGGCTAATAGCTAACAACAGTTAACAACAGTTCATGGATGTTAGCCATAGCGGCTAACTTAGCCGTTAACAGCTAACAACAGTTAATGATCGTTAGCTGTTAGCCGCTAACTTAGCTGCTAACAGCTAATGGCCTTTTACTATCGTCTTACACTAAATTGTACCACACAGATGATTCATTTAACACTTATATGTGACATGAACTTCATCAAAGACAATCCCTACAAGTAAACTTCTGAGGAGGGCAGATTTCGCCAAGTTTTATTAGGTAGCCATGAGGACAATAGGCTAATCGGCATGTCCATTCTTAACTTCCGGTTGTCATCAAGTCCGCATTCTGCTGTTCCCGCCTCTCTTCCCTGATCGGGCTGTTAAGAATTCAGCCAAGTGAATTCGTTGGACAACGGAGGCTGGCAAGACGGACCTGCAGGATTTCAGAATCAGGCAGGTCTGTCTGCTCTGCAAGGCTAAGCTTAATCAGCAGCCATAATAAATAGTAACATCAGATCACCCCAAACTGTTGACTAGTGGACAGAAAAACACACCAAGAGCTTTGTATTGTACAATGTTCATGTTCCCCTGAGCTCAGTCATGATGTCCTGGTGTTGTGGTGTCATTACCTACCTCGTTCACTGATAATTCTCAGGCGATCACGTTGAAAGATGTTTTTACAGCACCTGTTGAAAACAGAAAAGGTCCTCATTAATTCCACTTGGTAAGTTTATTCTTGGGTCGAAACATATTTATTAGATCTGCGCATAAAGAATAATACCATAGCCTTACACAAAAAAAATAAAACAGGCCCACTCATGGTCACTGGTGAAGCAGAACACTGATTAAGTAAACAAACAGAAAAGATCTGAAGGTGGGGCAGTTACACTATCATTTCACAGTCTGGTCATTTGCAATAAGTTGATAAGGTACATTCTGATATCATGAGTCATGATCAAAACTGCAAAAGGTGTAAAGATGGTCCAATGTTGGACCAAATGGATGTGTCTTATTGTACCTCTAATTGTATAATGATATTCTAGAAACAATTTTTTTTTCTCTGTGTAGATGCAACTTGGCAGAACTCAAGGGGTTAAATTACTGTTTAAATAGCACATTATATCAGAGCACAGGGTTTGCCATCAACTGGCAGCCCAGGGCCCACATCAGGCCCCCCAAAACTTATGGCATATGGCACCCAGAGTATTTACAAATACAGAAGAGGTACATTTTATCCTTAAATCCCTGAAACTATACACAAAACACCAAGAATGATATGCCTGGATCAGAAAGGCTTCATATTTGATCTGTTTTCCAGAAATCTGCCTATTAAACTTAATTAGCCAATATCCAACCATGAGCATGTGTTTAATGGAGTCAAAACTGGACATAAAACACATGACAGCCCCAAATGCAAGGATCCCGAAATCTAAACTGTATCATGTGGCTGAAAGCAGTGTAGGTGGTGGTGGTGGTGGTGGTGGTGGTGGTGGTGGGGTGGGGTGGGGGTCATTCATTGGCCAAGAAACACAAACTTATAAAAAAAAATAGAAAAATTAAACTAACATATTAATTTAACCAACATATCTCTGAAGGGGTTTGAGGAGTACAGGACCATGACACCTTAAACTGAACGGTTAACAGAGAAACACAGAATGACCCAAAAAACACTAAGTTTTATACACACCCTCAGTTAAGAGCATTTCCAAAGAGGAGGCAAAAAGGGCTACAGCTGATCCTCTACAGAGACTGCACTTTCTTTTTTTTTATTTGAACTTAAATTAAATCTTTGCATAATTAACAGTAAGTGCTCAAATACACCAGGACACTGGGCCTTTAATTTATTTCATATCTTGCTTTGAGTTCCCCTGGTAATGTGACATTTCCTCTTTAAAGCACGTTTAGTCTCAGATTGTCTTTTACTCGTTCATTTGCACAGTAAAAGTGCCTCTTCAATGAACAACTCTAAGGTATTGTTGTGTTTGCTGTGTACTGGATGACAAATGATTCACTGTGATATAAATGTGCTGACTGAGGACAGTTTCAATGTCATCAGCTCAGTGGGTCAGTCAAGGTAAAGCAGGGACAGAAATAGAGATGATGAGGGGGCAGATGAACAGAAATAGCTCTATAGGAGTAAATGGAACTGCGAGTCAAGTACATAGTTGTGAAGCTTAAAAAGAATGAGTCTTTGCTTTTTGCATGACTATTATGTTTGTCTAGTCCTTGTTCATCAAGTAAACTATTTCCAGATTTTAATATTAACAGATTAAATCTGTTTGAAAAGAAAGTAAAACCAGATGAATCTGCCAGGGAAGATGAAAAATGAGCTCACTGATTTGTGGAGGTCCCAGGCTGAGGTTTTGCCCCTTTTGGTTCAAAGGAGTTATTAAATTATGCATCATATTTCAAATTCACTGATGTTTTCTCTTGAAATTATCCTTAAATTAACCCAAACACTCATTTTCTTCAGTAGAGCCTGCTTGAGCCAAAAATACAAAAATGTTGTGAAATCTGTGAATTACACCTTACAGCTGCTTTTCACGTATTCTGTGAAGTAAATGTGATGTATTCAACATATGTATATATATAACACATATCAAATGTATTATCAAAAGCATATTGTTGATTTATGACTTTTTGTCAGAAATAGAGAAGTTTACCTGTGTTGTTGTAGCTATCAGCTCTGTGTTAACAAAGGTAGGGTGTCCCTTGTTTAACTTGATTTTGTGTTGCTCAGAAGCTCAAAAGTTTTTTCTTGCAAAGTGATTCTCAAAAAATCCTTCCCTGCCCTCTCAAAGGTGCAGCAGTTAGTGGAGTTTTCCCAGCAGCAAACAAGAAAGTCCTGCGATACAACCAACACTGGGAAATATCTTGTTTCAGTGTTTTAAATTATTCACAACTAAATGTTTTATTTCAGCATTTCTTTTAGGTTATATTCAACACAGCATTTAAACTACATTATTATTATTTTTTTTTTTTTTGGGGGGGGGGGGGTGTTTTAGTGCGCATGAGTTAGAGGTGCAGAAAAATATTGATATCGCAATATATATCGATATTTTGACTCCCGATGTAATATCGATATCTCAAATCTTAGTATCGATATTTCTTGAAAATAAAAACTCATATTTTATCAGAGTTGGGGAAAAAAATTCAACTTATAAAGATGTATGCACGTTTTTTTTTTTTCATGCACTATTCAGTTCAGACAGTGACAAGAGAAATATGTGACTTTTTTTTAACTTAATGTTGTTATGTCAGTCACTCAAAGCTCTTTGTTTCTCATGGGTTTGATTACAGTTTGAACTGGACTACAGGTTAGGATGATTTCAACACTTTGTTAAATGCAAAACAAGAACAATTTCTTTGCAACGTTAGTTTAATTGACTTGATGCACTCTGTGTTAGCTGTATGTATGTAACGCTGCATTTGACATATTTCAATAACAATAAAATGGAAAAGTTACATATTCACTGTCTCTAGGTTTTTCCTAGTTTAATGTAGAATATCGCAATATATCACAATATTGTGATATCGTGATATATCGTGATATTATCGTATCGTGAGCTGAATATCGTATATCGTATCAGAAAATAAGTGTATCGCTACAGCCCTAGCAGGAGTATGAATCAATTTTTATTTTTTTTCTGATTATCTGCAGAATGTATTCCTCTATGATATATGTCTTTGAAAATAGAAGCAGTTGTTTATTTTTTTTTATAAAACTTGAATCATTACAAGAGCCAGCATTGCACTAGTTTAAAGCATATGGCTTTTCAAACATTTACATAAGTTTAATTCAACTAAATTTAACCAGTGAAGCCTCATTGAGATATTTTTTGCTTTACTTGCAATAGTACCCTGGCCAAGACAAGCAGCAGCACATTTACAAAGTTACAGACATGAGACGATTACAGGCACAGATATACATCAACCAATTCTGAGTCAAAGAGCAGAAAATCTGCAGTCAAAGCATCTGCAGTGTGCTCCGTCTTCATCCAACGCCTTAAGAAAAGATTCAAAGAGACAAGCTCCCCAAACCCAGATTCTCCTGAAGCAGATTCCAGTCTGCTGGAGCAGCATATCAGAAACGTCTTTTACACATCTCAAGATTTAAGATGCACTCCAGGAACAGAGAGCAGAAGTACATTTTGTGACCAGTCAGAGGACAACGACTGAAGCATCAAGAACATATACATGAATACAGTTGCTCAAGTTTGATGAAAGCAGGCAAATTACAGTGTTAGGAATCAGGATGTGCCAATGATTCAGTCTGCAGATGGTCAAAGATTGCCACCCAACTCATTCATACAGACAACAATGATGGGTCAGAGCCCTAAAACATGTTATGAGCCTTAAAGCTTCATGATAAACTGTATCCAAAGATGTAAGGCATTCAGAAGATGTAAACGTAAAATATCACCGTAATCAAGCAGAGACATTAAAGTAGATGCAAAGGAAAAACAGCTTATTTCTGAAGTACAAGCACAGTTGCGGCTAAAAATCTTAAGAAGTTGTTCAATAAATTAAAGTTTCAGACATTGTGACAACAATTGAAGACAGAGGGATGGAAAGATGTTCCAGATTTGTAGGCATGAAATCTTTCCTGACTGAGACACTGCTATAGTGCAACATCAGTGGGACATCCATTCTGAAAGAAGCATATTTTACCTCTGAAGGTATCTCTGCAAAAACTTTTAATAATCATATAAAATCTTTGCCCTGTGATTGGCTGGTGACCGGTTTAGGGTGTACTACACCTCTTGCCCAATGTCAGCTGGGATAGGCTCCAGCCCCCTGTGAACTAGCGATGGAACGATACACTTAAACTCACGACACGCTGCACCTCGATATGCCCGGGTCACGATACGATACATCACGATACAATATCAAAAAAGTAAAAAAGAAAAAATATTACTGTGTAATTACAACTTATTTGTTTTTGTTTGAGTTGCACACAGGAAAACACAAGGCCTAGCAGGCCAAACACAAACAATAACACTCTCTCTAACCCTAGAGAGGTTAGAGAGAGTGTAGACAGATGACTTGTATCAAGGCGGAGCGTCCTCAATTTCGACCTCATTCAACTCCATCACTAGGCTTTTTGGAGACAAGGTAGTTTGTGCTAATGTTTGTTGTCGTCACTTCTGGTCACATGCGCTATTACTGGACGTGGCATCTTTATTTCACGATCAATTCTTTTCAAAGTCGATGCGTTTCGTCACGTACTGTATCGCGATATATTGCCAAACGATATTTCATCCCATCCCTACTGTGAACCTGGAAGGTATAAGCGGTATAGAAAACAGATGGGTGGATATAAAAACTTATCTGCCTACAGATTTTGTGAATGTAGATTAACTTAACATGTTCTAAGGTAGGGATGTCAAAAAACTTTCACCGAGGGCCATTCAAAAACAAAACACAAGCAAGACTGGACTACAACATACAGCACCTCAACTTGAGTGAATGACATTTTTTGAAGTGGCCAAGCAGAGTTTAGAGGACCCTGGTCTGCTTTTTTTTTTTAATGTATATTTTTTGGGCATTTTGTGCCTTTATTGATAGGAGAGAGACAGTGGATAGGCTTGTGAAAGGGGGGGAGAGAGAGTAGGGGAAGACACTCTGCAAACTGGTCACAGACGGGATTCGAATCTGGACCGGCAGAAGCATGTACATGGGGTGCTAACCACTACGCCAAACCAGCACCCCCTGGTCTGCTTTTTTGACAACTAGATTGACCCCTGGTCAGGATGCGAAAAGACCACTCTTGCAGAGGGGAGATGCTGACAGGTCATCTTTACATTCAGACAAAAACCAAGAGAAAACTGCACAATGCAGCCAAACACTGCAGAAGTGTTGGCGCTAAAAGATGATAAAAGATGGTTTTCACAGCTTTGTAAATCTTGATACAGAGAGTTTAATTGGAAGATGAGTGAGCTTCATTGTATTTGCTGTCATAATCCATATCTTTAACAAGCTGTTAAGATAAAGTTTCATATTACATAATTAGGTTATATGTAACTGCAGCTTTGGGAGTTTGTCATGAGCTGGATTAACGTGACTTGGGGCTACAGATTGGACATCCTCGGCTTGAGGTTATGTTAAGGCCATGTATCTGTTTACCAGGTCTTACCAATTGTGTTGATAGGATTTCTATATTAAAAGATTTTATGGGGTGCTGGTTTGGCGGTGTGGTTAGCAACCAGGCACCCCATGTACTTGCTTCTGCTGGTCCAGGTTCGAATCCCACCTGTGACCAATTTGCAGAGTGTCTGCCCCTACTCTCTCGCCCCCTTTCACAAGCCTATCCACTGTCTCGCTACTATCAATAAAGGCACAAGATGCCCAAAATATACATTAAAAACAAGATTTTATATTTATTTACCAATATTTCAAAATCATCGTTTTCTATATTTGCTATGTATAATTTCATAAAGGAAAAAGCATACATTTATAAAAGGGAGGTGGTGGGAGAATCTGTTGACCTTCTTATCCTCTGTGTTCTTTATCAGGCATGCACACTTCATAGGTGATAGATAACAGCCCTGTTGAAATCCTGGTGGAAATGCAAATGCTCTCATTATAACCAAACACATCTCTAGACTCCTTTGTTTTAGCTCTTTCTGTTTGGACAGCGCTGTCACATTCCCATACTTCATTTCAAGATATCAAACAAATAGTTCTCAATGCATTTTCCCCTTTGTTTGGTTAGTTTTCGTGATGCTTTTGCTTCAGTTTTTCTATGCATATTATGAAAACTGATGCCTTCAAATATATCCCGATTTGTATGCAAGCCACACTCACAGTCTGACAGACAATCAGTTAGAGCAACTTTGTCCATCATCTCTGTTTAAGCCCATCATCACTTCACTTATGACGCTCTAATCAATTCAAACAGACAGCCTCTGGGCTCAGTGCTCAGCGTATTTTGGATAGTGCAGATGTGTGAGTGTGTGTGTGTGATGTTGGGGTGTTAGTGGCACATAACGGCAGCAGATGTTTGAGGTAATTTGGGGCCCAGAGAGAGAGGCTCTCTGGTGGGCCACAAAGCATTATGGGTAAATTTGCTGTCATTGAACTTGAGTGGACTTCAATGACACACAGTTCTGTTCTCTTACACACAAACACACACACAATGATAATGAAACACACTTTTTAAGATAGCCTTGCTGTCTGAGTCACACTTTAAGTGACTCACTTTAACAAAGGAAGAAACAAGTGTTGTTCTCTTGTTCAAATAAATTGTAGAAACCACAGTGTCCCTGAAAGTCTACAGGGTAAATATTATCTGGTTCACATCTTATTGGAGGACATCCCAAAAGATAATATTCCCATGGGTTGGAAACTCAAATCCTAGGTCGTTATTTTGTATTTTAGTGATTACATCACTACCCAATTGAAAAGTTGTAGCAGAGACAACGGTCGCTAAAAATCCAGTGGGAAATCTGACCATTTTGTGTTTTAATAATTTTAAATAACTGTAAGCTACCAGCGCAGCTCACGTTGTACTCTTTTACATTTATTAATCACCAGACAATATGACTCGAGTCATAGGGACTCGGACTCGGGCGGTAAAAACTCGAGACCCAACTCAGACTCTGGAGAAAATGTCTCCAGACTCGACCTGACCTGGAACACGATTCGGAAAATTGCACGCACTCAGGCTTTACATGAAGAGCCAGACAGGAGATATATGCCGCTCTTTCCTTTAGGTTCACTTTATCGATGCTTAATTCACAGTACACTCGTCCGTCACCTATTATTGTCCCGCACACAACACAGTACTACACACATACGTTCCTACCACACACCCGCTACTGCTACAGTGATAATCAGTGGGCAGGGCAACCGCTATGTCTTCTGTGCCCAAAGTTATTTTCTTTGTATATAAAGAATTTCAATCAGATGGCGAATGAAGACACGCCAAGTGCACGACCTGCAACACTTAGATAAGCGAAAAAGAGGGCACAACATCAAATTTTATCCGCCACATGAGGACACATGAGGCCAAGTAAATAAAACCTGCAAACATTAGCCAGGTAGTTAACACTCCTGCCATAGGTCAATATGGCTGGAGCGTTAGGCCGACCTGTGGCCAATATGAAGCTAGCAAAGCTAACATCAGTAAAGAGAGTGTACGTGTTGTATGTGAGGGAAGATAAGGTTTCTCTCCTCAAGATGAAAACCTGAGTGCTTTTTAGGTGGACTGGGTAACAGTGGTGAGGGACATAACCTGTGACTCGACTCGACTTGACTTGACAAACCTGCGACTCGACTCGACTCGACCACAACAGAAAAAACTTGGTACTTGCTTGAGACTCGGAGGGACTTGGGCAATTGTCTGTTGATCACGGATATAAGAGAAAATAATAACATTTGTTAAATATTGGGCACACAGTTCCAAGCCTGAGGCTAATTGGTCTAACTAAGCAGGTCTATCTTAAAATACATATAACACAAATAAACTTTCCCATGGTTCAATATAGTTATTTTCTTGTGCAAAAGTCATATTTGGTCAAACTTTTATTTCCCAATTTCCCTTTGAATTTACCAAACATGGTTGGTATTTATGTGCATAATGCACCACCTCAGAAGCTGTGAGTTTCTGAACAAACATGCAACACAAAGGAAAAATTTAGACTAATAAAAAATAACTTTGAGTAATTTTAAGACATTAATTGCAGGGATCAAATCAAAGAATTTTTAGATCTTTATAAACATGTTTTAATCCTTTTTTAAGACTTCAGAGACACCACAGAGAACTTACAGATTGCTGCTTTTATGCACTGTTATTCTTTAACTCATACTAAATCTTTTAAATATCAAATAAGGAGGCTACACTATGATTGCACTCTTTATACTATTAACAGAAAGCGATGCTTTGACCCTGGCGTGGTAAAATGCTGAGCGGTGTTTATGTAACTCCTCCAAAAAGAAGAATGGGTCACACTCATCCTTCCATTATGACACAGAAGAAAAAGAAGCACAACCAAGAGGTTAAAAATGTACTGAAAGTGCTGACTATTTTAACAAGGTGTGAATTTCTGCATAAATGTCCTCAGGCGAGAAGAGTGGGCATGTTGTTATCACTGCACACAAATGGCGCTTGTGATTTGAAAAGGTTCAAAGAGAGGTGTGCATGGCGGAGTTAAAATGAAATGACATAATGGGAGAAACTAACTACTTAAAGGTGGGCGGGGGGGGATAAGCACAGGCAAACAGACTGTTGGCAGCACCATTTTTGACATGAATAGACAATGAGGTCATGAGCTGCCAAGGTTGTTTTTTGTTGTTGTGGTTCTCGTTACGACTCACCCAGGGTCTCTGACGGCGCCCAACGGCAAGAGAGCTTAGCAAGACTGATTCACTACTCGCTCCCCCCATGACAACACTGAAGTAATGTGGTTAGGTCCACACAACATAAAGGGCAGTGCTGGGGCAAAGGCACACAGGCACTGGTCAGGACGTAACAAAGGCTGCATCTCTGCATAACAGTAACAAAAACTGACGTATATTTGTGGCATTTTGATCGAAATTGATATTATGTTATTGCACAGTACACTGCTAAAATCCTCTTGTGGAAAATCTGAGGTCAGAACTCATTTTCGTGGCATCCTGTATGCAATGTTGCTGTGAAGTGATATAAATGTGGGCAAATAGCCTTGAGTAAAGAGGATAGCAGTGCTCTTTAACAGCTTTTCTCCCTTATTTTTTCAGAAAACTACAAATGCAGAATTCAGTTAGGAATAGCACAAAACAACCTTTAAGTAAAGACAAAAAGTGGCAAACAAGAAGAGGTGGGATTTTTTTAATGTACTGTTTGAAAACAAGACATTTCCTCAGCTCACCCTTTTGTGTGAACTAGGCTTCCATTTGAGAAACAGCTCACATATCTATCTATCTTTATCTATATACACACATATACACACACAGATCAAATACATATTTAAGGAAAAAAGACCAGCTCTTATTACTTAGCAGGGCCAATTGATCCAGATCACTTTAAATTGCTGCAATTCCCTTCAACAAAAGTGAGGCAGGATGGGCATATTTTTACAAAATACATCAAACTACCTCTTATTCATTAAAAGGTGAGCACATTAAGCATTAAGGATTATCATTTGGTAACCAAAACCCAGGGTGGATGTGATGTCATGTCAATGAATAGAGCTAATGACAGAATCACTAAACCACATACAGCTATGGTACTACTTCCCCATTACAATTATCACGTGTAGTCACACTGCAAAAGGGACCATATTAGTCATGTGACCAAAACACATAATGCTGTCACTTTTGTTTTTTTATGATGAATACAATATCATCAGTTTTCTCAACCAATCTTTAATAACAGCCTGCCTGATATCAACATCAGTTTTCCGAGGACTGATCCCTGAGTCGTCCTTCTTTACATGTGAAAACATTAAGGCCAAAGGAAACAATTTTGCCTTTCATCCATCCATCTTTCTGTCATCTACACTTTAATCTCACAAGGGGCTCATCCTTGGGCCAATGTCAACAATAATGGCTACCAGTCAATCACTGTCCTTGTTATTTGTCTTTCTTTTAGGTATAAAGTTGAAACTACCCAAAAGGTAAGTAAGTGTTATCGTGGGAATAATTAGAAATGCAATCATTTTGTTTGATGTGAAGATCTTAAATGTCAACATAATTATCAACTGATTTTAAATTCATGCACCACGTGAACTTATTGCTATTGCTACTCATCATGTGCAAACCGAGAATGTAAATACAAAAAAACATATATGTACAGTTTTAGAATAGATAAAATAGTTAAATGTGGATTCTTTTAATCTTTTTATCCTAAGCAATTTGTTTAAATGATTGTGGGAAATAATTACTGGATCAAAAAAAAATCTCAACAAAAGTCACCCATCATCTCAAAATACATTTTTCACTGTTGTAGCCATGGGTGGACAAGTTGCAGATAACATGGTCACTCCTTACACCATAAGTCCAGTCATTCAAGGCAGATACTCAACTGTGCAACACAGTGAACATTAGATCAATTTGAAGCCAAAACAGGTTAAGAAACCTCACAGTTATCCACAAAGTTTTTTAACCGTTTTGAGCCCTGCTCTACTTCAACATGTCTTAGATGTAATGTGTGTTAGTGCTTGTTTCTACTGGAGTGTGTAAGCTGTCAATCAGTTAACTCATGTAGGTTAAAGAAAAAGTGTTTATCTGTACGTATACAGAAGTTCCTTGAAAAGCTTGCATGATGGCAGGTGGGAAACAATCTCAATGGCATTTGTTGGTAACAACACTGAAGCCCTCTTCCAAATGAGGGGTTGGTGGAAAAAGTCCAGCAGAGAAAATCAGCTCTGCCACTTTCTGTATTATGATCGTGTTTATGTCAACAGCAAACCAGCTGTGAATAATGCCATCTGACTGCTTAGAAGTGCACTTAAACATGCCAGCAAATTTCTGTCATTTCCTGCATGCAACATTCAAGACGAGGCAATTTGTCATTCTTTGACATCAATTTTTCATATGTGGACTGAGCAGTCACAAATGGCATTCAGCTTCATCACGACATGTAGCAGTGTACATATGCTTTTAAGTAAGAATGGAGTTTTTCACGCACTCACAACACTTGGCTGTGCCTTTCTGGTGAATTTACAGTTTTAAGTGTATTTGCCAAATCTTTTTAGTTTTTCATTGTCACTAAATCAGACAAGATGACCATCCGTGCACGAGAGGTGTCCACTAATTCTTTGTATGAACCACAGTGCAACATTTATATAGAAAATGAGCTGCCTAAGCCTTGATTTGAACATTTCTCTACAGCTGCTTGCAGGGGATGCTTCCGCTCCAGCACTCTGGAGTTACTGCTGTGTTACCTTCCTGACAGAATAAGTTGTTTTCAGTTAGTCTTGCTGGTTTAAGCTGACCCAACTTCCTGTTACAGTGTCTACTCTAATCAGTAGCAAAGAAGCTCAAAACTGCCTTCTTTTGGATGGGAAGGTAGAGCAAGACTCAGATAAGAACTGATTTACAATAGTTTAAGGCACTGAAATTACTTGGGTACATGATTCACGACTCCCTGTTTTTTATAACAACAGGGTATTTACAAAAAATGGTATCAGCTAAACTCTCCACAACTGTGGTTCATCATGTCTTTTTTTCATTAGGAAGACCATATGTGATACAGCACAGGGACATCCCACCTTTGGTCATGACTTTTTGAATTTATAGATTTTATTCCTTAACTTGCATTATTTTATCTTCTCATATTTATGGCTAATTGTGCATTAGTTACTAAGTCCATTTTCACTTCATTTCTTATGTTTGATTTTTGTTCAAAAGCTTTTCCAAGACATTTTAGTTTATTCTTCATTTTTTCATATATCTTTTTGATGATTTGAAAATTGGTTAAAATCATTTTTCAGGTACTCCTGGTTTTCCAGGACACATGGAAACTCTGACAGTTGACTTTAAGCTTTTGGTGCCACATAGTGCTTACTCCTGTGTGGCAGAGGCTCAATTCAGGTCAAAGTCCCTTGGTTTTGTACCTGGCTCTCCATTACAGTTCGCACATCTACACTCGATAAAAAGGTGGTCGTTGTGAAGCTGTATGAAACCACCAGGACATCCAACACAACAGCAACGGAAGACATAGAGGTCACAGTGTGGCAGGATCCCAATTCATGGATTTTTGTCATTAAAGGAGAAACATGGCATTCAAGCTGCAAGACAAAATCCCCTCAAACATACAGGAAGGTTTGGAAACCATGGAGCATTACATATCTTTGTGACACTTCTTCTTACTAAACTCTCTAATCTCATCAGCGACACGTTGACAACATCTTTTAGTGTTAGTGCAGCTCGCTAACCTCACAAGAGGGGATAAAAAAAGGGCAAGGAGCAGGTATCATGTATGACCCTTTATGGACAATCAAACCGAGATGGTGAACAGGGCCAAGGCGAGCTGATCCAAAACCACACAAGCCTCCACAATTCTGGCTTTCCTGTTGTGATTATGGAATAGTGAGTGACACTGTTTAAAACGCATATCAGTAATGCAGCTCTCTTCATTGAATGTCTTGCTGATGAATAGATGAATACTTCCAATTGAGCAGAAATACACAAATATAACTACAGGATGACACTGGGTGGGATCATCCCACAAAGCTCTTCCAGTTCAGTGTGGAACCACTATTTGGCAGAACAATACTGGGTAAAATAAACACTGCAATACAGTTTCTTCCTGCATTATAGTATGTGATTTTAAGGGCAGTGTCCAGATAAACGTTCAGTATTTTGATATCTAACAGTGACCTAATGAATGTGAATTTGCTTTCTGTTCACTGAAGAGCCAAAGTTAAGATTACAATAATAGAAAAAAAGAACAAAAGAACAATTTAAGGTGTCTTTCTTGCATGAGCATTAATGAAAAATAATGGTTCTGCATGCACCATGGTCCCAGAGTATGTCTACTGGTGGTGATATCTGACAGAATCTCAAAGTACTGGATAAGGGGAAAGAAAAAAAGTACACTTTTGGTTTTCATCAAACGACACCAAAAGCAGCCTGCTGAGCTTTGAATCACATGACTGACCTTACATGTCCTGAGATCCTGAGGTGTGACTATTGCACATGTGCACACTGCATTGTTCAGCCCTTCACCTCCACTGCACCAGTTATACTTGTGTGGGAAACACTTAAGACGGAGTAGTTATGTAGAGATGAATGCAACAAGCCCTGGGAAAATGATTCTTAACAGAGATGGAAAAATATAAGACAACTGCTGCAGAAAAGACTTAGTTAAGAAAATAAATCATCCTTGAACACCATCTTTGTCTCCTCTGAAGGTCAATCTGCCTCTGGCGCAGAAATCTGTGTAAACTGTTTTGATTGGAGTCTCTTTAGCTGATCTGCAGCATCAATATCAGTGCAGATCCAGGCTTTCTGAACAACACTCCAAGAGCTACCTCAGGTCTGACTCATCCAGTCCTTTTGTTTGTTCTATCCCTCTTGGCTCAGGTTAAAACTGCTTGTCAGATCTGCCCAATAGTACTCTCGAAAAAAACCCTCTGAACATATTTGTAATACACCCAAACAGCAAACAAATAAACTGCAGAGTAAACGAAAAAGTGAACAGATTTCCTCTGGGTAACACAGTGTTTTTTCTTTGACACTTTGTAAATGCAGAGGGCCTCTGAAGTGCTGCTGCTGTTTGAAATCCTGTCCAAAACTTAACGCACCAACACTTCCTGACTGACAGTCTTCTCTCCACGGACACTACAGGAAACCACTACTGTAAAGCTGGATGTGTTTTGGAAATTTAGAGCCTCCCAGCCTTGTTAGAGCTTGTGTGTGTTGAAGTGTGTCTTTGCAACAATTTTATGCATCAAAATTGTCATTATCTGTGAAAACATGACAGACCTCCTGTGACTTTTATCTAAATTCAAATTACAAAATATGAGGAATTCTACAGGGGCATGGTTGTAATACAGCACTCCTCCAAACATCAGCCCGAAGCATATTCTGCCTCCTGAATCTCAGAGACAGTCTTCTGACATACAGGTCTGAAGTGAAGCTGAGTGAGAATCTAAAACAACGATGTGTGTTAAAAATACTCCATCGCTCTGAACAGGGTGCTGAAAAAACAACCTATAACTGCAAAAATCAGCAGGATATGTGTTTAGTTTTAACATATGTGCAATAATGAATGCTTAAGCTTCACGAGATTGGAGCCAAGCTCCCCGCGTCTGTTTGCTGCATGCTGCAGGGGGGGAAGGTAATGAGGTTAACACCATGAGCCAAGACGTGACCAAAACCTTCAGTCATGTGCTGAAAAGTAGGTTTTCCCTATGCATTCTGTGTGTGAGTGATGCCTGTGAAAGTAAGACTTTGGTGCACTTTGTATGAAGTGTTTAGAGTGACCTGATGTCAGAGAGTGAAAGCATGCAATGATGTAACTAAATCCTTTATGAATGGGGTGCTAGTTTGGCGGCGTGATTAGCAACCAGGCACCCTATGTACTTGCTTCTGCCGGTCCAGGTTCGAATCCCGCCTGTGACCAGTTTGCAGAGTGTCTTTCCCTACTCACTCACCCCCTTTCACAAGCCTATCCACTGTCTCTCTCCTATCAATAAAGGCACAAAATGCCCAAAAAATACATTTAAATCATTTATGAATGACAAATTTTGTCTAGCTTTAGACAAAATTTCTTTAGCTAGAAATATCTTTTAGAATGGCTGTATCTATAATTAATTAGCATTAAACTGACAAATTGGGCTATTACAGTATATCAGTATGACAATAATTATCTTAATTTAAAAATGTGATAATCACACTGAGCCAAAATTAGGCATTTAGTAGTACCATGTACTACTAGTTGGCCCATAAATTGGTGACAACTCAACCTTCCAGACATGGAGACAGGCATATAAAGGCAGCGCAACAGAAGTACTTATCTCACACAAACAGCAGAGTCAGGTAGACACACATCCACTCACACACACAGCCAACAGCACAGCATCCATCTCGTGTTCAGCGCTGTGTTTACGTGTTTCCTCCTCTGTAAGTCTGCAGTCTATAATTAAAGGCAGCATGAAGTAAATGTGTTCACTTAGCAGAACATCGATGTCGGTCTGTTGTTCTGATACAGGCTATGAGCTGTAATATATCGACCTGGACTGGCTGGATCTAAGGGTGCAGATTTCTCAGCTTCAAACAGCAGCTTTAAAGATGCTATGAGGAGTTTCTAAGTAATTACAAAAAAAGTCTCACTTTTAG
The DNA here is from genome assembly GCA_036419115.1 of Scarus forsteni. Classification (NCBI taxonomy): domain Eukaryota; kingdom Metazoa; phylum Chordata; class Actinopteri; order Labriformes; family Labridae; genus Scarus; species Scarus forsteni. Next base: position 39,654,252 of record JAZDUH010000098.1, read on the forward strand.
ATATATGCCTGATCAAAATACACACTTTAAGATGAGTTTTATAGCATCAAATAGGTTATCTATAAATGCTATGCTTTAGCTAAGTGGTTGGGTTGGACAGGACAGGACAGGACTGGACTGGCCCGGATACTCAACTTCAGGAACAAGACAATTAAAACTAGAGCAATTTTATATGATTTGGACACGTCTTAGAGCATACATTATCTCATCGCTTTGCATCCTGTAAGTTGTTGAAAAAAGAAGTTGTAAAGCAACACAGAGTTCTGAGGAAGGTCCGAGCTGCATTCATTAGCATCACAACAAACGCACGCTTGGGCTTAGGTCACATCTTGGTGCATTCCAGTTGTAGTCAGAAGTAGGAATTTCCGAGCTCTGAGTAGGAAACTGCAACTGGAACGTCCCCCAAAGTCGGAATTTCCTAGTGGGAACTCGGTGAAACCTCACCACCCCCGAATTGACAATTGAAGATGGATTCCCCCAGTGTGAACAGTTATTTAGCTCCTGTAATAATCCATTTATTTGCACTTCTGACTGGGGTGTGTCGCTCTAGATCAGCTGTATACATCGTATTGTTAGACTTATATTTACAAAAATGCTGCCATAGTGATAATTATATTCTTTATGTGATATTTGTAAACAACAATGCAGGGCGTGCTAACAGCTAACAATAGCCTGGTAGATCGGCATGTTTTTTTCCGACTTCAACTGGAACACCGATAAGTCAGAGATGATGTCACTCTCAGCTCCGAGGTTACTGGAACGCAGCATTACTACAGTCACCGCGCGTGCTCATGGTTAGCAGAGTCTTTATGTCGCCGGAAATAGATTCTCCTCATAGCACCTTTAATATGAATGTAAAGCGAGGTCCCTGTTGTCTTAGTCTAAAATCATGTAAAAAATATCAGGATTGTTTAAAGGGGAAAATGGGCATTATATCCTTAAAATACATTTTAAATTACACAGTCCTTCAGTTTTGTGATATCTAAGTTTGGTATTGCTGAAGAGAGCAAAAAAAAAAAAAAAATGGAGTTTTAAAGTGGACATTCAGTGATAAAGCCAATTTATGGATGGAAAAATTTGCAATGTCAAAAAAAGAAACTGTTAATAATGGCAAAAATTTTCATGTCTGCTGATACTGATAATCATATTGTTTCTACATTATCTACTGAAAATGTTCCAATAATATCCATTTCTATATTGAATAACTGAATGAATAAAATATGCCATGTTCTCTTCATTATCAGAAAGCTTTTGTTCAATTGTCATTGAGTAGTTATATCTTTTTTTTGTACATTTCATTCACACAAATATTTTTGCAGACAGTCTCTCCATCTCCCTTTGCATCATTTCAGGATACTTTCTGAGGGTGGAGACAGAAAATAAGGCTGTAGATTGATATGACTCATACATATTTAAACTAATTAATTTTGTATAAATATCACAATAACATTGTTTTATGTGATTATTATTTTTTTGGTCAAGATAATCCTCTAGTGTGTTAGCTCCAATATAAAAATAAATTATATCCCTCTCTTTATTGTTATTATTTTTTTAAATAAATGCTGCTAGCTTTGGAAAAGTAATTTTAAGGGGCACATTTCCTGGTGGCAAACATCTCAATTAGTAAGCAATTTGATCAGTATTCTGATATGAACTATAGCACCAAACTATATGTTTACAGCTGGGATAAATAATCATGACCACACACCTTCTGTTGATCATGAAAATGAACATTTACACATTTCAGGAGTATTAACAACATTTGTTTTTCCTCAAATAGAAAACCTGAACAAGCAAAGCAGCGCACAACTATGAGGGGTCTGCCAGCGTACACAAAGCTGATAATGAGTGATTCATCAGTGCTAATTTGCTGAGCTAATTTTGTCAGTGAACTTCACAGGCTCGAAGAAACCTAACAACGGCAGAATGGGTAAACAGCGTGAGGCTTAGCACCAACATGGTCACACAGTTGGGGAGCGGCTGTGTTGTCTAAGCACTGAAATGCCAACACCCAGATACAGTCACTTTGTCACCACAGCCACACTGATCATTCTAAGAAAAAGAAAAAAAGGCACTGTGTTTGGAGAATTCATATCTGCTGACCACGTCTTTTGTTGTGCTTATAACATCAGAGCTAGACTCGAACCCTCCACAATCCAACTGATGGTAGATATTACCAGACTAAACCGCCAATACCCCAGATCTACCGGCCTGGTATGGGTTACTAAGCAGGGATTTTGTTTTTGTTTTTGTTTTTTTTTTTAAAGAGCCCATTTGTTTTTTTTTTTTCTTTTTTTTTAACATTATCTGAACTCTGAATGTCCCCTTTGCATGTTTGAGTACTTCTATTCACAAAACAAAAAGTCAGCAGAGTCTAAACAGCTAATTCCCCTCACCCCCCTTAAAGGTCCAACCAGTGTGATGCCCTATAATTGTTTCCTCGACAGCTCGAGCTCATTGGCTCACAGTAGTGACCCTACCACAGAGCATCGACCGTATTAAGAGTGCAGAGTTGTTAAAAACATGACAATGAGCAGTGAGTCAGTGCAGCGCTGTACTGACCAATCACTGCAGAGCAGACTGCTTGACTAATTGGAATGGACTGGGTCCACATGTGAAAGGGAGCCTTAAAGTGACAGGAGCCCCAACAGAGCATCACAGACAGAGAGGGAATAAAGGTGTATCAGGGTTTTTAGTAAAAACGGGACGGTTTCTTTAACATTAGTGACTGCAAACATATGGTTGAAGTCACTGAAATAAAATTTAAATGAACCCAAGCTACAGCAGAGTATGATTTCTATAATAATAACTTGCCATTGCTGTTTTTTTCTTTCAAGACTGATGTTAGCTGGTCCCAAAGATAAAGTCAATAACCAAACAAAAAGAGAAGGAATACTTAGGTTTAGAGAATAATGTGGTTTATTTTTGTCAAATAAGTCTAACCTGGTGAAAACGTAAGAAATTGTAAAAGAAAAATAGCATAAACATTATCATTAAAGTAGGACAAAGAGTCGGTTCTACCCTCATGGAACTTTTAGCATTTCCAAAAGGGTGTAGTCAGTGTCTATGTGAATATGAGGGATGTTTTCCTTTTTGACATAAGGGGAAAAAAACAGGACTTGGGTTGGGTAGAACATGATCTTGAGGACACAGGATCTTTGTTTAAAAACTTATGATATATACTGTAATTCATATTTTGTGCTTAAAGATATGAATAATTAGAAGAGATATTTCAACTTGAGCTGTACCATAATTAAGATTTCTGCAATCCAATTTCAATTTCATTACAAAAGAACATTTTTGAAGCTTAAACTGGCATTATGGTCCTCAAAAATAAAAAGTGGATGCACAATAGGTCCACATAAAATATACATTTCAACCAGAGGAATTTATATGAAATTGAAATTTTCTGTAGATAAATTCTAATTACCAAAAAAACATACACTGGAATTTAATCCAAAGGGCAGAGCTGACAACAAAAGCCATGGATGACTAAAATAGTTTTAAATGTTAGGAGTATATCATACAAGTGATACAATTATTACATATTAAGAAAAACAACCAAACTCCACCTTCAAGACAGGTGTTGTTATTCACATTTTCTGAAAAGGTGTTTCTTTTTGTTAAATTTACATTTGAACAATCATAATGACTGACTCACTGTTAAAATGAATTTACCAATCTTTTCTTAAATACATCATAATTTTACTGTCATCGTGCATACACATGAAGTTGTATGTAGCTTGTTTCAACACAGATTTAAAGACTGAAATCACCTACTTTTCAAAGAAGACAACATCAAAGTTAGCTGCTAACGGTGGATCAGGATGACTGACCTGCAGCACAGAGATAACAATGTTGCTTTCAACCTGACAGTGAGAGGAGCCACACCTCAGTTTGATTAAATCCACAATGTTTTGTGATTGTTCCTTATGGGCTGGATGTTCAATAACATATATGCACTCCTCCTGCGCACACTGTTTCTTTCTTAACATCAGGAAAAAGCAATCAAGCAACAATTCAAAGGTACTGATCAATATCATAGTGATCAAAATCAATTACTCATTTTCACAATAATAATGACAACATTGTTTTTGTTAAAGTTAAGATGCCAGCAGTCAAAGAAGTCCAACTCTCACTATTAAGCTGGCTAAGCATTTATAAAACATGTGCATCTGTACTTCAGTTTGTCAATTTGGCACAGCTTTCCCACCTCGTTTGGATGTTACATAACGCAGATCATTTCTATAGACTGTGACAACTCGCTCCTGCCATGACGCACTCACGTCTGAAGTGCCAACTGCTGCAGGGAGAAAACAGCATTACTATAAATGTAATTCACAGAATGGATCCATTAATACTGATACACAAGCATACTCCACCAACAGCCACTGCACAGACTACTGAGAAAAACATTTGGGTTAGGAAATAATGATGTTCTGGATCTGAGGGGCTTTGGAAAGGTTAGGCCTATCAGATACAGCAAGGCTTGTTTCTACCAGACACACAGAGGCAAGCATTTCTTATGCTGAAGTAACAAATATAATTCAGTGAGGGCCATATAAATGATCTTACAATGCAAGAAGGATGAGGAATAAACACTTTCAATTGACTTGTATTGCCATAATTTCAAAGTGTCCAAATAATTTTTACTAAGGGCCATTAGAATAGGAGAAAAAAACAAGGACTTGGGTGAATTTAAGTTCAGGATTTTGCATGGCCAATCATATTTCAGGTGGCCCTGGTCAGCTTTTTCAACAACTAGATTGCTCCATTGTCAGCATAGGAAAGAATGCTCTTGCAGTAGTGGGGAGGAAGTGACGGATTATCTTTACATTCAGACAAAAAAATGACAAAACCCAAGATCAAACAGCAGAAAGCAGCCAAACACTGCAGAATTGATGGCACTGATGGATAATGAAAGATCATTAGCTCAGTGTGCTTTGTAAGTCTTGATCCAGCACATTTATTTAGTAAAGGATGGTTCATGACATGCCTTGCCATCCTGTAATCCAGCTGTTAATTATTTTATAATACAGGTTCCTTTTAAAAGCAACGTTTTGGAGTATGATGTGGGCCAAATAAAATGACCAACAGGCCACAGTTGGCCCCCAGACCATAGCTTGGAAATCCTTGCTATAAGGAATGACTCTGTAATTATAGTATTAAACACAATTTAGTATCAACTAATGTGAACTACTTCACACTCTTGATGTAGTAAAAATATCTCTACACTTTATTTTTTTCTTCTTTTCACAAAGACTAACAAGGAGGTATCAGTGATAGAAATAATCCATTCCATCCTCAAACATTAGTCCATTTACTACAACTGAAAAATGGGAAATGCAATGTGTTTGGACTTTAACAATTCATTTATTACCAAGAGTGCAATGTGTGTGTCTGTGTTTGACAGCAGGGACAGTGGGTCATGTGGTTTGTGGCACAGTGTGGATCAACATGACCTATGGAGAACAATCTGTCCTGATGCTGGGACGGGGTTTCCCTGGCCAAAACTAAGTTTGTTCATTTTATGTCATCATCCTGAAAAGAATGACATCGTAGCTTAAAAAGAAAGGGAACAGAAAGGACATTCATTGAGTACAGACTTTTGGTTTAAAACTTAAATGATATGCCATTAAAAGTTAAAATCACACAATAAAATAGATCATTTTGTCACTGTGTATTATATATTAATGCCTTATTTTCACTTTAAGTCATGTTTTAATAATGACCTCGGTGTCAAAATGTCTTGTTTTAACTCTGGAAAGTACTTTGAACAAGTGTGTGTATGAATGATGCTCTAAAAAGAATGTGGCCTTGCTTTCCTCCAAAGTACCCTCAGAGTTTGAGCAGGTGTGGTGTTAATTTTTCTTGGTATTACTGAGCACCTATCAAAGGTAACGTTAACTTTTATGAGCAAACTTAGTACTTGGAGTGAAGTTTGCTAACACACTAACATAGCTTTTACATAACTGTTCATAAAATATCAATGATAACTTGAATTTTCATTGATCCATATTAAGGCTGTCACTTTCCTAAAAAATAAACTCGTATGGTTTTCGAACATGCACACAACAAGCAAAAATTTATGGTTTTATAACATTTTACATTTGAATATTTAGTTACTACTCAGTTGCAGATATTTATCCCCATATTCAAACAGTTATTCGAACATTGAATATAAGGTGACAGTCCTAATCCATATTTATTTCTCTCTGACATTAGTGTTGGAGGCTATTTGTTTAAATTGAAACCAGTCTGTGCTGCCTTCTATTGGCAGCTGTGGATGTAAAAAGTCACAACTGACTTTGGCTTGTTTGAGCCTTTTTGGGCCACCATGGTTAAGTTTACTACAGTCCCTGACAAAAGTCTTGTCACTTATGAACAAGTTGGCCTGGAGTGCCCCTCAAATATATTTTTAATCACTATTTTTTGACAAGAAATGGCTAATTTCAATCCCAACATCTTTTTAATTAATGTCGTGGTGCCAGACTAAACTGTTAAAAGTATTCTAATGTTCACAGCTTGGCAAAGCATATTGAGTCAGTTTTTGCAAAGACAAAAGTCTTGTCACCTTGTCATATGTTGCACCCAATCCTAGATTACAGCCGCAGCTGTGATGAATAATTGATCACTCAATTAGTGGGTGTGTATAAAGGAACCCCAGCACACCAGACCTTCAAATCAACAACAGCTTGACCTCTGACAACATGACTAAGATTCACCCTGAGACCAAAGCTTTGATTATCCAGAGGCTGAAGAACAGATCCACTGCTGAGGTGGCTGGCACTTTCAATGTGTCTCAGCGTCAAGTACAAAGAATAAGAAAAAGATTTGAAGAGACTGGAGATGTTCTTGACAAGCCCAGGTCAGGCAGACCCCGCAAGACAACTGCTCGGGAGGACCGTTTGTTGGTTCGAAAATCCAAAGCCAGCCCCTTTTCCACTGCAGCAGAGCTCCATCAGGCCTGGTCACCTCAAGTCCCCGTGTCAACCAGAACAGTTTGTAGAATTCTGTCTCGAAATGGCCTCTATGGTCGAATCAGTGCCCAGAAACCAGCACTAAACAAAAGGCAATTAAAAAACCATGTGGCATTTGCAAAGGCCCACAGCCTCCTAAAAGGATGGACTCTGGAGAGATGGCAGAAGGTGGATTTCTCAGATGAATCTTCAGCTGAATTACATCACAGCCGCCGCAAATATTGCCGAAGACCTACTGGAGCCCGCATGGATCCACAATTCACCCAAAAAACAGTTAAGTTTGGTGTTGGAAAAATCATGGTCTGGGGTTACATCCAGTATGGGGGTGTGCGAGAGATCTGCAGGGTGGATGGCACCATCAATAGCCAAAAATATCAAGAAGTATTAGCTGCCTCTTACATTCCCAACCATAAAAGGGGCCACATTTTACAGCAGGATGGTGCTCCATCGCATACTTCCATCTCTACATCAAAGTTCCTCAAGGCACAGAAAATCAAGGTGCTCCAGGACTGGCCAGCCCCGTCACCAGATTCGAACATCATTGAGCATATGTGGGGTAGGATGAAAGAAGGAGCATGGAAGATGAAACCCAAGAACCTAGATGACCTCTGGGAGGCATATAAGACTGCCTTCTTTGCAATTCCTGATGACTTCATCAATAAGTTGTATGACTCATTGCCGAACCGCATGGATGCAGTCCTTCAAGCTCATGGAAGTCATACAAGATATTAAATTTGATGTCACAGCACCAGTACATAATTTGCTGATGTAATGCAACTTCTTTTTTCTTTTTGGAGTAAATTATTTGATCATTTTTCACATTATTTTCTGTAGGTGACAAAACTTTTGTCTTGCCAAAATCTGACCTGTTGTGTTCATGAAATGATCAATCTTTCTTCGGTGAAGCAAATTAATTTTAGTATATTAAACATCATTTGAGAGGGTTTTAGCTTTCATATGAGCCATTTCTGAAACCAATTTGTTCATTAAAAGTCAGGTTTTTAAGCTGTTGTTTCTACAAAATGGATAAGTGACAAGACTTTTGTCAGGCACTGAATGGGGCAGTAAAGCAGCTCACTTGTTTACGTGTTCTCTGCAGGTTATCAGAGATAAAATTGACATTAAACATGATGGGTTGAATAAAGTAACACTTAGCAGCTTACATAAGCTTCATCTGTGGCTTAGTTAGGAAAAGCAAATTAGGATTAATGCAAAATAAAGGGAAGACAAAGACACTGGAGACAATGAAATATTGAGTTAGCCATGTTCATGTTCGCCATCAAAGTGCTATGCTGTGGGTTTATGTTGCACTCATGAACCTGAATAGCCACCAATCAAGAGCGTACTGATCAAGGATCACCACCACAGAGGGTTAAGCTAAGTGGTGGTTACTCATACAACCACACATTCCCCACAGGGATGATAGCTTCGCACTTATTTAAGAAAGCTTTGGCCACCTTTGGGTCAACCCCTTTTGTGTCACTTTAACTTAATCACAGTCCTAAATTTCTCCTTTCATAAGATGCTGCTTAAAAGGGGTACACCCAAGGACAGGCTTTACCATGAGATCTAAGACACTGGAGACAATGTGAAACATAGCATCCTTGAAAAATTTACAAAAAGTGCTAATCGTAGTCTAAACATAGATAACGTTACATAATCAGGTCAATAAAAACTACAACAAGCACACAAGACCCTTCACAGTTATCTGAGGACTGTAGGAGGAAGCAGGCCAAAGTGCTACCCATATACTCCCAGTGTCTGAGTTAAGCTAACTCGCGATCAGCGAACTTTGTCCGTCCCTTTTTTTTTTTTTTACTTGATACCATGCGCAGCCAATAGAATGGTGTCTACCTGCTTGCCATGGACTCGTGAGTAAGGAAAGACACAAAACAACAAACATGTTGGACTGTTCCTTTAAGATTTTTGGACATGTCACTATGTAGGGTGACGATATTAAATCATTAAGGATTATAATGTGGGGATGATCTCATAAAGCAGAAAGATCGTCAGATCGTCTGTGTGGGCGCAGAGACTGTCAAACATGCAAATTAGTCTAAAAAAGGAATCGAGATAAAATCTTGATCGTGGTTTCATTTTTAAAAAATCGCGATATGATATTTTTGCCATAACGCCCACCCCTATCACTATGCTATGTTTTTTGTTGCACTTTCTCCACCTGAACAATGATTTTGAGCATGCTTGCATGGAGAACTAGCACATCGATACAAAGCAAACACGGTGGTTAGTGCAGATGTAGCTGTGTGGTGGTTAGAAAAACAAACACACCCACAGGGACAGGGTAGCGTTGTACTTATTAAGGGGAGTTTAGGAAACGTTTCTGTTATATGCTTTACTTGAGGACAGGCATTAAGTTCCTCGGCAGATCAGAAACCGTTGTGTCACATCTCAATAAGCTATTCGATTATGTAGACTCTGTTATATCTGGACTGCTCTTAAGGACCGCATATTAGACATTCCTTTGTCCCACGGCTGTAAAACAGTACTTCATGTATTTTGGCTGTCCTGTCCATTACCCCTCTGTTCATTCTGCTTGGCTTCTCTCACTCACTGACTGAGGGGTTTGCAGGGGGACTGTAGGGGGTGCTAAGCTTGTTGAAAACCTGGAGCACACAAGTAGCTCATGCATGCACAATGTCTGATATACACTCCATCACGATAAATATTTGAAAACCTGCAGTACAATCTCTTATCGCTGAGTTTTTTTTCTTCCTCTGCGTCTGTGAGAGTCAGTCTGTATGATCCATCTCGTTTTATTGACCGCTCCCGCGGTGAGGCAGGGGGCGAGACCACTGATTCATTTAAGTGCAAAGCAGAAATCTCAGAATCTGTCATCAGCCATGCTTGCAAAAATGCTTTCTAAGCCAAATTAGAACTAGATTTATATTCCAGGGGCGGCGGTAAACTATTAGCTATGCTCCCCTGGACTCTACATGACTTGGATCAGGGTTTAATCTTGAAGAAAGGGTATCTGGGGTTAGGAAAAGTTGGGTTTTCATCACCACTCCGTGACCTCGTCTACCAGATTAGAAGCAGATAAAAAGATACAAACAAGCTGGGCACTGGAGAGACTCAAACTGCTGCTGTGTGCCAGAGGAGCTGGTTGAGCGCAAATAAAAAGTGACAGCCAGCAAATCTTGATGACACTGTGTGTTACATTTGCACACAGATGGTGGCACATTGCAATGGAAATACTCATTCTCATCTCAAAACCGATCATCCACAAACTGCCACAAGGATGAGCATGTCGTCAAAGTACGCTGACAATTCTCCAAATAAGAGGGTAAAACAATGGGTAAAACAGGGAAGATATAAAAAATAATTTTATTCTCAGACAAAAACAGTTCTTTAATTCAGCTACTTTTCAGATGTTTAATGCTCTAAAAACAAAGCAGTCAGGTACATAAAGGTTGTTAAAAATATCGGGTTAGTGTCAGTAGGATTCCATTGACTTTTTGACGGCAGCAATAAAACAATTTCAAGGTGCAAGTGCGACGTATTTTTCAATTAATCAAGCTCTATGAAAACCTTGCTTTAAAATAAGCCCTATATTACACATAATACCTTCTTGGGGTTGATTTTGTTATTCACTATTTTTTATTATGCATACATCTCTAACTCTACTACGTCCAGCAGCAATGCATAGCCTTGTGGTTTGTGTTCTTACACCTCATGTACTGAGGTACCACTTTGTGTGGACAGCCCAGGTCCAAACACAGCCTGTAACCTTTTCCCTGTGTGTCTCCTCCCACTATTTTAAATGTTAAATACATAAATAATTATTTTCTAAAAAAGTGTCATCAGAAATCGATTGATCACTGCAGGATTACTAGCATTAAAAAGTACAGCACTGTTCCAAAAGCTGAACTGACCTCAACTTAAAAGAGCAGAGGGCAGCAAACAAAAAAAGCTGCACTGCATTGTTTTTTTCTTCATTTTTGTCGTCTCTGTGGAATATAGGCACATTGATTCAAATAACAGTAGGTGGGTACAGTTCAGACAGGTTTCCATTTAAAATTGATCACACATTTAAACTTTTATCTTTAAAACATGTCATAAATCAAAAGTCATGTCCACTATTTGTAATTAAACAGTACTGCATTTTTAAATCAGCTAGAGAAGGCGTAAAAGTCCAACACATTTTCAAATACTTTTGCTTTTTCAGTGGAAGTATGTGGTCTATTTACATTAGCTACCTGGCTTCTGGGATTGTATATCAGATCTTAATATGGACAACCATGTTTGGAAGATCACACTTTTTTCCATTCTAAAATAGCTCAAGGTCAAATATGACCCAACAAATAGTTTTAAAGTTATCCTTGAAATGCAGTGTTTCATAATAGAAACTTGTAACTGTGGATACACAATGAAACATCCATAATTAGTGAATATTTTAATCAAATTTTCTAAATTACAAATGTAGCAGTGATTTTCTATTACAGGCAAAGCTGTCGTCTAGTCACTTTCTTTAATGATTTAAGAGCAGTTAAAAGAGAAAGCTTTAGTGACTCGAAGTAGATCCCCAGCTCATTCACTCTGATGTGAAACAGCACTGTCTTTTCTGATGTTAAAACATTTGTTCTAGGAGGTTTTGATAAAGAATTGATTTTTTTTATGTTTGAGCCTAAACTAATCCAACTTTACAAATATTTAATTTCCTTTTCCCATTGTTGTTAAACTGCTTCATTAACACGTACATGCATGATAATGAAACTGCACCTCTAAAAATAACTCTACATCCATTCGGCCTCTATCACACACACACTCTTACAGCCTGTGTATACCTACCTACTAATTATAGCTTACCCATTAATCAGTGACAGCTGTAATTATACTAATACCAGAGTGTAATCTGATCAAGGTGAGGAAGATCAAATCACAGCCTCTCTGTCCTGCATGGCTTTAAGTGGGCTTTAGTCAGAGTGGTGACAGTGCTGAGGTTGTAAGGAAAATTGGTTTGGACCAAAACAATCTGATTTGTCTCGGTAAGAAGGCTGATTAGTGGGTCAGAGTACATCCGCGTGTGTACATAAAGCTATCTGAGCTGGCTGCAGGCCATACCAGCTGCTAAATTACTTTTATTAATTTATCAGTGTTTGTATTGTTAGAATGTAATGCAACCCGAAAGGAATGTTAAAATACCACGGGGACTAGCATGTAAGCTGTGTAATCATGAACCAATGTTTGCAGGGTTCTGGGTGGATTTGTGGGGGTTTGAACTTCAAGGTCCACTTGGATTCTTGATTTTTATTTGCTGTAGCAACCAATCATTTTCATCATTTCTTCAAACACTAAGCTACATTACATACAAATTATAGTCACATTACACTGCTAATTCCTTGGTTTGATTTATGTTTCTGTAAATGCTTTTTTTCCAGAATATTTTTGTTGCTCTCTCAGCCAGAACTGCCTTGTTTATGAAGTTTTTATCTAATAGTGATACTTCTGGTAGAAAAGTAAACAGACAATGTACAATGTCAGACTTTTTGAAAGACTACTGATAAAACAAAATGGTTTCAAATTTTTGTCAAATTAATCTAGACATAACTGCCACTCTGTGGTCATACTCAGTTATTTGACCAAAATGTTATACTGCGTTATCACAATAGAACTAAATGTTGGTGCTGGTTTGGCAGAGTGGTAAGCAACCAGGCACGTCCCATGTACATATTTCTGTCGGCCCAGGTTCGAATCCAGCCTGTGGCCAGTTTGTGTGTCTTCCCCTACTCTCTCACTCACTTTCACACGTCCATCCAGTGTCATTCTCACCTATAAATAAAGGCACAAAATGCTCCAAAAATAACTTTAAAATTACACAAATTATCCTAAAAAATGTGTTTTTGGTCTCTGTCGGGACAGCAGAGGACCTGGAGAGCACCCACATGTGCACAGAAAGAACATGCAAAGTCCACACAGGAAGATCCCACCCAACCACAGCATCCAACTCTAAACCTTCTCCCAGTGAGGTATGAGCACTAGGGCCGAAAGAAATATCCTTATCATATCTATATCGAGATATGACCATTCAAGATGTTAATATCGAAAAAGCAACTATATAAACAATATAGATTTCCCCCGTGCTCGCCCTGCATGTACAGCTCTGGAAGTCACAACAAATTTCATTATTACGATTGCCCTTGAATGCACCGCTTGGTTTTCACCAAACCCATAGCCACATTGTATCAATATTGCGATATCTGGCATGAATATCGAGATAGAAAATTTTGTCCATATCATTCAACCCTAATGCTACGGCCACACCGGCCATGGATGGATTTTGATGAAATTTTCAGGAAACGTTCAGCATGGGAAAAGGAAGAAGTAATTCAATTTTGGTGTTGATCCGGATCACCGTCTAGATCCAGGAATTGTTCAAAGGATTCTTTATCATTGGGAGATAAGGAACTGTTCTGCTTGGCGGAGGTCTGCGCTCTCCAAGTGCTTTTCTAGTTTTACATGTATTTAGTTTTTTAATATACAGCATCTAACCACGAAGACATATTTGTTTTAAGATGTGATCATCCCCTGAAGGCCCGAGCAGCATCAGGGCCCCTAGGCTTCCCAAATGGCCCCTAGAACCTTTTAAATTCAGAAAATCTGAGGACAAAATAAGTTATCAAACCAACTTCTGGGTACTTTTCGATTAGGACTTAAACCCTCTGGTCCTCAGCCAAAGCCCCTATGGACTGAACTACACTGACACAAAAGTCTGAGGCTTTTGGCTGCTTGTACATTCATCAAAAGTTGGAGGTAGTATTTTTATTATGGTGGCTGCCATAGTTCTTCCTCAAAACCACCCCTAACACAACTGGGAGACATCTATGTCTGTTCAGTCTATACAGTCTCAAAAAATATTCCCATGAAGTATGGCTTGAGTAAAGATTTTCTATAAATCATCTTCTGGGCTTTACAATACTTCACAATTTTAATTTAAGTGAATTACACAACATGCCAGCACCACATAATAATACTTCATTATGTGTTTAAGTTGTACACAGGTCTGAAGTTTCTGTCAAGACTCATAAACACAGCTCTGCCATTGTAGTAAAATAAAGTTTTATCACTCTTCCAGATGCACCACCACCCGTCTGTACTCAGTTCAGAGCAAAACAGATGTCAGAGAGACAGTGAGCAGACCGACTGTGCTGTGCTGAATCTACACTATCAGTGATAGCAGCCTCTGCCGCAGCCTCGCCTCAGTGACTACATTGTTTTCACATCTGGTCCCCACTTCCACTTCCAGGTTCCAAAACAAATGTGGGCTCTGATACCAGATCCATCCGTCTCCTGAACGCTCACAGGCGAAGATGGAAACCAGCGTACGTGTCTGTTTTCGTTTGTGTGACAGCGAGCAGCGGGCTGAATAGAAACTGAGAGACTAAGTGAGAAGCAGGTCACCAGGGAGTGGGTGCAGGGTGTGAAAGAACGCAGGTACCCTCCAGATGGATTCTCCTCATATAAATGAATGCTAATCAGTGTGATACAGTGTTGTGAAACACCCTGGCTACTGGACGGCACACAACATATGCTGCTGCAGCATCTGAAGAGGGAAAAGCGAAGTGCATCAACATTATTCAGTCAAAACAGGCAGCATGATTTATTTCAGGATATTCAGAACTTCTAAAATAGACTGCACGACTGTGCTCAACAGAGAAGAGTGAAAATAAACAGATTTCCAAAAGAAATATAAGAGAGTAATGAGTTATGAGGATCAGAATCTGCTAAAAAGAAGACTGATGTTGAGGGACTTTGTGCAGAGGACCAATCAAAAGTCAAGCCTATTTACCCCAAATGGAAAAATACAGCATTTACTAATTCTTTAACCCCTAAAATCATATATGTACCTAATATAAAAGCACAGAAATAGAAAGCTTTTTCAACAACAATGAACCATTACAGTCTCCAAAATTGTACATTCTCCTCTGCCCTGTCAGAGAAATGCTTAGACTTGTTACTAAAATGTTGCAGAAGTAGTTCTCTTTGTGTGCAAAATGAACTATGCACCCTTGCTCTGTTAATGATGTGGGTGTCTTAAAAATAGATGACCATCCATAACATCAAGCCAGCTCCAGCAGAGTCAGAGCCTCTACCAAGCAGGTGGGCGGCAAAGGTTGTGAATTATGCTAAAAAGAGAGGACGTGAGATATTTTTGTACCTATACTTGCATAAATCTTGAACCTGCCCTTAAAACAATGTTGTTTTTACTATTATTATGTAGTGTGTTTTCGAAAAAAAAAAAAACTGCGGCCTAACTGATTCAATGTTGTAACCTTTCCAGACCAACACCATAATCCCAGTCTGTAAAACAAGCAACAATTATTTCATCAACTCTGGCTCAACGTTGGTCTAAAGCAGCTGTCCCCACAAACCAGGGCTTTAATTCTGATTTATGGCTGTTACCATGGCGCCACAAAAGTTACAATAACCAGATGTAACCCAAGTACTTATGAATGGCACCTTTATATAAATATATATATAATTCTACAACTAACCTCAAACCAAAATTGCCAAAATACAAATATAATACTAATTTTAAAAATGACATTTCGATAGTAATAATAAAACAACTTGGAGGGTGTCAAGTACTCTAAATTGTGATTTTTTCATGGGGTTTGGTTTTTTTGTAATAGTTCATTTGAGATTAGACTGTCAATCTACACCACAATATAGTGTAAACTTGAGAACTAGGGATGTACAAACTTGGTATTGGCAACAACTTCAAAATTTCATTCTCAGTATGGAGAGGTATGAAAAATGAACAGTACAGCCAGAATATCAGCTGTACCGTTTATATAAATCCCATATATGGACAGAAATATTGGCTGAATGTACCATAATGCTAAGGTTTCTTCTTATTAAATGACTACATTAAAAAAACAAAAGTATAATTTCAATGAGAATGCAGTGCTGTTTTCTTGTCTAACGACCGTTTCTGGTACAAATGAATTCTAAAAACTTACAAGAGCAGGTCTATTTTAAGTAAAGACTTAAGAAAAAAATCAGTATATATGACATTAGTAAGTTAAAAAACATGTAAGCACCTCTAGTGTTCACGATATTCCAAAAGTGTTTCATATTTTCCTGAGGTCCTGTGAAGTACTGTGTTCTTGTTAATTTATTTATTTATTTATTTTAATTATCATTATTATTATTATTTGCCTTTAGAGTGTTCAGCAAGGGTGCATTTTGAAAATACATAAACTTGGGATGCACTATATTGGATTTTTGCTGAAATCCAAAATGCTGGTATTTTAAAACATATTATGGCCCATAAACATATCAATATCAATATATAAAATGACTCAAAGTCATTTTTAGACCGCACCTGTCTCATAAACAAATGTATTTTTCATAGTAACAGTTAAATCAAGCACCACTGGCCCTTTTAAGAGCTAAAACACAGACCTGCTAACAGAAATCCCTCCTTACTTTAGAAGCTTATCCTCTACATTTCACATTGTTATGCAAAAAAAGTCCACAGTCTTCCTGCAAATATAAAAGGCTAAATTATCAGAGGGAAATAAACAGAAATTGTCATATTTGCCAGAACTGATTTCAAGCTTTTGAAGAAATTATCTGCAAATTCCAATATCACACCTTTAATATTGTGCATCCCTTCCATAAGCTATGATATCGGTCACCTTAAATACAGAGCATGAAACTAAGAAAACATAGTAAACAGGAACTTCCATCATCTACTGCCATGCTTCCGCTAGAGTAGAGGTCTGTATGCACCAAGCTGTAAACTAAGATTTACAAAAATAAAAATGCTACATATTATTACCATTTTTGGCAGAGGCTGCAGGGGTCCTATTTTAAAATTTGAGCAGACCCTTTCCACATCTGTCTGTGAGTTTGACTAAACTCACATCTGTCTGTCAAGATGTGCTGACCAAAAAAGAAAGGCCCAAGATAAATCTTAGATTTTTAACTTGTGTGCACACTGGTCCAGCTGTGTCTTAAGCGTAGTCACAGACATATTTGACTCTGTAGGATGTGTGTCACTGGACGACACCCGAGGCCCACCAGAGCGCTCAGGCAGGCTCAAGCAAAGAAGCTAGAGGTCACAACTAATAGGAAATTGATCAACAATAGACTGAAACTGATAAGTGAAAAACAGAACACACAGTCACATTGCTCCTATTTTTACAATATTGTCTTGACACTCAGACATAACAATCCGGTGTTATTGTTTAGTTAGTGACCGTGCAAACTGATGACTTTCAGCTGATGACTGTGTTCCCAAATGCTGTTTGAGTAACTGTTGAAAACTAAGCAACACCAAGAGAATGTTGCTTTGTTTTAGTTTGAAAAAGTTCATGGCTCTCAAGCATTAACACACAACTGTGTTTTTTGATGCTTTGTTCTGTTGTTTACACGCCCGTAGCATCTATGCTGCCCTACATTAAACCTGGCAGTGGTATAAAAAGGTTAGGGACTGCTCCAATCAAACATTTCTGAAGCTTGGATTTTCGTCTCCATTCTTTTGCTTAGTTTTTTTGAGGATCAGTTATTTATAGGGATGCTTACAAAGCAATTGACCTCAAATATTCAAAGAGATATATATTATATTACAGCATCATTGAAAACATGCCAAAAACAACTTGCTAGCAAGCCCTGAAGGACTGTTTTCCCCCGGCTAAGCCCTGCCGACTAAAAACCTCACACTGTTTACAGACGGGAAAAGGGTCTAAAGAAGGAGCCTGGACAGTTAATGTGGAAGTTTGGGTTTGAATGAGAAATGCTAGACCACAAAATCAAACATACAAGTCTGAGCTTTCACTATTTGTTCTTTTAATCACAGAGGAAATATGCAGCACAAGTGTTTCATCTGAAAAACACTGCACATCCAACAGTGCCCCGGAGATCCAGTAGCCAAAGAAAAGTTGGCTTGATAAAAAAGTTTTTTTGGTGGACACAGAGCCAGAATGAGGACATTTATGATGTGATCAGTTTGCCAATTTATCTAAAGACATATTATTAATAATACTACACAGTGTTCTACTTTTAAGCATTAGACATTGATTGCAAAAACCATCAGCAAATATCCAAAAAATGATGAAGTACAGAGCAACACCATCCTCTACAGATGATTATTTTATTCCTTTAATCATTTCCAGAGGCTAGAACATGGTAAATGATTAAGAGATGCTGGGGGCTTTTTAATGATCCTTCACTAATGTGGGGCAGCCCGAAAGCTTTGCAATCAGAATTCCAAAAGAACCATCGCTGTCCAGAGGGGCAGCCGCTGCATTAAACATATAAGCTGAGGACAGCTCTGGTGCAGTACTTTAAAATGCCCTGATGTGGAAAGACTTGAGCTGAAGTGAGAGAATTTTATTAGGCAAAACTCTTTTTAAATTACCCCTGACTGCTGGAGATTTAGCGTGAAACCTCTAGCACACATTTGTGACACGTGTATGCATGTGTTCTTTTTCACTTTTCACTCCTCTGACCTTTTTCTTTTGGGCTGCTTTTCAGCCATTGCTACTGCGCATATTGTATCTCTCTCTTATGCTAACTGCGCATGCTACGCAACCTACAACTCCCCCTCCCCCCTCTGTCTGATCTGCGCATGAGTATGATCGGCCCCTGGATGTGGGAGGGTGTACCCTGTTTTGGTGACTCGGCCTGAGTCACAGTATTTACCTGCTGAAATTCAGAGCCAAGGCTGTGTATTGAAACTGGACTTTTTTTCCAACATGCTGTCAGTGGTGACATCTGGAGAGGAGAAATACGGTGATTTTGACAAATAGTGCATTAGATTAGAAGATCAGAAGATCGCTGACTACACCTTTAAACACTCTCGGTATTTTTGGACATATTTTTGGATAGGAGGAAACTCCTTGTGCATTACCTCTGGAAATGCACACATTTAGATTTTTTCTATACATGTGAATTTTTCACGATCTCATGATTTGATTTCACTTCTTCATGTGAAAATTGGATTCAGAATTGATTTTCTAATTGAGGGCAATTCATGATTATCAACCAAAGCTTTGTTTTCCACAATGGGCACTTTTATTAAATGGACTATAATCTGTTGTGTGCTTGACAATGACCACTCTGGAAATGTTAAAACATCAAAAGTATGTTGAAGAAATTGAAGCTTTTAAGTTCAAAAAATATTTTCATAAGCAGCCTGTTGAACCTTTAGGCCACACTACCCACAGTGCTGTAAGGATGTCAATGAAACAGGCAGTGGATTTAGTCATTCTTTTCTGGAGTGAGATGGAATTGGGCTGAACTGTGCGATGTACTTAGATCAGTTTTGACATTACTGGCTGCTTTTCTGCTTCTCTAAACTCACATAAGAAGCTAAATCTTCATATTCATGTCAAGCTCTGTCCTGAGTGAAGTCCTGCTACACTTAAACTTTTGAATAGTTTTTAGAAAAATGCTTCACTCTGACATGTGTGGTTAGTGTATGTATGTTTCATTCATATATATTTTAGTATAAAGGAAGGAGTTGAAAGAAATGATGCTCCTCAGCCTCTTGCTACAAGCCACTCACAAGGAATTCTGGACAGCAGCAAGGTACTGTCACTTTCAAAGAGTTTTTCTCTGTTAACATGTCAAAAATATTCAAGAAATTAAAGCACAAGTTTACGGACAAGTAAATACACCTTTTGTGATGCTACTATTGTTTGAAAGGCTCCTCAATTCAAATGAACAGTTGGAGTAGTAGCTCAAAGGATGCAAGTGTCTCAGTCGCTTACATCCAGAGAAAAGTGTAATGGGACTTCACCCAGGACACTGTAGAATGAGCATTTTTTAATATACAGGGACTTTTTTTTTTTTTTTTTGACAGTTTATGCACACATTTTCTGAAACAAGGAGCAAGCAACAGAGAAAGGGGCAGGATTTTGTTTAAGGATGCTTGATATTAGATATCTGATATATAGGACAATGCATTTTCGTTAAGACACAGAAGTGAAGCAAACCTGACATTTCATGCTTTAACAAATGCTCTTTTAGATTTACAAAAGTGGACACGTAATGATGGTGAGTATCACATCTGTCTATGCCAATAATGACCTTCATAGGCATGTACCTGTATACTGATAGTCAATGCATTCCAATTTATGTTATATAAGCAGGATTTTGGACAGGTCTTGGACACAATTTTGAAAATAAAATAAATGAAAATTAAAAATTAGAAGAAGAAAAAAAATCATTAAAAAGTGTATTTTGCATAGTTCTTAATTCACCAGTAAGGCATTTCCTAAACAAAATCTCTTAAGCTTGAGTCAACCATGACCATGTCTCAGGCATCTAACAAAAATGAGTTAAAAAAATCCATAAACTTGGATTGAATTTCCCAAATGCTAATTCATTTTCATATTGTCAGACTCCTTACTGCACCACTCTCTTGGTACTGCAACTCTTCCTTTTTTGACACAAACTTGATCCATGCCATCGGTAATCTACACATCATCCTTCAGCATAAACACATAAAAGAACAACAACCGTGGATTCCTGACAGAGAAGATGTACTGCTGGTCTAGTTCATGGTGGTATAAAGATTAAATCATGGAGCAGCTCCTTTGTATCAGCAACAGGAGAAAAATGATTAAATAAGGTGTTATCATTCCACTCAGTCTCGGCCTCCATCAGCGACAAACCAACACTCTTATCTCGTTTCAATGCATCAAGCTGCAGCGATGACACTGTGCAGAATGTACGGAGTGCTTTTACAATGAATTTATGCAGCCAGTGCTCTTAATGCTGGCAGAAATTGTAGAGGGAACAGAGAGCCCTTCAGCATTTTTTTATTCTGAATGTAAACTGTCTGCCCCTTTCTATAAACATGTGTTCCCCTCATGTTCCAATAAAAGCTACAAAAACAAATTAAAACACAACAAGCATTAGGAAGTCACTGAATTGTAAACAAAAATATGCAACTGGATTGCCACAGGCAGCAACACTGGATGAGTCTTGCCAGCGCTGCGCTAAATATTCATTAAATTAAGGGGAGGTGAGGAGGAGGCAGGAGGGCACAGTGCCACGGGTTGTTGTTTCGAGCTGTGCAGGCTACAGGAATGCTGCTGTCGTAAACACACACAAATGTCAGCTCGCACTGAGACCGGGAAGTGCGTGAAAGTATTCAGCATTACAACTCGTGGAAATCAACAGCAGGTCTGGATGGCGTGACTGCATGCACGGGCCCCTGTTGCAGTTTATATAGACGCAAGCAAACAAATATGTGCTTGCGTCGCCGAATGAGAAATCTGTGCCGTGTGTGGGGCTGATACAGAAGCTGTCATGGCGTGTGCAGGTGAAGAATGTCTGCTTTGTTTGAGGATGAAGGAACCAGGCCAGGCTGACATCACGTTTTAATATCCTCTATATTTTTACCCTGAGAAGAATAACTAAAGTCCCTCCAAAGACAGCACGGTGCCGTCACCTGAGCGCCAACAAGCACAGCCCCCGTGCAGCAACCTGCAGTGATCAGAATCTTCTCAAGGCCACCCTCCTTATTTACCTGACAGCTCCTTCCCTCCAGCAGCCAGCAGGAAAGTGGAGACTATTTAAGAGAAGTCCAAGCAGGGCGCTAAACGTCGCCTCTTGTCAGTAACAACACTGGTGTCTGAGCCGTCTCTGGCTCCAGACCAATAATAACTTCTCCATGCCACTTGAAACACAGTTAAAATTAAAAAAACAAGAGCATGTTAAGGAGTATGTGAGGAACTTACAACTGCACTTCTATAAAAGTGAGGTTAAAAAAATAAAAGCAGAAGATAACGGGACAAAACTGGCACAGGATCAGGCCATTTATCTTTACTAAATGTCCTTTGCCCAAGCAACAAAACATTAGGTTGTCTGAGCATGATAAGAAACTAGGAACATTTAATCATTATTGATACATGTTTTGATTAAACAGCAACAAAATTAGAAGTCCTAGAGCCCAGAAGTTGGACATTTACGTTTTAAATGATCAGAAATTCAGTGTAACCTCTGCATAAACTCTATAAGTCGAGACAATCCTGACAACAAATCCAAATAAGGTGTTTAAATATAATTTCTACAAATCAGATGTGGTTGTTTGTGGTTGATTTCCTCTCAGTGTGCAGATACAGGCTCCATCAGAATTGATAAAAAACTAATGTTTCAGATATTAGCTTCCACTTTTGGTATGATTACAGAGAGGTTGAAGAGAATGTACTTTCTTTTTGGAACATAAATGGTTCTGAAAGCTCATGAATGTGTTAGCTAATGGACAAGTTCTTCTAATTATACATTTTTCTGTCAAGGCATAAGGGATGGGACGACACACTTAAACTCACGACATGCTGCACCCTCAATATGCCCGGGTCACGATACGATACGTCACGATACAATATCAAAAAAGTAAAAAAGAAAAAATATTACTGTGTAATTACAACTTTTTTTTCTGTTTGAGTTGCACACAGGAAAACACAAGGCCTAACAGGCCAAACACAAACAATAACACTCTCTCTAACTCTACAGAGGTTAGAGAGAGTGTATGCTAACGAGCGGTAGGCTTGTTTTTTCGCCGTCTTCGTCTTTTTTAATGAGAAAGCCAAAATACTGCCACACAGATGACTTGTATCCAGGTGGAGCGTCCTCAATTTCAACCTCATTTGACTCCATCATTCGGCTTTTTGGAGGCAAGGTAGTTTGTGCTAATGTTTGTAATTGTCACTTATGGTCACATGCGCTATTACTGGACATGATGTCTTTATTTCGCGATCCATTTTTTTCAAAGTCGATGCGTTTCGTCACGTACTGTATCGCGATACATTGCCAAACGATATTTCATCCAATCCCTACAATCCCTACACTGTTCGTATTACTATTTCCTATTTCAATTAACATTAAAAACGTGTTGTTCACCTCACTTTGTCAATAACTCATGGTGATTCCCTCAGCAAAGACATGCATGTGCAGTTTGCAATGTCTGGCCTTTTAAAGTGAAAGTATGGCGGTTGCACAGACACTGTACCTGAGATTCTTTCCCCTCGAAATGGACAAAATCTGATTATATTTCTGGATTTTACAAGGATGTCAAGGGGAAACTAACTGATGACAGTCACCCTGTCTGCAGAATATGCAGAAAAAAGTGCCCGCAAAGGCGGGCAGGGAAGAACCGCAACCCACCAGCGGCACCTCCACAGCAGCACCAAGAGGGGAGCGGCCTGGCTGGATTGTTTAGGAAGAACCAGAGAGGTGAGGAGGGTCTGGTTCTGTCCACTGCAGAGCCTTCTTAAATTAAAAAAAAAATTAACTTAAAAAAACTTTGTTAAATGGTTTCAGTGTGTGTTTAAGTACTTTTAGAACATTTTGAGTACAATGTAACAATGGCCTGATACTAACGAAAACTGTGATATGAAATTTTCATACCATTACATCCCAACACCAGTGAAAATGTACTCATAAAAAGGAACGTTAGACATCTGTCAGACCACCAAATTACACACACCTACAGAGTTTATATAAGACAATCTTTATGCAGCAATTCATTTCTGTGAGTTACTGTGAATGGGGATCCTGAGCCTTGGACATATCAAATCAAATCAAATCAAACTTTATTTATAAGGCACTTTTCATACTTAGAGCAACACAAAGTGCCTCACAGAGGCTAAAAACATGACTGAAGCCACAATGTAGCTAGCCTCCAGGGCTATGCCTGACAGTTTTGCCGATTTCATAATTACTTGTCAATACTGTTTGACTTTTTGAACCCATAAAATTATATCATCTTCAGTCAAAGCTGGAGTACCACAGGCTAAAGATGTTGATGGCTCAGATTTAGGGCTATGATAAGGAAAATGCTGGCTTGTTTTGAAGAAGTTGCTTAAGTTTATTGCGCAAACTCTAAAGTCACCTGCCAGCTGGAAATAATACGCTATTCAAATTATGCTCATTTATGTAAGACTACTCATTAACCAATCCCAGTATTACAACGGTGATTTCAGGCCTATGAGCATATGAGACACTTTTGTCTCAAATCATGTACCAATCATCTGAAAACAATGAAGACTGTAAAATTTGCATTTATTTCCAAGACACACCAGGCAAATCCAGAAGACACTCCTGTTGAGAAAAGATGAGATGGACTGCTTACACAGAAAAATCCCATCCTCACTGAGTGAAAAAGACTTTAAATGGGTGCGAACAGGCATGTGTGACGTGTGGTGTAAAGGCACTCTGAGTCGTCAGAAAGACAAAACAACTGCTACACAAATGCCCCTTTTCCACTGGCACGCCTTGGCCCTACTCTACTCGGCTCTACTTGATTTGCAGCGTGTTTACACTAGCCCGGTACCTCCTAAAACAAGCTAGTTTTCGTACCTACTCCGCTCTGGTTCCAAGCGAGCTGAGTTGATACTAAAAGATGATGTCACCGACTGCCGGCTACTGATTGGCCAGACAATGTCGTCATCGATGAGTCATGAGCGCAACGACCTAGCATGCTAGCGGTAGCTAGCATTAGCTTACCCTCATACGTCTTAACTTTGCAGCTCGATTGCTCTCGTCCTCGGCTTCATTCTGTTGTATAGCTTCCAAAACTCTCCTGTGCTTCTCAAGGGGTATTTCTTCTTATCACCTGCAGCCTTCTTCTGCTTTCCTTTTTTACTGACAAAAAGCAACAGATTGTTGTGTCACGCTCAAAATGACGTCACTGCAGAGCCGCTCAGCGACACTGCACCCTGTTGGGCAGGTGACTGGGGCTAATGGAAAAGCAGCACAAGGCGAGTAGAGTAGAGCTGGATAGAGCCAGGTAGAGTCGAGTAGAGTAGAGTAGAGTAGGGCTAATGGAAAAGGGCCAAAACTCAGGTCCATTCACCATTTACAGCTCAGACTAAGGTCATTTTCACACATCAGACGGGGCCAAATCATTTTTTGAAAGCTTTTCCTCCTCATTAGGTCACAGTCTTGCACAAAGGAAGCAAGCAAACAGGCCTTGTGTAGTGCTAGTTTAACTGCAAACACTGCTCATTGTGAAATATAAGTGATCAGCAGAGGTGGGCAGCATGACTTGTTGGCTTTTATATGAATTATTGAATGTCGTCAATGGGATTCCCATAATAAAGTTCAACTTTTTTTTTTAGACATCAATCTGGATCAGATTCAGATTAAATTTGTCTTGATATAGAGACATGAACCCCATAGTATCCTGTGAGATTGGAGGTAAATCTGTTGAGAAATGGCAGAGATGTGATTTATTAAAATGCTGCCCAATGTAAACCTATGGGGTCATTTTAAATTTTGAGAACTTTTTGAATCCAGACCAAGATCCGTATCACCCTCAAAATCCAATGGCTTCACCAAACTATACCTATGGTAAAATTTTCATGTAAATCCATCCAGTAGTTTTTCCTTAATCTTACTCTTAAAGATAAAAGACAAACAGACAGACCCTGACAAAAACGTAACCTCCTTGGAGGAGGTAATGAATAACAAACCAAAAGGGCATGCTGTAGTCTTCACTGCAATTTTAGCAATTTTACCACTGGGTAATCCCAAAAATCATCCTGTGTGTGATAAACTGGTAAAAGATATACTGCAAATTTTATTCTATTCTCCATAAAATTCAGAACCAGGTTTTCAAACAAACTGCAGTAAAAACATGAACATTTGTCTTTATTTACATCTTCCATCATAGTGACATCATCAGGGCCATTGTTTTTAAAGCACTTCCAGGGCCACAGAGGACATTATACAACCATTTACTCAGGCTGAGTAGTATCCTGAGTGATGGGTAAAGTAATATTCGTCTTAGAGTGAGTGAGTCACCACAACAGGACGGGACAAAGGGACACGGGTACATTCTGCATTTCCTGTACCACAATGTATTTCCAGCCTCCTGCAATTAAGCATCCCTACGCAGCGGAGAGCGGGTTTAAGGATTCAATCCAACAGGGGTAAGTGAAGGAGACAGGCAGAGAGAGAGAGACAAAAAGAGATGGATGGAAGAAGAGTCCAGGATCCCCTGATATTTGAGCCGATCTAAAAATAGGCGCACTGGAGCAGAGATGTGAATCAACTGTACTGCTCAAAGCCTTCAGAGAACAGAGAGGAAAACCTGCATGTTTTCACCTCCATGTAAAGGTGAATGTGAGGTGTGATGTGAGCTGGCATCGAGTGCATGTATAGGTTTACACTGCTGTGTTTGAAGTCTGTCTGCTACTGAATATGAACCCTCTTCATTTCTAAATGATCTGTAATGTTACTCCTCGTTTGGCTATCACTCAGGGAGAAACTCGGGCCGACAGAGTCATATAACCGGAACACTGACACTTAAGACACAACGCTGAATTCGTCTTACATTAGATATCAATGGCTTCTGTCGACAAGTACACAGCCAACAACCGAGAAATAGGCAGTCCTGCTGTCAAGAGCATGCAGTGTGTGCAACAAAGTCTACATGGAGGGTAATGGTCTTGATCTCAGTAATAAACCCTCAGATCCAATTGTTCACTTTTGCGGACATGCATATTATGTTTTGTAAGATCAGTTTCCAATCAATATTCCATGTAATTTGGAAGAAATGTGCTTTTATCGATCTACTTATCCAGTTTTATGACCTCTGCCAAGAAAGCTGTGTTTATCAAACTCAAAAAGTTGTTCACAGATTTTGCCACATTTTTAGGGACTGTTGGTCATGGCACAAGAACGAAGTGATTAGATTTGAGTGGTGATCCAAATCAGGTTGTTGATCCAGGAATCCTCGCATTGCGAGACAGGGAATTTTCCCACGTTTCTGCCAATAACTTAAAAAGGTTTCAACAGATTAGGATGACATTTAAGGCAATGTTGGTCATGGCACAAAGAGAACTGACTGCATTGGAGGTGATCTGACTCCAGATTATAAGGATTTGTTGACAGTGCAAGATACGGCAGTTTCCCACGTTTTGATAATAGCTTGCTCAACAACATTGGAAAGCACTTCTCGTGTATTTGTGCTCTGTTATAATAACAGTCTTATAGTGCTCGGTGTATTGCACTTTCAGTTACATATGCTGTAGGAAAAGTGCTATATAAATAAAGTTTGGCTGATTGATTGATTGATTCAAAACAGCCAAGCTAAGCCTATTAAGGCTAAAAAGGTACACATTGTAACTCTGATTTTAACCATGCCATGAGGTTATGTTTTTGCTGCCATTAGTCTGTTTGTTGTTTTATAACTCCAAAAGATCTCAACAAACTTTGATGCAATTTTCAGGGAATGTCATAACAATTCTTTACATGTATGGATACTCATATATGCGTGATATAAAGTACATAACCTTGGATATTTCCAGAAATCCAACCCTTAATTAATCAGGAATAGGCATATATTGTATTTGAAAAACACCTGAAGCAGTAAAACTAAAAATGTCTATTCAATATAAAATTCCTTTGTGGCTCTTTTGTGGCTTGTCACCCCTTTTTTTCCAGCTTTTTAAAACAAAAATAAAATAATTCTTTCTTAATGATACGTTCATACCAACAGAAGATCTTTTGTATGAGCTAAAAGTCATATTTGTACTTTTTCAGAATTGGCACATCATGTGTTGAAACTGCCTTATAAAGGTATATACTTCTTAAAGCTGAATTTGTTGAAAGTATTGGTGTGAAAAAAGTAGAGAATAACGGGAACAACTAGCATATAAAATTTTCCACTTTTTCCTTTTTGACTGGGGTATGAGTGTAGGATGAAATGTCAAAAATAAACTGTTTCTGGTGACAGTTCAGTGACATTACAGACTGAAATAACCAAGTTTCAGTCAGAATTCCCCCTTGGGGATAAATAAAGTATTTCTGAACTAAAGAGGCCTTCAGATAAAAGCCAAAATGTCTTAAATATCTTTAAATAGGCCCAACTTCTCCTTTGGATCAAACATAACCATATACTTTATGACTAAGAATCCAAAGTGACCTATGCCAGGACTGACCTAGCGACCCAAGTGATGCGGATCATGTGCTTGGTTAAAATTAGGGCGCATAAATGCCATATCTGATAGCCCATAAATACTTATTTTAGCCATGTGTCATCAGCCTAACAAACTCAAATGTGCATCCTGGTACATCGACTAAGTCTGAGTTATTAATAAAAAAAATGACTTCCAAAGAGTTGTTTTTTCTTGAAAAGTCCAGCTACAGCCACACATGACACTCCAAAAATCAATGTATGTGCTCTAAAGACTGAATATTGCACCTATAAACACATGAACTGAAAACAAGAAATATCAGAGTTCTTAACTTACCGTATGAATCCACTGAGGATGATCTTCTGCAGTCCACAAATGGCTCACGCTGCACCTGCACAAACAAAAATACATCATTGATATATAGTCTTTGTGATCAAACACACGTTTTACAGTAATCAGAACTGAATCAAACAGCAGATGGTCACTTTTTACATGTTTTATGTGAAGTATGAATCCCAAGGCCTTGGTAGGAAAGTTGAATGCTGATAATATTAAACCCTCTATTTCTTTTCCTATTGCTTTCTATCACTCCACTGTCGCTTAGCAGCGCCTCTCGCTCCTTCAGAATGCTCAGCTCAGAGAAGTTGGCCTTCAAGGCTTCCTGACAGCGCCTCTGCCTCTCACTCGCTCTCTCAGTTAGTGTGCTTTGTGCTACAGGGCTGAACAAGGGGCTGTCACTCTGTGAGCAGACCAGACACAAACAACCCAGATGACCCATGTTTGTACAGAGGCCTCGTGCACGGCTTGATTAGTGGTGCCGACTTAACCTGACTGAGGGTTTCATTGCAGGTTCTACATGAAACTGTAAAAAACGTACACAGTGGTTGTTACTTTCAGATCAAGTGTTCTAGCTTAAGGCTGCAACATGCGACTAATCACATAGAGGCTGACTTTGGTGTATAGATGTTAAAACACTATGGAAGACACTAAATAGATGGTATGATTATCAGCACTTAAAAAAGCTCTATGCAGAAAATCACCACAGAAGATTAATGTATAGGCCAACTTTTTTCCCACAGGAATTGATAAGGAAATTGTTAAAGAATCCAATCAACACATGGCAAAGTTATCAATACAATCTAATCGATTCTCATCCAACAGACCAATCAGATAATGTATTAGGCGAGCTCTACAGGTGCAAGCTAAAGTGAGTAGTGCCAGCTGGTTAGTAAATTAAACTCAAGCCTAAACTGCTGAGGAATAAGATGAAAATGTCTTCTTGATCTGAAATGTGTTTATTTGTGTTGTTCTTTAGTTCTAAAATGAAACTGTTGCTAAAGCAGGTAGCACCTATGCTACTCTCCATACGAGGGGCCATTGTTCCCAGGTTTGCAGTTGATTTCATCATGCTTGTAGTTCCTGCCTCCTCCTCGAAAGACATTGTTTGGGGAGCGTCTCTGCAGACTGAGCTCAACTGTTATAGCAGGAAGCTTTGCAGGATGGATCTGCCTGATTTAACACGCTGTATCTGGCTGATCAATTGCTCTGCAAGGTTCCCATTACACCAAAATTGCTTAGAAAACTAAGTCCATTCCCAGAGGTCTGCTGTGTATTTCTGGCAATGATAGATGAGGACTGGCAAAGAGTTTCAAGATTTGTTGGGTAATAAAGGACAGAGCCAATTTGTAAACATTTAATCAAAAAGTTTATTCAACCAATTTCAAACTCAAGAAATATTACCTTTCGTGACTCCAAAGAGAAAATAAATGTACAGAAAATAATGGACTTGTTTCATGTTGCAGCATTTGATTAAAAACTAAGTAGAAATCATATAACAAATCAGTTAAAGCACTCTGGTTGGTAGAAGGATCCTAGAGCAATGGTGGCTGAGTCATTTGTTTGCGTGCTCATTTACAGTGACTGTCATCCTTGAGGCAGGCAGCCCGAGTCTGACTCCTACCCTGTCCCTCAAATTCTCCCTGCAACAATTATAAAAATAAAACGAGTGACCCCGCATGAAATGCAAAGCAAATGGGGCCACTCCACTTTAAATTGTTCTGCAGAAACAGTCACGCACAGGGTGTGTGACTTCTTAAAAGGAGCTGACACAACTTTTCGAGGGAATGCCGCACACACAACCTGGAGCTGTAATGAAGACAAACCAGGCCAAGACCTCAACAGGCAATTGCAGAATGTCATATATGGCTACGGCATAGGAAGAAACCTCTGGCTAACACCCCCCCATCCCCCGACCCTGCTGTGAGCACTGACCAGCAGCAGCCACGTTAATACAGCACAGCAGCGCTTAAAAAACGAGCAGCCAAGACGTCCAAAGAGACGCCAGAAAAGAGAGCAGATGTTGCCCCATTGTCCAATCCCATTAGTGACAGTGATCCCAGCATTACAGACATGCAGACAGGGGGCAAACAAAACACAGTGGTGACATTTGAAAGGTTTGGCATGGCCTCATCCTGAGTTAAAGGCTTCCAGAAAATAAAATCAAGCTGCTTGTCGTTCACTGTCCAACTGATGAAAGGTAGTATTTCAACAAGAACAAACAGAGCTAAAAGCAAGCAACAACAAAAGCTTAAGCATTTTCTGTTTGTG
This sequence comes from Scarus forsteni, assembly GCA_036419115.1. Taxonomy (NCBI): domain Eukaryota; kingdom Metazoa; phylum Chordata; class Actinopteri; order Labriformes; family Labridae; genus Scarus; species Scarus forsteni. The sequence continues at coordinate 39,684,739 of JAZDUH010000098.1, forward strand.
TGTGTAGATTTTCCAGCAGAAATCTTCTCCATCTTTAGTCCAAATGTCTAATGTGCAATTGATTTTACAGTGTCGGTTTCTCCAGCTTCCAATGCATGCCGTCTTCTTGCATGACTTCCACACTGCTGCAGTGGTGTCATATGAAGAAAAAAACTGAAGTATAATCAATCATCCAACTGAGTGTCTGGTGTCATTTTCAAGGTCGCATGGGCATTTGAATAAATTCCAGTCCGTTTCACAACCAGCTTAAACTGCTTTACAGGAGCTAACAAGCCCATTAACACAGAGCTGACACAACTTGAGCCGGTCGAAGCAGAAATATGACTCACCAAAAATCATCACATCTCTACCTAAAACTGGGGAAATATAGCTACAGTGGTGTCACCAATTGGCTTGTCCTGCATTTTGGAGACTAAAATCGGCACATTTATCAAAGATCAGGGATGGGTAGCGAATTCGGTATTTTAAGACGTACCAACCGAATTCTGTAGGTACTACCGAGTACCGATTCACGTAAAAACAAACGGTGCCATGTTAAGGTACCTAAACGCATCCTTGTGACTGTGAGGGAGTGGAAGAAGCAGGCATACTATTGGGTAAAGTAGGTGAATTTCCATACCGGACTTGAAAGCAGCACAGCAATAGCGTAATGACGTCATCAGCAGCGGGCTCAGTCAACAAAGCAAGCATGGCTGAGAGAAATTGCTCAAAAGTTTGGCTCTACTTTATTAAATGTGATTGAGATTATGCTCGCTGCAATATTTGTGATGCCAAGTGTGAGGCCAGCGGCGGAAATACTTCAAATCTGAGGAAGCACCTGTGACGCACAAAATTTTCCTTAAAGCTGAAGAGTGCACAATTTTTGATAGCCTCAGATCTACGACCACAAAGGATTCATTTGGCACTGTTAGCACGCCTGTGTCCAATGGCGACTAGTCGTCATTTTAGTAACTGGTTTTCATGTTGAAGAAATTTTTGGAACAACTACAGTGTTACAATTCAAACAGTTGTTTGTATATATATATACATATATATATATATATATATACATATATATATATATATATAAAATTTGTTATCGTTGAGTACCGATACTGATTCCCAGGTACCGGGCATCGGTATGCTATCGGTTCGAATGTGAAAGGTACCCATCCCTATCAAAGATTATACCTCATTATGATATGTTGAATAAATACTGATACACCTCTTTCATTCAAATCAGAATCTTAAACATCAAACAATAAGTAAAAACAAATCCACAGATTAAGCACTTCATTTGAAATTACTCCAGCAAAAACTGAATATCTGACAGTCATTAATGGGTTATTTCTTGGTGTTAGCCTCCAAGATGAGGGCAAACTCCTTCACACTGTGAAGGTAAGAGACAGAAATTAGCAACATGACAGTTTGCAGGAGTTAGCAGCAGTGATAATGGATGAATTCCTTTCCTGCACACCTGCTTAAGGAAATAGTTGAGTTTTTATGTCTTTTACTTCTCTTACGCTTCTTATTTTTTGACATAAAGGGTGAATGAAAGATGCACCCAAGTACAGGAAAGAATAATCGGACTGAACAATAATGCAAGGGATTTCCAAGTTTCCAATTTAATGATATTTTCCTTACACAACTATAAAAATGAGAAATTTAGTATTATATCTGTAGTATGTTCTTTGTTGTGTCATTGGCTCCAAAAAGCACAACTATCCATCAAGAGTATGTTATTTGAGCTTGGGAGACTATTAGACATCCACGATCTCTCCTGGCTCTAGAAAGGGAAGCATTTCTGGCCATTAGGAGGCAGCTTAGTGAGAGCGTCTTCCCTGGCTGTACTCTAACATGTTCACCTACTTCTCAGCAAATCAGGAAAGGTGATCCAACTGGCTTTTCTACTAAGAAGTATGCACATGCTGTTATACTTGTCAAGAAATGTAAACAATGGTGGAGGTACCTGTAAGTAGTGTCGCCCCACTGGCACTGGCAACAACGTACTATACAGCGAACAACCAACAGAAAGGAATCCAGAGGGAACTCCACAGCTGTCAAGGAAAGGCCGGCAATGCCAGGAGGAGAAAGAACTCTGTGATGGTGTCAGTTTGAAGCTGGACCCAGAGCTGGCAGTACTTCCAATGGAACGGCAAGCGGTATGTTTTCCATGTAAAATCTAAACGTGCTTCAACTGTTGATGATGGAACAGTGGTTTATGACAGGATGCCATTTGAGGCTCTTTTGTGGCTGCAAAGAACTTTTGAACTCCTCGTGACCCGTTCTATGGCCAAGAGCATGCACAAGAGCTGTACACTCTGTCTTTACAATCTTTATAAAACACATAAGGAAAAAACTTAATTTGCAGCTAGTAGATGAAGGTTGGGAAAGTTATTACCTTCTTTTTTTTATATATATTTATATATTTTTATTGACTTTCATGTTTCCACCACAGGGTACATAAACTTTTAGTCAGTCCAGTAGGATTACATAACAACACATTTTTAACCTAAAGTATATCACATCTACATTCTTTCATGGTGGTGCCAGAATAACACACAACATACACCAACACAGACCAAAAAAAAAAAACACATAGTAAAAACTTATAGCATTTATATCCATATACCACTTAGTAATCTCATATTCCCCCCACCACCACCACCCAACAAGAATCACCCCGTACATATCAGAACACAAACACTTAACATCTGTCCCTGTCCCAGATTCTCTACTGATCCCCCACCCCTTCACTCATAACCGTAAGGTTTAATTTTTCAATAATTCATATTTCATAATGCTTCATAAATTTGCTTCCATACATCATAAAATTGTTTTACCTTATTGTTATCATTAGCTAGAGTCTTTTCTATTGTCAAGTAATATCTCATCAATCCTTTCCAAGTATTCAGAGAAGGAGCCTGCGTTTTCCTCCAGTGCTTTGAAATTAACTTTTTACAAACTAATGAAGAAAATAAAATCTGCCACCCCACTGGACAGTGGAATGCCTCAGCATTCTGGAAGATACAAAGTTCCACTGAGAAGTGAATTTGTTTTTGACATATAGAAGACATCCAATCTTGGATCTCATTCCACAGTTTCATCACTTTAACACATGACCAAAATGAGTGTATAAGGGAGTCAGGAAATCCGCATTTCACACATTGATCAGAGGAGTTTGGGTAATAACTCTGAATTTTATCTCTTGTGTAATATATTCTTGTCAATGAGTTTGAATTGTATTAAACGTAGGTTTTCATTTCTAGTAATGCTATTAGTGAGATATACACATTTCTTCCATTTTATGTTAATGTCGTTACATTGAAGGTCTCTGTTCCATTTGTCATTCAGCTTTTCCATTGAATACAATTTAGATTGTTCCTTCAACAGCATGTTATAAACAGTTCCAGTTAGCTTTTTCTTTTTACCAGGTTGAACCAAAAACTCCTCAAAGGGTCCTGGACTACATCACATTTTAATACAAAGTTAAAGGGAAAGTTATTACCTTCTGTCTTTTCTATTTATACCGTCTCAAATTTTATAAAATATACCCTGTCAGGTTCTAACAGGTACTTTTTTATGTTTCAAATTATTTTACATATTTTTGGATAAACATTCCAAAAGTAAAGCCACTTTCTGTCTTAATAGTTGGCAATAAATAGTAATAAACCTCTAAGAAATTTCAATATATGTTAATGGGCCTTTCTGTGGTATTATGAATATAGTGTGCCTTGAGATTTTGGCTTGATTTTAAGTATGCCTCGGTCATAAAAAAATACTTGAAAACCTCTGGTCTAAAGCACCTTTGAGTTCTCCATCTCATCTAAAACTAGGAACCCATGATGACATTTAAGCAATGGCGTCTTAAACTCATGACTTGCTCAAAAGACTTAGCTTGTCCTTAAAAACAGGCTTGTGGGTGTTGCAGACCATATGGTATCTGCATGGACATATGGTAAGCATGGTCAGAGAAGACACACCACCACACCCTCCAATGTCCTGTGGATGTGTGTGTGTGTGTGTGTGTGTGTGTATGTCCCCATTATCTGTATTCAACTCATCCACCAAGGTGCTTCCATGTGTCTCTAAACTGCCATGAGGATATCTTCCACAGGAGTCACCTTCCACAAAGTTAGCCTCCATTTACATATTTTTCCATGCAACATGCAAACGTTGCTCATTATGCATATATGGCTGCCTGTGTCAAAACCAAGAGTAGAGAAGGTGGCCAGAGGGGATTTAGTGCGACATAATTCATTATTTTTGCTCAGAGCTCAGCTTAGGAGCTGCATAAGCTTTAAACCTGCACACCTGTTAAACTGCTTTTATACAAAATTCCTTATCAGTCAATTGCTCGGCAGAAGTGTCCAAAACATTGTTGAAACATATATGAATCAATCTTGTTTTTAAAGTACTTTATACTGCAGTTTATCTAAAACACTGTCAGTGAATTGATAAAAACATTACAAATGCACAAGCTGTATGTCTTTCGTTCATTTTAACAGGTCATGTATTTAAATTGATTTGAAACTGATTCTGAGTTTTTACTGAGGGTTTACTTTAGTCAAGTGCTCTCCCCAGTCATCAGATGAGACCTTAATCTCAAAGAGCATCTTTGGTATGTGATGGAACCAGGAATAGGAATCAAAAACCAAGTCAAGTTGAGTATGAAAAAAACTCCCTCAAGGAATAAATGCCATTCATCTGTTTCCTAACAATTCACTCATCAGTTCCTTCAGCTTTGTTTTACGTGTCTTATTAATCAGTGACGTCACGTTCACATCAGAGGCAGCCAGCCAGGGCTCCAGACTAACTTTTTGTATTGGTTGCAATGGTGCACCTAGATTTTTTTTTTAAGGTGCACCAGCACAAAAAATAGGTGCATGCTTATTTTCTTTAAAGCCATAAGGTCACCATTTTATCACTTTCCATTACTTTTATATAATGTAAATTATTTTTAAACAAGAATAAGTTGTAAGGAAGTATTTGTCTTGATTTGAAAGAAAATTATATATTAAAAGAAAAGCAGAGCATTTAAAGTGCTTCACTGAATGAAGTTTATCAATTCAAACTAAAACATTGGAAAAATAAAACACTTCCAAATAAAAGTGCCTGTACTTTAAGTGCTTTACTGATATGATATTTAATATCTCAATCTCAAACATTCATTTTATTTTATTTAACCTTTATTTAACCAGATAAATCCCATTGAGATCAGGATCTCATTTACAAGGGCGACCTGGCCAAGAGGTAAGCAGCACATGCCAGATATCAATAAAAAATAAAAATAAAATAAAATAGGTTCAGGCAATAAATTACATCCAATAAATAAATGAACATCTCAAGTTGAATACAATATTTCAAAATAAAAAGGGCTAATGTTGAAGGTCCTAGACTGAACTGAAAATGAGATAAATATCTACATTTTTAACAGCCAACAACAAAATATTTAACTGGATGGTCTTATTCTCCAATAAATTTGACCCTAGAACAAGACTTCACACACAATAGTCAATATTTACAAAACTGAAACTAAGGTAAATTATGAAAAAACAATTTTCAAACTAATCTATGAAAATGACATTCAGGACGGAACATTTTTTTACTTTTTTTGTAATTTTTTTCTCTTGTATTTTTTTTTTTACTTTATTTTTTATCTACAGCCCAGCTTTATGTACAGTCAGGAGCTGTCAGTCCATTTCATTCAAACAATGCTTACTGCACAACTTTGTCTGAGTGGAAACACTGGCAACTTGCTTCAGCATTTATCATTTAAGGCATTGAACAATAGGAGTGTCATGTGTTTGACATTGCTGGCCAACTATTATCCAAACAGAATTGAAAAGGACAAGTTAAGGGAATAATTAAAGATAAGATCGATAAGCAGAATCGTCAGCAACATTAAAATCCTATCAATTCTCATCCCTAGATGGATCAGGAGTACGTCATCATGGATGTGCAGCCTACAAATCTGTAACAAAGCGATGCATTCAGGTCAACGTGGATCAAAGTCTGTGGGGAATATTTGCAGCACCTTGTTGAATTTATGGTGCAAAGACAGAGCCAATCCTAAAGGAAAAGGGAGTCCAAGTTCGTACTAGCACAGCATACCTAATAAAGTGATCAATACAACAAATGTGTGGCATTTTTGCAGTTTCAAGACATAGCACATTCTCCTAAATAATATGCTTAAACACCTCCCATGCTCTTATCTTCATACCATGCCTGCTAAATACAGACCTAAAATCAAACACCACCCGCTCTTCTGCTCTTCCAGTTGGTCGTCAGATATTGAAGCTGCATCTGGCTCACAGGTATCAGGACTGATTTAATGCTGATATAATAGAATTTTTTACATGCACGACTGCAGGAAGGCTGTAAATTCAATAAACGGGGATATGTCCTTGAGGTGGCCTTGCTGCTTTTACTTGGCATACACATTATTGGAATTCATTTGATTTACATGCTTTTTTCACCTCATTGGCATGACATAAGATTCACACAGGAATACTTTGTAGACAAAGACCGAGATGATGAAACTGGGTCAGAATATGAGAGATTTTTGGTTGTTTTGGAAAGAGATTTGTTGCATAATTCAGCAGCAAGTTTATGACTCACCTTCCCTCTCTTGTATGATGTGATAAAGTAATGCAACAAAAGAGGGAAGCAGGCTACGCTAACACTTGTGCAGCCTTTCTCTTGAGGCGCTGCAGCTTATTTAGCAGGAGCGAATACATCAGTTTGACTTTAAGAACATTCACAGCCACGGCTCCCTCTCTGCTGTGGGGTTTCTGTCTTGCTTCCTCCGCTAACTATCACAGGCGGGAGAAAAGGAGTGTGAGGGCTTGCAGTGACAGCCGAGGTTGAAGGTTGCTCGCTTTGGAGCTATGAGACTCCTGGAGTGAAACACAACTCCGAAACAAACTGAAATCACATTATAACGCTGCATCGAGATGCGTTACTTTGCTGAAATGATGGGGTATTACTTGTGCGGTGGAGTTGACCCTTATTTCCCCTCAGAAGAAGAGAATAATCGGCAATATGCGCCTCGTCCTGACAGTTGTTTCTGTCTGCAGCAAAAATCCTCAGCAGCTGCAAATCTTGTTGAATCTGGCCCCTGATTCAGTCCTTTTTTTGCACAGATGCTGCTTTCTCCTTAACTACCTCTGCAGCAGTCACGTACTGTGGCAGATGTCAATCCTGATGCTTCAGAGACAACAACTGGTAAGCAATTCATGTTAATGAAGCAGCAGCAAAAAAGCTGAGGTTTGCCGATTCTTAAACAAGCCCTGCACGTCATGTTGCTTCCTCATTTGTGAAACCTGAAGACAACACTGTTTTCCAGCACCAGACTGCTGTTAATGGAGCCTGCCTCAAGCTAATCCCAACTTTAAACAGTGCAATTAACCCCGTTTCCAGGGAGGGAGGAAAAAAGTTCACTCACATTTCAGACATCACATTTTTTTTCCCAGAGGCAAACACCCAAAACGGTGTTCAACGGTACGCCTCTTTCCCTCTTTTGGTTAGTTAATTAGAGATGCTTTTGCACCAAATTGGAAAACAAGTCTGCAATTTTTGATCACTTAAAGGTTCATTGGGCCTAATATCTTGTGTATTCTTTTTCATATTAGAGTTTAGATTTCTTTTTAGGTGTTTTTGTGAATTTCTTAAAGAAAAGTTTGAAGGCTGAACTGATAAAAAAGTTCTCTTCTATCTTTCTGACATACACTTCAGTGAAGGGAAAACTTGGAGCATCTTTCACTTGAACCCACACATACAGCAATGCCTCTCTTCTTTAAGTCCCTTAAAGACATGCTTCTCTGTTTGAAAAAAAAACACACTTGTAGAAATAAGCTTAAAAACGGTATAGGTTAGACACTTGCGTTGAAATCAGAAGAAAAGTGCCGATCTTGAGACTGGCAAAGTCAAGAAATCAGTTACTGACTAAACATAAAGAAAAAATGATCATGCGAGATGGTTCATCAAGGTGTAAAGTCAGAAAAGTGATTCCATGACAGTGTTTATAAGAGCTCTACCACTTGTGAAAATCAGGGTCTATTTCTACAATAACAATGTTGATGCAGATGAGAGTAGCGCAAACAGTGGCAATATGAATATAGACAAAGGCGGGTGTCCATATTTGTATCTGTATTTGTATTGTTATGTTGTCAGTATTAATAAAGATACAGATGATGATACAGATAGTACAATGAGTTATGATACCAGTAGATATCACAGAACAGATAATGCTACCTATAACAAAACAGATACAGACTGTACAAAATATACCAGTAGTACTGCTCATAAGAATGTTGGAAACGCCCTGGTGGAGTTTTGTACTCTTGGAGCACTTCTTGTGTTCAGTTTATCTATGTGATGTACTGTAGAAGCGTTACTGATGGTGTATTTTCGGGCTGTGTGTAGGGGAGAGACAATCATTTCTTCTAGTATCATGCCGATCAAACCAGCCTTGCCAATCATGTACAGTTGTGCACAATTGCCATGGGAAATCGGAATGTGTGACTGGAGCATAGCACAAAAAACTGTCTCAGTGAGAGTTTAATTTTAGTTAAGCTCTTGAGCACTTCTGTGTTCAGTTTATGTGATGTATATGTAGAAAGAAGCATTGATGGTGTATTTTCGGGCTGTGTGTAGGGGAGAGACAATCATTTCTTCTAGTATCATGCCGATCAAACCAGCCTTGCCAATCATGTACAGTTGTTCAGGCTCGTACAGGCCAACACAAATGTTCAACATGAACTTTTCCAAAGTGTTAAAGCTAGGGTTGGAGATCTGATTTAGATACACTTTTTGATATACTGGTTAAAATGGTCTTTATGACCCGATGGTAATCAACTCATAATGTGTTCTTAAAACAGAGCGAAAAATATCCGCTATCTACAGCAGGAGTAAAACAGGGAAAACCCCAACCAATAATCTTGCAGGGATACCTTTTTTTACACCAATCAAATCCCGTCGCCATTCTGCATGCCTGCTGCGCGTGCATTTTCCCGGCGTGCACAGACAGTGCGTGTAGCATGTAGCATGTAGCATGTAGCATGTAGCATGTAGCATGTAGCGTGTAGCATGTAGTGTGTAGGGAACAGACTCCGCTGGAGAATGCTTACCTTTCAAGTTTTGTCTTTGAAAATAAGGGAAGTCCGCTGTGAGCTGTCCCACAACACCAACCAAGCTCCAGCATCCCTCACATTTTAAGACAGATGTACAAGAAATCTAAAATAAACTCTTTGTTTTTCTAAGTTTGTTCCGCTGTTGGCTCTAATCTCGCGAGAACTGCCATCCATGCTACTGCAGATGGCAGTTCTCGCGAGACTTCTTCTTCTTCGGTGGTTGGCATCCATCATTTTGGAGCATTACCGCCCCATTCAGGCAAGAGACAGAGCTCAGTTTGGAGAGGCAGAGGAATGTTTTTATTATGATATCGTCACACGGGAGAATTACAGGAGAATACTGATACAGCAGGACAGGAGAAAAGAGGAGAAAATACGGAAAATACGGTAGTTTCATGGCCAAAACAGGAGATTTGACAGCTATGTGGAGAATGGCAAAGGAACTACCTATACCCCGATCAACATCGGCTGTGAGTACTAACTGACTTTACATGTTTGTTTGGTGTTTTCTTCGTGATGACTGAGACATGACTTGGTGTAGTGTGAAACAAACACGTTGTGCTGAGGGTTTGGAGCTGAATTGGCGGCTGCGCGCGTGCATGTGAGCGGGGGGTGGGGCTAGGTGGAGCCCTGAGGAGATGCTACTTTCAAATTCATGCTAGTTTTCCAAAATCACCAACCCCAGCTTTAAGTTAGCCTCCTTTAATAAACCATTACGCCTTTGAAGCTCTTTAAACATATTCAAAGGTAATTAAGATGACTATAATAAAACAGTTCAGTGCTGTCTGTTAAGTTCATTTCTTTTTTAGGTCATAATGGAGCATCAGTGTTGATCTCTGCTTGTTTCATATCTAGCTTCTCACATGAGCTCAAAGTTCTGGTCCACCTGACACTGCAGTGCTGATCTTTTATCAACGCTTTTGGCTTTCAAAATTCTAAAAAAGACTTAAGATAATTTGTCATCCTAATATCATCAATTAACTGAACTACATCAAGACTGTATCTAAATGAGTGACCTGATCTCCTCTCATAGTGAGCCATATTTCTGCAGGTGGATCTGACAGGCCAGATGATGCTGTGATCGTTATAGATGAGTGCAATAAACTTCAGACCGTCAAAGCATCATTATGCAGATGGCGGAACAGCTGATGGCTTTCTGAGCCTTTTGGTTGCCAAAAAAAGCTTCACTTCGAAAATACTGAAGTCAGGGATTAGGATGGAAGTCACATACTGGGGGAATGACTCATTCGCACACACTAAAAACGCTGCTGCCAAGGTGTCTTTGGGGGAATTAAAAACTATAGTCAATCCGACAAAGCTCAGAAGCAAATGGCAAAAAGCCGTCAAGTCTCTGTGTAAATGTGAGACGTACAGGCGGTGTTATAAATAGGCATGCTCTCTCCGAGAACCTTAACTTCTGAAAAAAGTTTTAGGGGAAATATATGTGATCTCTGAATGAAGGCCTGTGATCAAAGCCTGTCGTTGTTGTCAAAATATAACAAGCGAGTGCAATACTGATGCAACATTTGCTCCAAGTTGGATCCGTCAACTGAGTCTTAATGAGTCCAAAAACAAAACACCAACCAAACTTAAATTTTTCAATCTTTAAACCTCCTCAGAATGAATTAAATCGCTGTTGTGAAATTTAAGAACATGAAATCATCATTCCAATGCCAGTGTCTTCACCCGCTCTGCCAACATCCGTTCTTTCCCCCAACATTTCTACTTCTATTGCCTGCTTAAAAATGTTGTGATTCCTTGACACCTCTGTTGACAGCTTGGTGCATCTTGCCAGAGCACAAGGCAGCAAAAGCATCACTTCAGTCCAACCCCCACAAGGAGCCCCTGCAGGTTCACTTTCAGCTTCTCCCTGACTTTAAGCCAATAGAAGGAAGAGGGAAGTATTTCGGGAAAAGTGTTTAACTTGGAGCTGAATCACATATGGTTTCGGCGTTGGAGTGGCAAAAGTTTGAGTGACACAATCACTCCTAGAGGTCAAACAGGAACCATTTAAAGTATTAATAATAATAACTATTTGCATAGTACTCTTCAAAAACAGAGGTTTACAAAGTGCTTAAAACAACAGGCTGAAACATACAGACACCAAAGCACAAGATATTCAGCACAAAAGGAAATAACAAACCAAAGAGCTCAACTTAAATCCAAAACCATGTCATCAGCTTATATGAAAGTCAGCAGAGTTCCTATGCACTAAAAAAATGGGGTCATTTTCACACTTCAACCGTCAGAGAGAGTTGTTCCAATACAAGTCAGCATTTCTTTTTTGGCTAATTTTGTTCAATTATATATGAACACAGCTTTCAATCTCTGTCCCAGCACAAAAAACAGACCCAAGCTTTCAAGTAACCCTTGGAGTGACTGGTTTGCAGTGAGGACTCAATCTATCCAGCAACCAGTGACACGTTAACTCATCACATTCATTTGTGAATCTAAATTGATACATATATTAGAGAGTATTACCTGATGCCATTGTGCCTAATCCATTTTTTTTAGCACCATTCTATCCTTTCCCCTTTGCTCCCCTGACTTCTCCTTGTCCCCATTTTTGTCTTTACCTTTATGTTGCCTTTAATTTTGCATAAAGTTCATATTAGCTTTACAACAGGTGATCTGATTATCCTAATTCAAATGTTACCCTGTAAATCTCCATCATAGCACCCTGATAAATTCCTACAATTATTCATTGACCAGAATACTGCTGTGGTATTTTATTGAGGAACGTTGTGGGATGGTTGGGGTGGGAAGGACGATGGGTAGAACACTTCAGACAATGAAACCGTTATAATGCAACAAATGTGCCAATGTTAACTTTTAGCTATAATGTGTGTTGCAAACAAGAGCATTATTATGGAGAAAAATGAAAAACCATTAAAAAAGTGTTTAAGTGCCAATGCCAGTAGTCAACAAATCAAGCACCTGAGGTGTGACGTCCATGCTCACCTTCAGGGAGTAAACGATTGACTTTTTCTAATCATGTTTTGCTCCTGCTGCTCCATCATCCTCTTAAAAAGCTGTGGAAGAATCTCAGAAACTTTGTTTTCAGTCCTTTGATCTTTAAAGCCTGTTGTATCATAATTGAAACATACTTACATGATGTCTTTATCTAATCAATATGATCAAGAAATGACTAAAAATACATCTGAATACAATCAGATAAATGATAAAACATGTCAAGTGGATTATCAGCAGCAAAAACACCTCAAGTTTCAAATGTGACACAAAAAAACATCTATGTTTAATTCTATGGATTTTTTTTTTTTAATTTTATTTATTTTTATTTCCGTAGAAAATGAAATAAACACTTCAGCTGCACAAAAAAAAGAAATCTGGCTATAATTTGTGTTTTCAGGCTTTAAAGGCTTGAGTTAAACATGTTGATCTTGTGTTGAAGTTTGTTGTGGGATTTGCACTGAAAAGAGGAAAATAGATAAACTTAATGAGCTAAACAAACCTGCACAAGATTCTTAATGTTCAGTCAGAAACATTATGACACTGATATGTTGGCTAAGTAAAACAATTTCTTATGTGTTCAAACATAATTTAAAACATGGAAATGTTTAATTTTGCAAAATCCTTGAATAAATAATTTTAAGCAATGGTTAGAGTTGTTTGTTTTCTCAGTAATATGAAAAAGTAAGAGCACTGCATTACCTAACTTAATATTTTTTAATTTTTTCCGGTCATTACTTACTTTAAGAACATACATACAAAAGACAAGGACAAAAAGAAATTTGAATGTTGGTTGCAGTGGGCCATACAAAGTAAAGTTGAAAACAAAAATGAAAATCTCTTTAGAGTTCAGTCTAAAGGGAAATACCAGTCTCTTTATGAGGTGTGTTTTATTTACTATGGTAGTCCAATCATCCTTAGATGGTGGTGATTCCTACAGCCACCTCCTATGTTTGCTTTTTGCTTAGACACTGTTCTTAAACATACAGAGTTTACCTGTACTAAGAAGTCCAAAGAAAATTCCCCCATCATTTCACCACCACACTGAGATACTGATACAAGGAATGATGGATTCATGCTTCCACAATGTTTATAGCAAATTTTGGCTTTTCCACTTTTCTTCTGTTGTCCAGTGTTGGTCAACCCATGCAAAATGTAGTCTAGTTCCTGTTCTTAGTTGACAGGACAGCCACTCAGTGTGGTCTCCTGATCCCATCTGCCTCAACATCTGAGGTGTTGTGAGTTCAGATATGGTCTTCTGTAACGTCTTGATTTTTTAGTTACTGTTCCTTCTTTCATCTAATGCCTAAATGTCATCTTAAACAATGTACAACTACATGGTTTGTATATGAAAAATACAATGTAACTTCATCATTTTCAACTTTCAAAGTATGGACACATAATTGTCTTTTGATTCTCTTGTCATTTATAAAAACAAATAAACTGAATGCGATCGAAGATTGATTTGTAGTTTGCTCTCCTCTGACTGCTAGCATCAACAAGGCATTTTTCCCCAGAGAACTGCTGCTCACTAGACATTTTCTCTTTTTTGGATCAAGCCATGTAAATCCTAGAGAGGGTTGTCCATCCCAGAGAGGATCAAAACTGTTTGAAAACCTCACGCCAGTCGTTCTGATATAATGTTCAAAGTCACTCGACTCTTAATTCACCATTCTGATGCTCAGTATGAACTTCAGCATTAGGGATGGGAATCGAAAACCAATTCCAGTTGAGAATCGTTAACAGCTCCATCAAAGAATCGATATCATTAATCTTTTTGTTAATCAATTCCCTTATCAATTCCATTCAACTGACAGGGTTCAGAAGCGTCAGAATTGTGGCTTAATTTTAATTACACCTACTGCACAACCTTAAGTGAGTGGAAACACCAGCAACTTGCAGAAGCAGTTATCTATACTGTGATGTACAGTATGTTTAGCATTGTTGCCACTGGAAATGAGACCATTTGCCCACATGCAAAATTTGATGGAATCGATAAGGGAATCGTTAAAGAATTGGATCGATTAGCAGCATTGGTATTGATAAAATCTTATCAATTCCCATCCCTATTCAGCATGTTGTAAGTGCTTGTTTACATGCTTAAATACATTGAGTTGCTGCTGTGTGGTTTGTTAATGAGCCATTTTGTCTTGCCAGAAACTGACAGAGAAATGTTTGTATATCATATTGATAATAGTGAGTTTGAAATATAATTAAAAAAACAAATTTTGTGCATTCTTTCTTAAAAAAAAACACAAAAGTCAAAACTGTGCATCACCTCATATCGAACAGAACAAAAATCCCAATTTCCTGCATCGCTGATAATTACAGGTGATATTTAGAGCAGTTTTTAATATTTAGTGGTGCACCTGTATATAAGTGCGACTCTCGACATTCCTGTGAAAGGCTAAATGTTGTTCCCCAGAGAAAAACAAGACTCTCCATAAATAATTGTTACCCTATCAAGAGAAATTACGTCTAAGAGCCACTTTGCATAACTCGATCTGACACGAGCTACACGTACTGTACACACACGCACGCACAGACACACAACAGGCTGATCACGCCTCAGGCTTTAGAACACAGTATAGATTATGAGTCACAGCCACTCATTAGCAGGGGACCAAACAGAGTGGCTGCATTAAAAGAGGTCATTCCTGGTTGACTGACTCCATCACATACATCTTGATCCCAAGGTGTCACCGAGGGCGACACAGTGACTGTATCTGTGCGTGTGTGCACATGTTTGTAACTTTTAACTGCTAATGGCATTGACAAGAGCTGTGAATTTTGCTTGGAGCAAAGGCCATAACGTGCAAATTTATGTTGATATCAGTAGTTGGATACGCTCCGTGTTTTTACCCCTCTGTGTTTGTTCAGGGCTGAGGGCTTTTAATTCATTACAACTATGAATGTGTGCCACACTGAAGGCAATATGGAGGAGCAGTGAGGCATGAATACACACACTAATAACTCTGCAAATTAATATTAAATCCTTACAACCATACTCTATCATTGCATGATATAAGCAAATTATCTTGCCATTAAAGTTATGTAATGTAATAGTGTCAATTTTATGTCATGTTGTAATTGTTTATTGCATATTTTAGATGTTTGCTTTTTGTTTGGTTCAAGTTCATAGCCCACACATCCCAAGAAGTGTAAACAGCCATGCTGGCAGAATTGCAAGGTCACAGATAGCCATGACTGAGCTTCAGGCTACATGCTAATCCTAAAATACCAACATGCCCACAAAGATGATGCTAAAATTCAATACTCTGGCAGCTGTTTGGTTGACTTAGGGTATGCTAATTTATCTAAAGTTTTGAGCTTTATTGATGTGTTTTCAAATAAGACAGGGTAAGACGTGATAACTGGTATCAAAAATGTTTTATTTATGTTTCTCCAAACATCTTTTGGCTGTTGGTGACAACTGAATGAGCTGATTCAAGGAACCAGAAAAGATCCAGGCCAAACCCAGAGAGCTTTTTGCAGATGAGAAGACATCTAAAAGCAGCCTGTGGCTGATGCTGAAAAATATGTTCAAACTGGTTCAACTGAGTTTTCTTCAGTGTTTATTTGTATGAAATGTCCAGTTAGCTACTAATAGGAAAGGGCCAATGTAACATTTTGCATGTTGTTTCATTTGGACCTGACTTGAATCTGAGCAGGGTGTGCCCACTTGAGTAGTTTTACACATCACTAAACCCAAGCTAAAATCAAATTTATCTAACAAGTCTGGAGCTGATAAAGCAGCAAGAAAACAATCTGAATTGAGGACTTTTTGTCAAGATTTAATTGAATTCATTTTATCTCTAAAGGAACCATGTCCAGGCATTATCATTGAGTGACCATTAAGAATGAACTGTTTTCATTTGATGCACTGTACCAGAGTTAGTCCATAGCTTATTTATTACAGCAGTCAGCAAGTCACAATTAAAATATTAAGATCTTAGGCAGACAGCCTCCTGGGGAATATCAAAAAATATCTGTTTTGTCAGCAGCTGGTTCCAAAACATTTCTTCAATTAGTTTCTGTGGGTTAAAAAAATCTTTATTTTAAGTTACATTTGCAGTTGGAAGATGGTCAAAGGAGATTTTTGTCACTGTTTGGGACAGATAAAGTAACTGTCATGTGTCAGGGAACATGCTCTTCAGGATCAGCCTGGACTAGAAACTGTATTTGTTAATGCATTAAACATTATGAGCTCTGATTATCATCTTAGCCCTGTGGAAAAAAACTGATAATTTGTGGAACAAAGTTTTGTAACCCTTTTGTCTTGATGTACACCATTTTGCCAGATTCTTGCCAATGCCCCGCTCTATGGGACAACTTACAATGACGTTTACGAAGAAATAAAAGCCTTACTATTCTGAGAAGTGGGATGTTGAGGTTAAAGCTATTAAAACCAGATTAAGAGTCAAACACTGATATGCATGAATATCACACACTGTTCCATGTTGTATTTCTGCTGCATTGATGCAGACCAAATACTTGACATGTCAACATTGTTGAGCAAGTTCTTGTCAAAAGAACGGAAAACAGCTCTACCTCATGCTATTCACAAAGCTTTGGTAGAATTTCTGGATTCAAATCCAGATCTTGATCAACAGCAAAATCCTATCAGTCCTCTCCTGTGCCATGACCAACATGTCCTCTAAATGTCATCAAAATCCTCCGAGAACTGATTGAGTTATTAGCAAAAAGGTGGAAAACTGAGGTATCTCCAATGTTACCAAATAATTGAAAATAGTTCCCAGATTCGCGTTTGGAAATTAATCACCACCAAAATCGAATTACTTCCTCCTTTGCTATGACCAACATTCCCTAAGAATCTCATCCAAATCTGTTAATCATTTTGTTCTTGTCAAGTTCACATTTGAACAATCTAACAAACGAACTACACCAGCAAAGCACAGCCTCCTTCACTGAGGTAATCAAGATTGCTAAATTAAGGCAAAAAACAAGATTGATTGCTTCAAATGATTTTGAAATTGTTCTTACATCTACTGCATTTCATACATTTATTAGACTTAGACACTCAGAACTGTTACACTATGACATAAAATCTCTGAAACACTAGCAATAAGAGTGGAGATGGTTATATAAAAACATATAAGATACTTACGTCAATGAAAGAATGTATAAAATATGTATTGGGGCAGTGGTGATGTACAAAACCCAAAATCACTGAAGTTGGCATGTTGTGTAAATCGTACATGAAAACAGAATACAATGATTTGCAAATCCTTTTCAACTTTTATTCAATTGAATACACTGCAAAGACAAGATACTTAATGTTTGAACTGAGAAACTTCATTTTCTTTTTCAAATAATCATCAGCTTAGATGGCAGCATCACATTGCAAAAAAGTTGGCACAGGGGCATTTTTACCACTGTGTTACATCGCCTTTCCTTTTAACAACACTCAGTAAACGTTTGGGAACTGTGGAGACCAATTTTTGAAGCTTTTCGGGTTGAATTCTTTCCCATTCTTGCTTGATGTACAGCTTAAGTTGTTCAACAGTCCGGGGTCTCCGTTGTTGTATTTTAAGCTTCATAATGCGCCACACATTTTCAATGGGGGACAGGTCTGGACTACAGGCAGGCCAGTCTAGTACCCGCACTCTTTTACTACGAAGCCACGCTGTTGTAACACGTGCAGAATGTGGCTTGGCATTGTCTTGCTGAAATAAGCAGGGGTGTCCATGAAAAAGACGTTGCTTGGATGGCCACATATGTTGCTCCAAAACCTGTATGTACCTTTCAGCATTAATCGTGCCTTCACAGATGTGTAAGTTACCCATGCCTTGGGCACTAATACACCCCCATACCATCACAGATGCTGGCTTTTGAACTTTGCGCCTATAACAGTCCGGCTGGTTCTTTTCCTCTTTGGTCCGGAGGACATGACGACCACAGTTTCCAAAAACAATTGGAAATGTGGACTCGTCAGACCACAGAACACTTTTCCACTTTGCATCAGTCCATCTTAGATGAGCTCGGGCCCAGCGAAGCGAGCCTTTGTGGGTGTTGTTGATAAATGGCTTTGG
This sequence comes from Scarus forsteni, assembly GCA_036419115.1. Taxonomy (NCBI): domain Eukaryota; kingdom Metazoa; phylum Chordata; class Actinopteri; order Labriformes; family Labridae; genus Scarus; species Scarus forsteni. Next base: position 39,702,875 of record JAZDUH010000098.1, read on the forward strand.
CTTTGCATAGTAGAGTTTTAACTTGCACTCACAGATGTACCAATGAACTGTAGTTACTGACAGTGGTTTTCTGAAGTGTTCCTGAGCCCATGTGGTGATATCCTTTACACAGTGATGCCGGTTTTTGATGCAGTACCGCCTGAGGGATCCAAGGTCACGGACATTCAATGTTGGTTTTGGGCCTTGCCGCTTACGTGCAGTAATTTCTCCAGATTCTCTGAACCTTTTGATGATATTACGGACCGTAGATGATGAAATCCCTAAATTCTTTGCAATAGCTGGTTGAGAAATGTTGTTCTTAAACTGTTGGACAATTTGCTCACCCATTTGCTCACAAAGTGGTGACCCTCGCCCCATCCTTGTTTGTAAATGACTGAGCATTTGAGGGAAGCTGCTTTTAGACCCAATCATGGCACCCACCTGTTCCTAATTAGCCTGTTCACCTGTGGGATGTTCCAGATAAGTGTTTGATGAGCATTCCTCAACTCTCTCAGTTTTTTTTGCCACTTGTGCCAGCTTTTTTGAAACATGTTGCAGGCATCAAATTCCAAATAAGCTAATATTTGCAAAAAATAAAGTTTACCAGTTTGAACGTTGAGTATCTTGTCTTTGCGGTGTATTCAATTGAATATAGGTTGAAAGGGATTTGCAAATCATTGAATTCTGTTTTTGTTTACGAATACACAACGTGCCAACTTCACTGGTTTTGGGTTTTGTACTTTGGCCAAAACATGAGGACAAAGCTCAACAGTGCACATTAACTGCACTTCAACTGTTTCATCTTTATTTTACTCTCATAATTGTGGGAAGGGAATTTGGAGGGAATTGGAAACTTGTCCTACCAAATACCACCACAAATATGAAGATATTCATCATCGTGACAGAGGCCTTGAAACCCGTGTATAAACTGTAAGTCTCCCATGAGGCAGATCTTTCAGTGTGGATGGACCATTGGGCCTTGGATGTATTTTCTTGATGACAGCCTGGAGAAACAATACAGTGGCTTTCCTTTGACCTTAAACGGTAAGTAATGAAATTTGTTCGGAGTTAAAACGAACAGATTCGTAATTAGAGTGAATTTCACTTGGCAAGTACAACAGATGGGTTCAGTTAGTCAACATCCTCTTTGGCCCGGAGCGTTGAACACTCACTCTTCCTGCAGAAGTACCTCATGTAAACACAGACAAATGAGGTCCTGACCTGAATCACATACATAACAGTCTGATCAGGTTCAGATCTGGGGTCAGTCTATTAGTATGTCTGAGTTTACTCTAACCTCAAATCAACTAAATGAAGGCTACAGATAATGAGCTTTAAGCAAATCACACTTCAATCAGCTCATTAGTGTGGCGTCTAAACTTCACAACCTTTTCTATGAAGTTTGACTATTTCACTCAAAGTTGTTGAAAGTCTGGACATTTCTCCGGTACAGAACAAACACGTCAAAGACTGAAGGCTTGAAATCCCTTTGAGTGGATTCTATTTGGACGTTTTTTATTCACTGTCATCCTTTTTCCAGATGACAAAATACTCCAGAGTGAGCATTACTCATATCACTTTGACAGCCCATCACACTTTACAGCACGGCAGAGGAGAGCCGAGTGTTTTAAGCTGGATACATTAAAGTGAGAGATGTCTTCGTGCTAAGCAGGTGAGCCGTCCTCAAAAGCAAAGAGCAAAAGATGTTATCCAGGACGTGAAGGATCACTTTTCAATTTGACAGTCAGAGAAAGATGCTGCAGGAGTAGAAGCTGACATTTAGAAGTGAGTGAGCAACAGAAGTGTGCAGTAAAGTGAGAGGAATACTGTTTTCAAGCAACTCAACTACTGTACTAACACTGATCCTGTCAATCATATTTACTTTTTTCACATTTTCAGGTCTTTACAGTAATAATAGTGTTTTACCTATCACAGAGATTGGCGGCATGGCCAAAAATAAAACTTGATTCCTGATTTTTTCCCCCTCTTACAAAAAAATTTAAAAAAAAAAAAAAGAAAAAGAATCGATTTCACACAATACAGACCTGACATTTTTAGTGCTAACACATTTCACTGCTTGTTTTATGATTGAATTTTAAATAAAAACAATTTCTGATAAGAGTTTCATGATAATATTTTGTGACTGTAACGCAGCTTTCAGTGTCGGTGTTGACAATCCAAACTACATAATGTACTTACGTTTACAAAATGACAGCACACACTTTAGTTTTGGGAAATATTTCTATAAAATTAAGACTTGACTTGTATTGTGTGATATGGATTATTTTTCTTTTTTTATTATTTTTTTGTAGGAGGGGGGGGGGGAATCAAAAATTAAGTTTTATTTTTGGCGACTGTCGTAATGTTCCAGTCACCTCAGAACTGGGTGTGACATCATCTCCGACTTATCGGCGTTCCAGTTGAAGTCAGAAAAAAACATGCCGATCTACCAGGCTATTGTTAGCTGTTGTTAGCACGTCCTGCGTTGTTGTTCACAGATATCACATGAAGAATGTGATTATCACTATGGCAGCATTTTTGTAAATGTAAGTCTAACAATACTATGTATACAGCTGATCTAGAGCGACACACCCCAGTCAGAAGTGCAAATAAATTGATTATTACAGGAGCTAAATAACTGTTTACACTGGGGGCATCCATCTTCGATTGTCAACTCGGGGGTGGCGAGGTTTCATCGAGTTTCCAGTAGAAAATTCCGACTTTGGGGGACGTTCCAGTTGCAGTTTCCTACTCGGAACATGGAAATTCCGACTTCTGACTACAACTGGAACGCACCAAAAGACGTGACACAAGCCAAAGCGTGTGTTTGTTGTGATGCTAATAAATGCAGCTCGGACCTTCCTCAGAACTCTGCATTGCTTTACAACTTCTTTTTTCAACAACTTACAGGATGCAAAGCAACCAGGTAATGTATCTCTTTCTAGTTACGTAGCGGTAGTTTTTGATGTGTGACAACAAGCAATTTTTGGAAAACTTGTTATGGTAGTTTTGTAGCCAGCTGTCTTACCCGACCACTTAGCTAAGGAATAGCATTTATAGATAACCTATTATGATGCTATAAAACTCATCCTAAAGTGTGTATTTCGATCAGGCATATATAGAAAAGTGAGACTTTTGTAATTACTTAGAAACTCCTCACAGTCCCTTTAAGATTTAAAGTTTTCTGTAAAGAAAACATTCAAACTAATCAATTAAACCAATATATTTTCCAGCCCTACCTACTCAGATGAAACTGATTTCAACTTAAGGACAGGTTTGTAACTAAATTTCAGTTTATGTACATCACTAAGGTCAGCCTGACACATCTGATGAAATGTTCCACGCCATCTGATTTATTCCCCATTCACCTGGGAAACATCCCATGGAAAGTGATCAGGAAGGCCAGGGCATTTAGAGAAGGTCGAAGCAATTTCATGAATGTTTTGTCTGTCACATTCATTTGGAAGTAGTCAGAGGCTAAAGAGGCATGTAAAATTTAGTCTTACCTCTCTCCTTTAACCACAAATGAAATGGACTCTGCAGGGATAAATTAAAACAGCATACTGCAGGAACTTTTACCCATGGGTCAGACTACTTCAGACATTTTTTGTCCAAAACCACCAGCTGGACTGGTTGCAAAAACTGTGTGTTTCAGCTCATGAGTGATAGTAAATAACACTCAGGATCCCATCTGGATGATTTTTGTCCTGCCTTAAACAATTTGTTCCACATGTTCAGAGTCATTGACCAACAAGAGCTGAGTGTTCCGCATGCACAATGCTCACACACGTAAATAAATCAAGAGTTGTTGCCGTGAAATGGACTACGAGACAGAGGAAAAGTTTGCTACGCTCTGCAACTGCATCCGTTTGTAATGTTTTGTGGATGGACTACAACAACAGAGTAAAAAAAAAATAAATGTTTAAGAAAAAAGGCCACCTTGGTGAGTAATTGATAGTATTTAGCACCAAGCTAACACAACACTGATCACAATATTTGTAAAGATAAAAAGAGCATAGTATTGTAAATATACTTTTTTGCTGTCTTTGGCTTTGCCTCTCTTTCCTTCAGCTTCATCATGTAAGCAATGAAGTGCTGTCTGGTCAACCAACCATATAGTCTGCCATGCTTCCATAACCATGACAAGAGACAAATAATAATGCAGTACGTGTAATGTAAATGCAGTCTTGTCAGGAAAGTTTCTCTGAAACGTCAAGTTTGAGCAAATGTCAGATGTTGTAAGCGTCAGCTGGGATGAAGTTGTTTACAAAAGTCATGGGTCAACAAAAATGTCAGAGCTGAGGTCTGAGTGGGTGTTTTGTTGTTTTAACAGACAGACTCTGACAGTGTCAGTCCTAAAACAATTTTAGATGTATAAAGAAGCAAAACATATATTGTTTTTACTTGCTTCACCAATGATTCAATAATAATGATACAGACACTACTATTAAGTTGCTGGGTTTGACAGCAGTCTTTTCTACCTACCGGAGAGTCTACAGTCACTCTTGTGTCACAAAACACCTCAAAGCGTGAAGATCGACTCCGTTAGCATGCACAGCGAGTTAAGCAACCTTCAAAGCCAAACAGATACAGTACATATTCACAAGAGTAAATCCACCCTTACAATGTAGGTGCACCAGTCTGAAGATATGATTGGACTTGGTATGACTTCAGTCAAACAAAAAAAAAAGCTTTTTCTAACAGATTCCTGTTTTGATTCACTGTTCTGAAGATGTTGTTAACATTCTCACAATGGTGTGCTCACAGTTGCAGGAAAATAGAACAACCAAAACATGTAAATTTCATCCTGAGGTGAGCATTTATGACTACATCATGGTTTGTACTTCTGCATCAAATCTATGCTACATCTACAACATGGTTCCCAACGCTGTTCTGAGCATTTATATTTGTGTGTTGGTGTGTTCATATTGTTATATATATAGCAGTTCTCTACCAAAACACTAGCAGGCAGTATGGTATGACCTCCTGTCCTGACGGATTCTCGGCTTGTTTGTATAAAAGAATCCATGGTGATATAAACAGGATGAATAACACTGAGGTAAAGAGCCAAAATATTGCAGCTAACTTCAATGCAATTATTGAATTAAAAAAGAAAAGAAACGAGAGAAGAGACATCTGAGGAGTTGATATTTATGGCTGCTGGCTGGGGCACAGGAAGGGAACTTTTTTGGCACTAGTTCAGCCATTGAATAAGATATGAATGAGGAAATGTACTTCTTGTATTAAGGCAAGTAAATTTAAAGTGCCAGGTTGTACTGTGCAGCCATTTTATGACCTTCCAGCATCTGGAACAGGGTCAGAGACTGGAAGTTCCCTGCTGTGCAGTGGACGATCACAGGGACTGCACGCAGCGTCGTTCTGACATTCAGTCACATTTTGGGGAACGTGTGTTGAAAAATGTTGATTATTTTGATTGATATTGTTCCAACAGTAATTAGGGATGATTAGTCATTGATCTGACAACATCTGTGCAAGAATTTTCAGTAATCCTTTTTAAAGTGCTTATATTGCATTGTGATGCAGCTAAGGCTGTGTAAATGCAAATGATATTTCATATAAACTGTTGAATTAATCAATATGATATGACTGAAAGTTAAAGATCAACTTGATCACATAAATCATACTATATATATACAATAAATGTATGTCATGACTTTTTATTTTGCAGGGTGTAAACTAAATAAAAGGAGTGTTAGTCATATGTCAACAGAGGTTGTTAAAGTTGTTTTGAAGGTTTCAGGAATTCTGATTCACCTAAATGATCTCATTTACATTGAAAGCATGAACCGAACTGAAGGTAAGGTTTAAGAAAACCTTTAAGCAAAAAAGACAGAGACAGAAGCAAAGAGGGAAATATCTAGTTAAACAAAAATAACATTACTGTTTTTCACATTGCTAAAAACAGCATATTTAACCACCTTTGTTCTTCTAAACTTTGAGTTTAGGATAAACGACAACTTTGTGAGTCACAAACAGGAGTCACATCAATAACTGAGTAGCTGGCCAGGAAACACATTCAGAATAAAAGCATTTTATCACTGAACAGAACACACTGCAGAAGTCTTCTGCCTTATGTTGAAGCCCAGGACGACACTGAGCAGACCTGCACTGATTGAGCCTAAGCACACACAGAGCATGAAACTCTGTGTCTCTTGAAGTACACACAGTGGTTTGCTTGCAGTCAACCCCACTTGTGTCTCATTCATAAAAACTAGCTTAGCCCTAACAAATTATGTCTTCTAGTAGACACTGCACAAGACAAAGATTCTAGGTCTACTTTGTACCCAGACAGGCACCAGTGAGGACAAAGTCTGTGTGTACACGGTGCAGGGACTTCACTCCCATCAGCCCCTGAAAAGAATATATATATTATCACACATTCATTTTGACTATAATTTTATGTCTGATAGGTCTGTGGCATCAGTGTGTGTCATCGTATCTATGAAAACTGCTGGGCTCTGCCATCTAGTGAGTGAGGGGGACCAAAACAGCTGCACTCTGGTTGGTCAAAGACATTGGCATGTTGATAGTTGCTTTCTGATTGGTCGGCACACTACGACTGAGCATGCTGGAATGTGTGAAATATGATACAATGTGAAGCCATTGCTTCAAGTACCATAAGAACGTCAGCAGGTGTCGTCTGGGTGAGAATAACTGTATATCAGTAAAACACCTTTGAAAATGTCGACAACAAGAGTAAGTTACCCAGCAGCATGCAAAAGAAAGGTGACAGAAGTGGCTGTGGTAGTGGGTAACAGTGAAGCTGGTATGAAATTTGGTGTGAGTGAAGCTAACATTCTCGATTGGAGGATAAAGAAAGCAGAGATAATGAAGGACAGACCATCATCAAAAACTTTCTGGGTGTTTGTCTGAGTTGCTAAGGTTTGGGTAAAATTTGGGTGCGTGTTATATTTTAGCACAGCATTTTTCCTGGAAATAATGGGATGTGTGTTATAATTTAGGGCATATTATATTTGGGAAATAACAGTTAGTGTATGTTTGTGTGTATGCTGCAGAAAGAACCTAGGTTGAAGCTTTAAAACTCTGCTTAATCAATCTAACCCTGAGTCCGCCAGTTGAAACTAGATTCACATTTCATGTTTATGACTACCATACTCTATTTTCTCTATGAATAGTAAATTTGATTTACAGACATATAAAACCTTCACATATCGTATACAACTAATTATGTGCTTGATCACTCTGATGAGACATTTCTTCAGAGGTGAAGCAGACTTGGTATTGTCAGTCATCATATAAGGACTGGGATCTGTGTGACAGTACAGAGCCCAGTGCCAAATGAACATATGGAAACAGTAAGTGAGATGAAGCATGGAGCTGTGTTGTGGCCTTGCCTTGGTGACGAATGTCTGGAAGGGTGACTATTTTAAAACAGCTTTCATTTACAACCCTACCCCACCCTGTATTTTCCTCGCCAACTACGCTGGCTACCAGTTAACAACACTGGCTCTTTGAATAGGGCCCCACATCCTGTCAACAACAGGCCCTTTGTCATGATTGTTATATAACAGCTTCAGAATGATTCAAAAAGACAGAAATGCCGGGCTAAAAATATATGTGGACTGCTTTTTGCAGGTGAGATTAAAACCTGAGCATGAAGGCCACCTATGAGGCATGCCCCGGGCGAGCCGAGGGCTACCAATGAATAATGCAGAGATTTTACAAAAATAAACGTGAATGTGCTCTGTGGGTGAAGGGGAGGGCGGTGGAGCTGAAAACAAATGGGTGGAGCTGATCGGTTTGATGTAAATTTAATGAGAGATTTAAGCCTGCAGATATTTTCTGTGTGTGTGTCCACTCAGACTGCGCACAGCTCTCACCCAGATAATTCCCTTAAAGCGAGTGTAATGCAGCGGGTTTCCCTGAGCCATCACTTTTCCCCCCTCTATCCTCTTTCTTCCTTTCTCATTCATTTCATCGGCCTCCCTCCTAATCTTCCCTGGGCTGTCGACCTCACAGAGACAGAGGACACACTCAACCATTCAGCCGTAGCTGCTCATTCACATGGGAGAGAAAGCTTTCCTTGTTCAATGCGTTCAAGTGTTAGCCTCTGTCTATGTGTGTTTGTGTATGTGTGTGCATTTTTATGGTGTTGCTTGCTGCATGATATTGGACTCACCAGCTGCTGAGGGGCAGATTTTCTCCAACTAATCCATAGTGGTACCAAAAGACAATCAGTTAGCAAGCGTGGTGTTCCACTCAGCTTTATTTTGATACACATGTATGGGGAGTCTGTGATTCAGCGCTGAGTGATGATGATTCAATGGCTTAAAGGGGGAATGTCACCCACTTTCCAAGTAAAACATGTTGGCTTCAGCCCCTCCAGCGACTGGCAGGCCCAACTGGGAGCAGGTCACTTGAAGTTTTACCTTGGACGGCTATGTGTCATGCTCCGTTTTACATATACAGTGAGAGAGGACATGAGGACAGAGGGCAAACAACATCTCTTTTCAGCCCAGCGACAAGTGACCCTCCTCAAATTAAACTGTGCATAATCCTGTTTAAATCGGCTCATGAAAAAGCTGAGCCTTCATCTTTGTGCTATGGTGAGCTGTGGATCCAAATGATGTGTCACCAGGTTGTACATTTATCAGTGACGTTGCTGCATATTTTCATACTGTGTTGGAAAATGGAGCACAGAATGTTGCCAGCTGAGTAACACTATCATGTGCATAATCCTGTTAGATGTTAATATTAAAAGGAAAACAAAACGCTTCTAGCTGAACTGGCATTCTTAACAATTATCTTTTACACCATGAGTTCTGGCTAAAACCACTAATGTTCCTACGGTAGGGTATGATGAAGTCAGTTGAATGTAAATTCTGGGGCTGGGACGATTCACTTTTCTCCCGATTCGATTTATTCCAATTTTTTTTAGGTGCCGATTCGATTTAAATTTCGATTCTACGATATTTTGCCATCTTTAGTTAGCTTTTTTAACACCACCGAAAAAGATGAACAATGATGATGCCTCCAGACTATATCAGGAAAAATACACATCACATGTGAGTTTGTTTTAAGGACTTATTCAGCAATATATTTTAACCAGCTGTTTATACTCTCTTTTCAAAAGCCTGGATTACATATAAAAGTGGCTTATTAACCCTTTAGGCACCAGAGTTTTTTCAAGAAAATATTAAACTTTGCTATCAAGATTTGAAAAGGCTATAGTTTCAAAGTGGTTAGTTTTCCCACCCATCATCATCACTGTAATTTACGGGCCGAGCATGAACGCCTCTGCTGCCTTCACTGTGCTTTTACCCCTGGCTTCTGCCCAGAGCTCCGCGGTCTTTCTCATTCCCGGTAACACCATCACTTTTCGCGGTGTTTTGAGCTCCCCTGCATCCCAGACACCGACTTTCTCGGCACTCGCCGATGACTGCCACGCCGGCCAGGTAGAGTCAAAGCATCGGCCTCAGTATGTGCTGCTTGGGGACTGTAATGGCGTGCGGACCCGCTCCCGCACACGTGCCGCCAGTTTCGTCCTCACTGGACAACTGACCGTCATCCTCAGAGAGTAATATTCCTCAGATTCAGAGCCAGCCAGTACTTGACAAAGTACTCTCAGCATTGTGAGTACTCTTACTCTCTCTATCACTCTGTGTGTGTCTCACTCTCCCTCCCTCTCTCTCTCTCTCTCTGCTCCGCTCTACAACCACTGCAGCCACACTCGCGTCCCTCGGTCCGGTGTGTGTGTTCTAAAATAAATATACCCCAAAACTTTGAATAGAAACCTGTCACCTGTCCACTACCTGCTGGTGAGAAGTAGTAACACTATTCAGCACTATTTTAAAAGCCATGGCCTGTTTTATTCAGCAATGTCGCTTGCTGCGATTATGCGACTTTAGCGTCTAAAGAGTTTGTGTGTGTGTGTGTGTGTGGGGGGGGGGTGATTTTTGAACAAAAAAATTGATTTAAAAATCGGCAGACAAAAAATCGTGATACTTATGTGAATCAATTTTTTCTCCCACTCCTAGTAAATCCAAAGTCTCATGTCTGATACTCAAAACGTAAGAAAACATTTGGTCAAGGCTGACAAAAGTGGCATCTGCATGTTCATGCTAGTTAGACACTGCTCTCATCAAGCGGTTATCAGCGATTTCATTCTCTATAAAATACTGAGCTGTAACACAAGACATTCATGGTTCAGTAAGCATGTATGAACTGCAGTATTTTTGATTGGAGTACAGTCAGCTTTTTATTTATTGTTTACTTTTTCTCTCTGTATGTGTGCCTGACAGACAGCACTCAGGGGAGAGGAAACTCCTGCTGCAAGTAGCTGTGTGCCTAAATTTGGTCACGACATTACTCTACGACTACAACATGTGGATAATCTGTTGTGGGAGTAGGGATGAACCAACATTTCAAAACCATAAACATCAATTATGTTTAAGCTCATCAATACAGCTTTCAAGAGCACAAACCTCTGCCAAGGTAGCCCACATACTGCTGTGACATCTATAAGCCAGAGTTCAACAATAAAGTTACCATCATAATATGATTATTTGGCACTGAGAACCCACACCGAGCACTCAGAATCATGTTGATATCATAATTAGACAGCTATCCCTCTTTCACAGGGATGCTGGTTTGACAGTGGTTACTGGTTAGGGGTTAGCAACCAGGCACGTCCCATTTATGTACTTCTGACGGCTCAGTTTCTAACCCCAACTCTCTCACTCCCTTTCACAAGCCTGTCCACTGTCATTCCCTGTCATCATTTTAAAGTTGGGCCATAACCAACATCTCTTAAACATTTCAGCAAAACCGTCCAGCAGTTTTTGTGAAATCTTGCAAACAAACAAACAGACAAACATATACCATCAAAAACATAACCTCCTTGGCAGAGGTAATAATATCATAAAAAAAGACAATTAGATCAATGGATAAATATGTTTTAACAATATGTTCAAATCCATTCATTATCTATGCTGCTTATCCCAGCTGACACTGGGCGAGAGGCTGTACACACTGAACTGGTCTCCAGTCAATCCCAGGGCCACCTACATACACTCACACTCATACCTAAGGGAAAGTTGGAGTTGCTGATCAACCTACTGAGCAAATTTTTGGTCTGTGGGAGGAAGCCGGAGCACGCACACACAGGAAGAACATGCAAACTCCACACAGATAGGCCCTGACCAAACCAGGGATCAGACCAGCGACCTTGTTTCACACCACCTGCTGCACCACCCTGCCACCTCAGTCTCGATTACTTACAAATAACTTTGAATGTCTTTTAGGTCATCAGCTGCTTGTTCTAAGTCTGAGATGATGAAAAAGGGCTCAAGTTGAATTTTTGCCTCAGATTGTTTTTGGTAATCATCCAAAACCCCATGGATGGGATGGACATGATGCAAAGGTCAAGGTTGGTCTCCAAAATTGTCATTTCTGCTCTGAGTGACTCACTTTTTATAATGACAAATGTGAATGAGTCATTTTAGCACATTCATTAAAAATTGAATGAACTGACCAGCTCTAGCTTTTATGATCTGAATATTCCATGTTAGTTTTGGAAAACAGTGTGATTTTGTCTGCTTTACTCATGAGTCTTTCACTGAAGCTTGAAGTTTTTAGTCCAAATGCTAATTTTCTCAGGGAAAGTTACCCGAACGACTTAAGCTGGATCAAAAGCAGCTTTCTTACCTTGGTCTCCAAATCCCCTTCGACCTCTTTCTTCATATTCATATTTCATATTCAACAGACAAACAGACTGGGAGTGTCTCCAATGGTTAACTTAAAGCACTGTTTGTTGACTTGTTTTCAGCCTTTTATTAGCTCCACAAACATCCACCAAATTGACTCTGCATTTAGCTTTGTTTTATTGCAGAGGATGAATATGAGTGCACATATGGCGCCTCAATAATAACGAGGACAACAAACAAAAAGCAAAGGCTGCGAGGGAACGACTAAACACACAGGACTCAGACAGAAGGGGCTCCACTTAACAGACTCTAAAAAGAGGAACATTTTGGGGTAAACAGTCTAAAAATAGACTGCAGCATTGATGGCAGGAGATGAATGATTGTGCACAAACAGCACAGCAGTAAAATACTCACTAAGCAGAATGCAGGGTGAACTCCTGAGACAAAATAACTTGCTTGATTATTAAATACCCATTAATCTCCCTAAAAATTAACTCTAAGAACCTTGCAGGAGAATTTTTTTACCACTTGGTCTTAACATGATTATGATGTTTTAATAAATGTTTCAAATACATTATTTTCAGAGAAACAGTATAATTTAAATCAAAGGAAAAGTATGTCAAAAAATAAACCAACAAACAAAACTGAAAAATTTTAGCCAAACATTTTAAGCATTTAACTAAAGTGGGGTACACACACATATGGATTTTCTAAATCTGCAGAGATTTTTTATCTGTTGGAGACTCCACATATGACGAAAAATCAGGCACTAAACAGTTTTGATCGCACTGTGTGTGGTTTGCACAGATAATCTCAACACAGCAAACCAAACACATAACCATTCTCTCCCGTCACTGATATGACCCATTTGAGAGCTGATAATTGGGATAAATTCACTCTCAACACACCTCAGACCGCAGGATAATCTTTTAGGATAATTTTGTAAAACAGAATATAATCAGGCTTGTGTCGTCCTTGGTCGGTAAGAAAGAAAGTTGGGACAAAAACAGCCCAGTAATCTATGTGTGTACCCCACTGAAAACACTCAAGAGATACTGATGTTTTTGTAACTTTCAGTTGGACATTGGTAACACTTAAAAAAATATCAAATGTTATATTTAGATGACATGACAACCCCCAGGATTTTTAACTTTGTGTCACAGCAAGGAGACAAGTTTCACTCAAAACACAAGCTGCAAATCAACATACTGTTGAAAGTCGAGGAAGGTTTGGAAAGTTATACATAGGCCTGTCGCGATAATCAATAAATCAATTAACCGAACGATAAATAAAAAGGGCCTTGGTAAGTTTGCCGGCCTCGATAAATTGATGTACATGCATGTTTGTTTCCCTCCTCTCGTTCTACCAAACAGGCTGGATGAGAAGATGGCTCACTACGTCCATCTTTCTCAACGCCTGGGCACATTGGTTCTATAGTGGAATGAGCGGGGTTAGAGTTAGTGATGCATCTGTACGCACGTACACAGGGAGAGGGCTGAAGCGAGTGTCGTGAGGAGTAACGAGGAAACAAACACTAATATGAATAATGGTGCAAAAGCCATGGTTCCTAAGCCGAATGCCACAGCCCCAGTGTGGGAATATTTTGGTTTTAATCAGAATGAACAAGGTGTGAGCTCATGAACACAGACGAGCCGATATGTTGTATTTGTTTGAAAGTAGTGACGATGAAGAAGGGGAGGTGCAGCAGAGCCTTCGTCCCAACAGTCAGTGCTTACTGAGGCGTTTGGTCGAAAAAATAAATAAAACAGCGCAAAATTGTGCGCTCAGTGTCTTTCGCTACACTGCAAAAGAAATACAACCCTTCAATATGGTTGAACAATAAGCACTTCAGGAACTGTTACAAATGTTTGACAGACAGTACAAATTGACAGGGAGAAAGTGCATGTCACAAAAAGTTCAGGAACTGTGTACACTACATTTTATTTAATGTTTTTAATGTTGTGTGTGTTTTTATTGGAGTTTTTTTCCCTTTCAGAGACAGGTTGTTGTTTTTGATTATTATAATGATTTTTTTACATGCAGTTATTCCCAAAAGAGAGTCCATTTCATTTTCATTGTTTTTTTTTTCCTTTTTTTGTTTGTTTAATTGTTATATTGCTTTTTTTTTATCTTAAAGCTCTTGACCTTCCAATCACAGTTAAATACTCTTAAGGAATTAATGTTCATTGCTTTTGATATGGTGCACTCACTTTATTACGACATATAATTACATTAATGAAAAAAAAAAGATGTTTGAAAATAACATTGACAATAATGTCGACTATCGGCAATAATCTTTGGGACAATTATCATCCAGCAAAATTTGTTATTGTGACAGGCCTAGTTATACAGCGATACTGAGCTGACAACAGGAGGCCTTTCATAGCTGTGAAAGGCCTCCTGCTGCCGTAAATTTTGGTGTTTTCTGCTGCTTCCAGTAGATGACTTAGCTGCTACATCAGGAGCATTAGCTGCTTTCCAATATTTGCTGGGACCAATGTTCTGCCAATATTGTTATGCATTCCTAAATAAAAAAAAGAAAATGTATAGAGACCATTCATCCACAGTTAAGGGATGGATGTCGTCAATGAGATTTACACAAGTCAACTGGACTGTTAGGTATCATTTCATATTTTTTTAAAGTAAATGCTTTAAATCTTTCATCTCATTTTGTCTTCCACTTCACGTGACATTTGGACAGTTTCTCAAGTAAGCTTCCCTCTTCTCTTAGAAATATAGAAAAAAGTCTGCCTTTTTGGGAAACAGTTGGTGACATAAAGCCAAATAAATCAAATATACTGGCTGTTTAAGCAGCAGATTGTACAAAAGTACAAAAGGATTCAATATAACCTACCGTCTCTTCTATAAATCAAGAGTATCATTCATAAAAAAGATAAATCTTCTAATTTTCTCCACTTCATACAGACAAGGAGGTCAAAAGTTTACAATTAAGTAACAGAAGATCATGCAAAGAAAAAAAATGCACAAATGTTCAGTTCTGCACCATATGGCAGGAAAAAGTGCATGCTTATTAATTGCTGAAAAAGAGCATGCAAATGTTATGAGTATGTTTCAAGCCCTTCTTGTATTGTGGCCACAGGCTTCTGTAGATCCCAACATGTGATGATAAAATGCATCATTCCTCTAAGTGCTTTCAAAGTCCAGTCACCCGTGTCTGAGATATCACTTGTGACACATGGACAAACAATGGAGAACACCCTTGGGCCAGTTGCAGTAATTGTATACAAAAAAAAAAAAAAATAGGACGGAGTGATGGGTGATAAAAATCAATCCCCACAGGTTTAATTAGGACATGATCGATAGGATAACATACCAAACAAATTAAAAAAATCAAACACTGTTGTGCTGATTTTGAAAAATGGTGACAGAAAGTTGCGTCATGGAAAAAATGCTGCAACGCCATGATTAACTTCATCTGAAGGGAAATAAGATAAAAGTTGAAGAACAAAAAAGAGAGGCAAGTAAAACCTCAAGTGACTGAGCCCTCGGAGGAAAACCTCACTGCCACAGCACCAAGTGTTTCTTTATATACATCCAGCAACCAGACTGAAGGCAGGCTCTCCAGCTGCGAGGTTGTGACACAGGAACAACCCTTCAATACGCATTAAGATCAACAGCACTCAACGCCCAGAGTATAAAAACAAACATGACGATCAAATCAATTAATATCAGTTAGTGAAAAACACGGTACACCCTCAGCTAGGAGCCTATCACATGTAGATCAAGTGAACCTTGAAGCAGGATTTCTGCTCTCAGCTTCAGAGGAGGATGTTTAACATGCCCGTGAAGTGTATCAATACTCTGTAGCTATTTGCATTAGGCTGCAGGGAATCACCAGCCAAGTCTATAAGCTGTGTCTGAGTAAATGAGACTCTCAGAGGACTGTTAAAATGAAGCCGCACTCCACTGCCAATTGTTTCTGCTGAGCCATTACAAAGTAGCAGAATTAAAGAGGTATTCCTAAGACAAAACTGAGCCTGTGGAAGCACGCCTTGAAGCACAATGTACGAAACTGTGCTCAAGTTATTCAAGGATAATAACTGTGATCTTACATTTTGCTTCACATCCCATTTGTAGAGTCATGTTTTATGGCAATGCAAGGTATCTGTTCAGGGTGATGGCTTAGGGAGGGAGGAGGGGCACTATGCCACGCCAGCCCAATCAGAACCTAGAAGTCATACTGGCATTATGAAAATGTCATTCTTAATTGGCTTGACTGGAAAGTGAAATACAGCAAATAATCCTGTATTTTCCACAAAAACAGCATTCTCTTTTGGAGTGGTCGTAGGTTGGGTTTAAGTAGTAGGCCACAAAGGAGGGTCACTCAAAACTGGCTAACGGGTTCATGTCAGAAAGGTATGTTGTCAACAGTATGGTACAGAACTGAACATTTGTGCATTTTTTTCTTTGCATGATCTTCTGTTACTTTATTGTTCATCTTTTGACCTCCATGTTTGTATGAAGTGGAGGAAACAAAAACCTTTCCATTTTTTATGAATGATACTCTAGATTTATAATAGAGACAGTGGGTTATATTAAAGAGGGCCCTAAAAATCTGGTTTATTTCTCAAATCTGTTTAGATTTTTCCCATATTCCACATTTTCTGTCTTTCAGAATTCAGTCTTTACAATATTATGCAAATTTGATCCAGAGACACTCCTTAAGTAATAAAATATAGACAGCTTATTCAGCTATAACTAAAAAATTAAGTGCTTCTACACATTTAAATAGCTTTCAATAATTATTTAATACTGTGCACAAAAAAATTACAACAGTCAATATAATGAACAAAAAGACATACATTTTAGCTTAGCTGCAGTACGGTGTTCCTCCTTTTTCCTTAGGTGCTTGTCGCTCCTCAGGTGGTCTCCACACATGTCTTTACAGGTCAGGTCAACAGTATGTTAACAACACTTTCAAAATATTTGATCCCCTGACACATAATAATCAATGTAAAACCAGCCTCAGTGACCCCCTCGGAGCATTTTCCCAGGAGATATGTTCCTTTTAATTAGAAAAACAACATCTTTACTTAAAATGTCAGCCAGTTCTATGATATTCTGAATTTAAATTAAATTCTGATTTTAATGTCCAACTTCATGATTCTGTGATTTCATAGAGCTAAACAGCAGATACAAGACCAACAAGTCAGTAACAAATTCTTGAGAACTTTTTATCAGAACAGACCTGCATTGCCTGTCTGGCACTCTGTCTGCACTGTAACACAACAGCCACTTGTAGCTAAAATGGCTCCACTTCAGGGCTGCAACGTTTCAACTGAAATGCATCTGACTCAAGTATAAAAAAAAAGGACACTAAATGAATGCTGTGTAACAGTTATTGTAACAGTACTGTAACAGTGCAACAGTATTAGTGTGTTGTAAGAACTGTGTGGACAGGCATTATGATCTAAAAAACAATTGTGGGAGGGGGAGAAAATATTGATGTCCACATCGTTATCATGGCATGTATAATACAATTATTAATGAACTGGTCCAAAGAATCGGTATTTAAATGTAAAAAAAAAGTGTTGATAAGTTTACCGGCATACCTGAAAGAACTGTCAAATCATTATGTAATTATTTTTTCCCTAATCGTACGAAGTGGGTTTTAACACTAATTTGTGTTTCAAATTATATTGTGATGAAAAAGATCGATAAGAAAAACAAAAAGGTCACATGAGGAGAAAGTGAAAAAGAAGGACTATGACCATGAAAGAGCGAAGACTCCGGTCAACATTGGTGTTGCTTTCCGACGGTGGAGGGAACTCCGCCAATGGAAAGACCTGAAAACGGACGCGGACGTCGCCGTCTGTCTGCTGGATAGGTAAGCAACATTAGCTTTGTGGTGCTTCACATAAGAGTAACAGCGGTCGGGCATTCATCTTATTGTCTAATCTGCCAGAATGTACTGTTGTCGTGATGTTATCAATAATGACAGTCGATTTGTCTTACGAGTCGGGGTTACCTTAGCTACGTTGGTCAGCTACGCAGTTTCTACGGCCGTTTCCATGACGATGCACGTCCATCAGCTTTCGGGGTAGAGCCAGGGGTGGGGTATGAAGGGAGAGGCGGGTCTAAATTCGTTTATAAACAACCTCTCCACTCGTTTTCTCCCACATCGCTGACTACACCTTTAGGTGTAAAAGATAGTAACATGAACACTGTTTTTTTTTTCTTTGTTTATGTCAGCTTCTGAGAATATGACATTCAAATGCAACACAAACAAAAAAAATTGCATCCTTTACCTTAAAAAAGCCCACTAATAATCCTCAGTTTATCAGATACTGTGATTTTTGTGTTGGTCAGTATTTTAGCTGTGCTGTAATATTATCAATACAAAGTATCAATAAAGCTATCAGAATCAACAGTATTAAAGCAAACAAAGAAACTAGAACTGCTCTATGAGCACAAACGTCTTTAAAGGCATTTCCAAAAGTGTTTAGAGATTATTGGCAAAAATGTGAAAACTGTCCTACCACACACCATCAATCATCTTTCAAAGAACTTCTGGAACCAAACCCAGATTCAAATCACCAACAAAACAGAATAACTTCTCCTTAGTGCCATGACCAACATCCCTAAAAATCCAGAGAGAACCTATGAAAACTGCTCCAACTCACAATGTTGCAGAGTATAACAATTTTCATAATATTCCTTTCATGACATTTTGAGTTATCCTGTTAAAAATTTAACATCCAAACAAATCAACAAAAGTCGGCAAAAACATACCCCCATCAATCTCCATCCCTGGCTCCACTCTTTTTGATTTCAGATTGACCAAATGAAAAAGCATCTGCGATTTAACATCTGGGAGAAGCAGGTGTGAAATTTGCCGCTCTGTTGCTTCATCAGGCACACACAGAAGGACAGACGGACGGGCCAAAGGAGGCAGCAGACAAAATTAGCCCTCTCATCTCCAGTATTTTAGCATAACCTTTCTGACAATTAAACCTGATGACATAACAAAACAAAAAATAGGACATGTGGCTCATGTTGACGTAACATGTCTAACAGTGCAAACCTAATTGAGTTTCCATATTATTTTATATTTCAGTACATCCAAATGCCTTTTTGACTTGTTTTACAAAAAGCCAAGTACATTTCAAAATATTTTATATTCTTTTTCTTAGACTTATTTTGCAAGTCCTGTGACAGGAATAATTTCTCCTTTTGGGGACACAAACTAATTCAGTCCCTTAATTAGCACTGCTGCATACAAATGAAGTGTGCTGTGGCTTTGCTTATTTACATTTCCAGCCCTACCACTATAAATACACAAATGAGCCAAAAACAAGCGGTGGAAAAACAAGGCAACCATGTCAGGGATCTGCAGAATAAAGTGACTGTGGTGTGCTTTCTTCCTGACAGGCCTTTTTCTTTCTGTGGAGGGAACAGGTTCGCTTACATGGCTTACATCATCAAGAATTCACATAAAACAGGCGTGTCACAGGGATGCTGCATGAGGTGAGAAAGACAAACAGAATTCCTGGTTGTCATAAAAATGAAAAAAGCTATGATTACAGTGACATTTGGTGCATTAGTTTCAACGGTAGAGGGGGTAATTTCTCACAATTTTTCCTTAGTTTGATGCTGACTAAAAGATGCAATTACTAATAACAAGTCAACAGAATTAGCATCACAAGTAAGTCTTAGAAAAGCTGAAAGCACATAAAACTCCACCAACGCTAGGGCTCAGCGGTATCACCGAAAAATAAAATCCCTGACATTTAAAAAAAAAAAAAAATTTGATTAATGGTTTTAATTGAACTTTTATCCTCTCAAAAAAAAACTCAAAGAGACACAAACATTACATGAGCCAAGTTTTGCCTTTATGTTGTCAAAAAATATTCCCAAACTAAACAGAATCGCCTTCTCATAGTTTTAGAGCATGTCATAAATTGGTGATCATGTAGTCAGCAGGCCGGTCTACATGGACTCTCAAAGGGGAGCTGTTTTCACAGTAAATTTAAATGGAACTCTCTTGTTAGTATTTCTTTTTTTTTCTTTTAAACTAATACAAGCCTAAACGTTTGCTTGTGCGGAGCCTGACAGGGCCCATCTTCATGAAAAAAGTACAATCCAGAACTGATACTATCAGACGTTGTAACAACTTACAACTGGAGTAATTAAAAAATATCTTTATTTTTAATTTTCCAGAGTAGTAGTCCCATTTTTTTTCATAGTTTGCCTGGTCCTGTGAATTATAGTCAGGTGGGACTTTTATATCATAACATGGATAATTTAACATGTTCTTTAATGTTAATTCACACT
The DNA here is from genome assembly GCA_036419115.1 of Scarus forsteni. Classification (NCBI taxonomy): domain Eukaryota; kingdom Metazoa; phylum Chordata; class Actinopteri; order Labriformes; family Labridae; genus Scarus; species Scarus forsteni. The sequence continues at coordinate 39,722,836 of JAZDUH010000098.1, forward strand.
GACTGACATGAACCAAGGAGTAAACACTGTTGTCAAGAGCTGCAAGGCCATCTAGGTTAGGCTGGACATAACAAAATGCCCCTAAAATGAAAATCCTATTCTGCAGATAACAGACTGCAAATAGCAGCATACGCCGCGGTAGTAAAGCAGAAATAAAGTTTGGAGTGAATGTGAAACTCGTGAGGGACTGGTGAAAAGCAGAGCTGTGAAGAGAATGAAGAAAGCCAATCACAGGCTGAAAGCAAGATGGCCAGAGCTGGTGGAGGAACAAGTCCATAGATGGGTGCTTGAACAACGCGCTGCCAGGAGAGACTTTAGTGCCGTTTCGTCTCCGCGCCCTGGTAGCTGCCATGGAAATAAATATAAATGAGGCGGTGGGCCTTCTTGGTGTTAACAATTCATGCATGGCAACCACCTCTCTATCAGAGCACTAAACAAACACAACTTATGTATGTTTTTTTCTTTAGACTTATCGTCCAGAAAATACAGTTATTCAAATTGACTGACCACATCAAGATATTGCCCAGCCCTAACCAAGGCATTTCCATAATTTTCAGTTATTGAGTTGTAACCACTGAATCAGGGTGTACAGGATCGTCAGGTTGTGCGAAATTCGCAACCACATCTTGTTATACAAGAAAAAAAAAAAGGCATCATAGCATGATCGAAACAAGGACACATAATACACACCAGTCTCATGAGCACAGATGAACAGCAACACCTCCCTGAATCATAGTTTGCCCACCCCCCCAAAAAAAATCAATCACCAGGCAATAAGCAGTTCCCTGATAACCAGGGGCATATAACCGTCACCAACGAATCAATCAGAAGCTTTTGTCCACAGTTTATGTTTGCCTTGCTGAAAGGGTCATGTGTGACTGTGTGAGGGCATTCCTACAGAAATGCAGAAACACTGGGACACACACTCTCTTCCACACGGAGTTCATTGGCTGACTAACCACAATCCCATTTATCTCTGCCACAGAGCGATCAGACGTTGGCCTCATAAATCATAAAAGCTGTCATCGTTGTCTGAGCTCAAGTTAGCTGCCCACAGACTACAAACGAGTGGAAGGAAAATTGATATTATAAGAGTCATTGAGCTGTGGGCACGCGTCAGAGCTCAGGCGGCATCAGCGAGATAAATATTTCATCCTCTGTGGTCTTTACCCTAGTGCAGCAGCGCTAAGAACAACATGCTGGAGGTCTAAAGCACAAATACAGAACTGTGTCTGTTGACTGCTTGGAACGATTGATTGATCGCAAACTTTCAACATTGCTTAAAATATCCAGGCAAGAGAACAACATCATAAATTTAGCATAAGAATTATTCAATGTGGCTTGTTCATGCCAACAGACCAGGGGCTGCATGTGACACACTTTCTCTGCCAGTCTCTGTTTCTGTGAGCCTGTTTCCTGGAGTTTTAAAAGAAAAAGTAAGACTTTTTTATAGTTTGCAGCACCAGTTTTTCATTGCCTTAGCGGTGCAAAAGCAAGAAAAAAAAAAGCTAGACCTTTGCAACTTTCAAGAGCTCGTCCCTGGAGATGTCTGAGTTATCCGTCTATATTTTGATGAATACTTTGCAAAAGTAGAGGCTTTGCTCACGGATTAAGGATAGGGATTACAGGATTATTTGGGTGTTTCCTTATGAAAGACAACAATGCGTGTGCATCCACAAAAGAAGAAAACAAATCCATGGACTGATGTGGGTTTCCTTAATTCTCATCCTTTGTTTGTTTCCCACATTTTAATTTAAAGGAACAAAAATTAAGAAGATTAGTTTGAGTGGATCTTGGACAGACTTCACAGCTGTATCTGCATGTTCTATCTTAATTTAATATAATGACTGTGAGGGGTGCATCAATACCATTACCATTAGACAAAACCCTGATTCACACTTGCAAAAAAAAAAAAAAATCAGAAATCATCCAAATTTACTGGGTAAGCTTTATAAGTGAAAGCATTCAGAAAAGTCTCTTTACCTAGACTTTGAGTATTTTGCTTACAGCCCCCAATATTTTATCAGTACAAGGTCCGGGTGACCTGCAGTGTGAAAGCAGCAGCAAATAATCTGAGTTATTCACCAAGAGTGAAAGGAGAGGAGTGATGACATCTTCCTGTGTGACCAGCAGGAAACCAGAAAAGGGAGTTCTAACAGGACGGATAAAAACACCTGCTGTTGTGGCTGAAGTTCATTTGAGTGCAAGTGGAACAACACAAACTCAAAAGTTCATTTGAAAGTGCTGGTTTCACTGCACATCATCAAAGTTCTATAAAATATCTGCTCTAAAATGATCATCACCAGGTCTCTCATGCATCTGAAGAGCCTTCTCCCTGCTGTTTGGCTTTCTCTCTTCGGTGTGATCACCATTCACATAGTAGCACTGCTTCATGTTTCTGTGAGCTACAATGCTCCTCAACTCTTTTATTGATGCTGTTGATTCACTTTTTAACATGCATCTCTGAAGTAAGGATATGAATTGTGATTACAGTGTAGAGCTCTGCTGCTTCATCTGCTAAATTATCAACACAGACTTCTCCTGCATATTTTTAAAATCATGTCCTGCCTACCAACAAACACCCCACCATCCTTCACCACTTCTCTGCCATCCAACAGCTCATGCTTCCTACTGACTGGAGCAAGTGTGAACAACCATGTCAGAGAATTTCCCAGAAGGACATTATCCCGATAATATCAGGGTTGCAGATAGAGCTGGGTATTTTCAGCAACCCCACGATACGATACGTATCCCGATACTGAGGCCACAATACGATACGTATCCCGATTAGGGATGTATATCGTTATGATTTTATCGATATCGATACAGATATCGATACTCCTTATCGGTATCGATACTCTTACAACACGTAATTTTGTGTGAAAAATAAAGCCTTTTCAAGATATTTTAAGATTCAACCTTTTTTTTATTACCACAAGGTAACAATAAAGCTTCAACAAAGTAGAAGTAATGTATTACAAATGCTTCTCAGAGGCAAAAAGAAAACTAAGGAGATGGCAAAACCCCTTCATGCCACCCAACAGACTGCATGTACATGCAGACCCATAGATCTTGTGCTGCTAAAACTGATGCTGTAATGATGACTACTAGGGCTCTCACTTTATATTAGATAGTCATATTATCCGTTCGAATATGGGGATAAATATCTGTAACCGAATATTAGAATGTAAAATATTGAGTGTAGCAGCACATCAGGGCGCCTGGAGCAGTGGACCGTTTCATCCAACAGAGGGGGCTGTGAACGCAGCCTGATCATCAGTCACATCCGGTGCTCTCTTGACCTCAGTAAACAAAGAGTTTCCGCTCCGAGCGGACATCATTAGCTCAGATTCATCTGAAGAGAGCTGCGCTGTCTGCTTTTCATCCAAATTATACAGCCGAGTGCAGCGGGGCTTCGTCAAGAGTTTAACCCCGTGTGACTGTGTTGTTTTCGGCAGGGTTTTTACCGAGGGGGCGGATAATAGAGTCTCTGTCTCTGACGGTGCTGCAGTCTTGAGTGTTAGCTGAGCTGCTAACTCTACTCGTGTTGCTATAGCAATCAAACAGCCCGCACTCCTTTAGCTTTATACTTAGCGCGCGCTCCAAGTGTTTGGTGATGTTGCTAGTATTTCCCCCCTTGGATGCAACTTCTCTCTGACGAAGAGAGTTTTCATTAACTTTGCTAAAGTGAGCTCAAATCTTCGAGCGCTGAGCCCTCACCAACGTGCTTGAGCCGGGCGGCGCTAGTGTCATAACTACTTGACAGTTGAAGAGACGTTTAAGTACCGATAACGGTACCGTTTTTCCAGATTCTTAACGGTCTTCGGTTACTGACCCAAATGTGGACCGGTACATGAAAGTACCGGTCCACGGTATACATCCCTAATCCCGATACACATAAATTGTGAAAATTGACTACGCTTTTAATAGAATTTTAACAGACTTTTGTTTTTTATTACAAGAAGAAAAAGAACAAGGATGTGTTTTAAATGGCTCTACCACTTAATACCTTTAAGTCAGGTTCCCAAAGATGGTAGACACCTAAGTTTAAATTTGGAACTGTGTTTCATGATGTAACTTGGCTTCTACTTTGAACTGCGCCATTGTCAACATTACCCTGAGAGTACTTACAATACCTGTCCAAACATTGAGGTCGTATCGATTCTGCAGAATCCGTATCGATACATGTATCCCCAAGGTGTGCATTACGATATTCTGTCGTATTGATATTTTGAGCACAGGCCTAGTTGCAGGTGTGAAAATGGCTCAAGTCAAAGTTCAAGTTTGAGTTGATATTACCTGAAAACTCATCAGTGAAGTGTTTAAACAATACCGTGCAACTCCATTACAGTTCTAGTATTATTGAAATGGTAAAATAGTAAATGGACTTGAGCATTTCGAGTCTTTGACTACTCAAAGCGTTTACATCCCAGGTCACACCTACTCTTTCACACCCGTTCACTCTCATATTCACTCACTGACGGAGTTGTCCATCAGTATAAGCTAATAATTTTACGCCCCTTCAAGCCAATATACATGTCACTGATGAGGCAGTTGGAGCAACTTAAGGTTAAGCGTCTTGCCCAAGGATACATCAGCATGTGACGGAGCTGGGCTCGAACCTGCACCCTTTCGATTACAACCAGTGTACTACACTACACCACTGATGCCCCAGTTTGGACACATTTCATCTGATGTCCTTTAAAATACTTTGTAAATACTCTATGCTTAAATAGGGGATTTCTAGTCTTTCTGACTCAAGTCCTTTTACACCCTAGATCACATCTACCTCTTCACATCTATTTATGTTCAATTCACATTTAATAAAGTTTGAGTGTGTGCTGTCCATCAGCTTAAGATGCTTTTTCATAGCCATTTACACACAGCATCTGTGGGAACAAACTGGGCTTGAACTCTCAACTTGCCATTGGTGGATGGGCGTCTCTCATGAGGAAATGGTAATAACAGCACCAGTATTATGACCTCTAATATGATTCTAATACAAATCACAAGATAGGTGTTTGGTGCGACAACAACACAAGTCAGAGTCCTGGACCGCCAATATTGGAAAAGAATTAGTTTTAAAACTAAACTAATAATTCCTAACAAATAAAGTTCTTACAGACTGTCTTGAATGTACAAAAACATTTTTGTGCATCTTTGTGCATTGAGGTTGTCAAAATGCTCCATATTCTTAAATACCATGTTTTCAAAATGACAATAGTCTATTTAAATCTTCATTGACTGCAGGTAGAACTTAAAATAAAGAAAGAGACAGCAAGCACAGTCTGAACTGCACAGTAATGTTGTCAGTGGAGGTTGGGTAAAACTGGTAAGGAACTAAAACTGGGAGATATAAATAAAATTATTATTATGATTTTTATAGATAACCAGACCAGCAGTGATCTGAATCTAATTCAACATCACCCAAATGTCGCTGTTGATGCAAAACCTCTTTACCATTTTTATTGTCTCTTTTTTATTTTATCTTTTAAACATAGAACAGTGCTATTGGTCACACTTCATGCTGGTGAGAAGGTTTTACAAATTATTTATCAACTAAAAGTTCCAACAATAATAAATAATCAGGAATATACAAAGTTGATTCAGCAGTAGAGCACTTTTTTCTGAAAAGAAACAACTTTGGAGATGCGAGGTTTGTACCCGACCGCACCAATTGAGGTTTTAGAAGTTTTAGAGGTTTTTGATTTTTGATCAGAAACAATAAATAATACAAAATTAAAAGTTAAAGAATATCTTTTATGATGTTTTGTTGATGTTGATTGTATCAAACAGGAACACAAAGCTAGGGATGGGAATTGCGTATTTATTCCAGCTGAGAATTGATAGCAAGTAGCTAAAAACATAATAACATTATTAGCCTCAAAGCTTAATGATTCCCTTGTCAATTCCCTGTACTTCATTCGGCATGTTTTGCAAACAAGGGCATCATGCTCTTATCAGATACAGTCGCTAGAAACAGTTTAAAATGTCAAAGAAGTGATCGTGGCACACGTGGCAGAAGAGGTCAAATCTGGATCGCTTTTATGCAAAATGACCTTTACTGCAGCACGGTGTTACATGTCAGGACTGCTGTGCGTCTGCTACTGAAAACTTGAGGCTGTTTTTCACTCAGGGAATCAACAGGAACTGTTAGAGAATCTGATCAATAAGCAGAATCGTTTATGACAGCGGTATCAATATCCCTGCATACAGCTACTGAATTTTACTGACAACAAGGGTAATCCATGAACAAAGCAAAATAACATGATCATTAACCAGTTAGACTTCATGTCTGTCTGGATGATCTTATTATCAGTATGCATTTTATTCATTTCTGAATTGCATTCAACAATGTCAAAATAAATTTTGAGGAATGTATTGAACACATCTATATTAATTAAATACTGTTCTGTAACACTATATATTTTGCTTTAAAAAAATCAACCTAAACTCTGATATAATTCCCGGCCCTACCTTGCATCAAAGACTGCTTTTGACATCCATATTTTCCAAGTGATAGTCACAAATGTGTTCTGAGTTTCACTGTCACTTCACAAAAGGCAGATGAATAGACTCCCCTTCTTATTTTACAAAGAAAGAAGATTACGCAGCAGCTTTAATCTGTCACAATTGTCTGCTGAAATTAAACCATCAGAAATAAGAGCAAATTTCAAATGGCTGACAGAGCATCTCCGATTTTTTTTTATAGATTTTGGCACTAAATCTTCACAACCATTCATCTTCCAAAAATGTCTATTAGGAATCTGTGGGTGGGGTATTGTTAGGCACGATCCATCCTCCAGAATAGCATCAAGTCACGATGCTGGACTGTGAAAGCACACGGAGGAGATAGAAGAGAGAGATGAGTAAGGCATGCTGGAGGCGCAGGTTACAATGCGATGCCCTTGACATGTATAGCAGGAGTTATCCTCCATGGAAAAAAGGTCATTCTGACTCCTCAGCTGGGTTCAAGTTGAGCGATGGAGACAAGGTCAAATGGACAGGATATAGCTTCGGTTTGAGCGAAACTACAACACGAAGAGCCTCCTAAATCAAGTGTTTCAATGACAACCGACCGCTCTCTAACTGACAGCAAAGCCCTGCAGGGTGATAAAACCTACCTCGGAGTTCTTCTACGATGAGTCAACACTAAACTCGATGAATGCCAAGGAATCCTCCAATAAAGCCGACTTCTGTGGGTGGTGGGAGCGTGAGTTTGGGCTTGCCAGGCAGCTCAAATGATTCCCTCTGTAAAAGAAGACAGAAATTTAAAAGGATTAGTGTTTAGAAGGAGAACAAGTTTAGCAATACTGCACCAAAGCAACAGGAAGTGTTTGGTAACAGACAAGTTCTCAAGGTTGTTGTGAATACCAGGAGACAGAATGGTCACTAGGATCGGTCAGATGTGTATTGATCAGAAGTGAGAGTCTTCAAAATAAGCTTTCAGATTGTTGCCTCTTTTATTGTTTTCTATTTGTAGTTGTTTACATCCACTGTGTTTGACTCCCACTAAGACTGATTCAGGATATTAAGTGTCTCATATCACAGATTTCTTCCCAATAACAGAGATCAAGTATGAGAAGAGTGACAATTTGGCAGTATAAGTAATCTGAAAACCAGAGGTTAAAAGAATGCATCACAAACAGCATGTTTCACAAGGCAGGACACTCAAAGAGCATTATGCAGCATGTTTTTGGAGTCTAGGTTTATTAAGTAATATCTTATTGAATGTTGGGATCAAAGGAAGGGTAATTTTCAAACATGAGCTCAGAAATCCTTAAAATGTTTTAAACAGCACAACTCTGTCCTACTTGTAGTGCAAGTCTGGTACTTGGAAATACAGGCAATCACAGAATTCCATGTGTTCTGAATAAAAGTCACAAATGCCCACAAACATCTGTTCAGCAAAGGAAACATGGTCAAAAAGTCCCAGCCAGCTGAGCGGTTGGGAAAGATAACAATTTCACAAAGACAGACGTGGAAAAAATGTTGGGGTGAAATCTACAACAAAACAAAGTCATCAAATATTTGTACAAGGAAGAAATACTTGAAAATATCAAGTCCTTCAGGATATCAAAACAACTTAACTCAGAAGCAAATGATCATTGTCAAATCCCATTCACATCTTCAGAAAAACCCTGAAAATAAAGTGTTACAAGAGCAGAAGCCTCCACCAAGGCATTCTGACACTGTAAGAGACGTTATTAGTAAAGGTGTGACAAACTGTTAAATTATTTTTGGATGCATCTGGATTCAGATAACCACCAAAATGGAGTCACTTCTCCCTTAAGCCCTGAACAACAGTGTCTAACTTAATTTTTGAATTAAAATCTGTTTGCCCTTTTCTGATGAATCAGTGAAAATGTAGAATGCTGCCCTGCCTCACAATCTTTATCTTAACAAATTCATTAAAAAAAATCCTGGATCCACATTAGGGCTGGGTATTTCCCGCAACCTCACGATACGATATGAATCCCGATACTAAGGCCACGATATGATACGTATCCCGATACACGTAAATTGTGAACATTGGCTTTGCTATAAACAAAATTCTTGAAAAGTTTAGTTTTTTCTTATAAGAAGAAAAAGAACAAGGATGAGTTTTAAGTGGTTCTACAACTTGAGAGACATAAATTCAGATCCTCAAAGATGGTAGACCTAAGTTCAAATTTAGAACATATGCTTCATTATGTAGCTCTTCTTCTACCTTGAACTGTGCCACTATTAACATTACCCAAAGTGTATTGACAACTGTCAAAAAATTTAGGCTGTATCGATTCTGTAGAATCTGTATCGATACACGTATTAGGGCTGGGTATTTCTAGCAGCTTCACGATATGATACGTATCCTGATACTAAGGCCACGATACGATACGTATCCCGATACATGTAATTTGTGAACATTGACTATGCTTTAACCAAAATTCTTGACAAGTTTAGTTTTTTCTTATAAGAAGAAAAAGAACAAGGATGAGTTTTAAGTGGTTCTACAACTTGAGACATAAATTCAGATCCTCAAAGACGGTAGACCTAAGTTCAAATTTAGAACATATGCTCCATTATGTAGCTCGTCTTCTACCTTGAACTGTGCCACTGTTAACATTACCCAAAGTGTATTTACAACAACTGTCAAAATACTTAGGCCGTATCAATTCTGTAGAATCCGTATCGATACACGTATCCCAAAGGAGTGCGATACGATATTTTGCCGTATCGATATTTTGAGCACAGGCCGAATCCACATTCAGTTCACCACCAAAATATAATTGTTTCTCCTTTGTGCCATGGCCAATGTACCCTGAAAATTTCATCAAATCAGTATGAAACTTTTCGAGTTATCTGCTCAAAGGCAAGCAAACAAACCAAACAGCAAACAGACAAATGCCAGCAAAGAATAGCCTCCTTAGCAGAGTGGATAAAACTTGTGAGCTGCTTGTGGCAGAGGTTTTCCACCATACTCTACCCTGAAATCTACCTGCTGCCCTCTGAGCATTATCCCCTTCCCCCAGACCTTCATTGACTCTGACATGAAAACTGCTGGAAAATGTCCTGCTGGGAGGGCCGAGTGTGAACAAACAGTTTAATTATCTAAAGAGGGCAGGTATTCTATAGGAAACATCAGGGTTTATGCAATGGAAACTCTGTTTTTGTGTAAAATGGGGCCTAGCATACTGAAGTCAGTAAAACACAGTCCTTAACATGTGACTGCAGGAGCTGGGATCTAACTCTGACCCCCAATATAAGTGCAACATTTTTGCTGCTGAGCAGGTTCTAACAAAAAAATATAATAGTTAAATGGATTCTAATCAACAAAAAACAAAAAAGTATAATAGTAATTTGTATTCTAAACAACTTTATTGTGTAAGTGTTTCCCATTTAAGGTCATGATGAACACAAAATAAGGTTTTGTGCCCTTTGTTGCCTATAATCAAACTCCTATTGAATGCCAAGCACGAGCGGACTTGAAGTTTTCATAATTAGTTATTGGGATTCCTTGATTTATTCCTGCTGATTTTTGTGTGGGCAAATGTTAGCACGTAGATTTTCAGTGGCAACAATGTCAAACACACGTCACAGCATAGATAACTGCTTCTATATGCTGCTGGTGTTTCCACTCACTTAAGGTTGTGTATTAAAAAAAATTAAGCCACAACACTGAAGTCTTTGAACCCTGTCAGTGGAAGGAATTGATAAGGGAACTGATTAGCAAAAAGACTCATGATATTGATTCTTTTGATGGAGCTGTTAACGATTCTCAACTGGAATTGGTTTTCGATTCCCATCCCTATTCACAATCTTGATCAGCAGAAGAGCCTTAAGTAACATAAAAAAGTTCACTCAAGATTCCATCACAGCAGGTAAAACTTGAGTGTAGAGGTTTGAAATATCAAGTAGCAAAAGAAGGAATTCCAAAACTTTTTTTTCTTCACAGCTCAAATGTTGTTTACAAATTCCACAGCTGAGTAGAATCAATGAAAAGGCAAAAGAAAGTGTTAACTAGGCCAATCTCCTCCTTAACGCTCTTTGGTTTGAACTGTTTTGTTTAGGATGAGAGCCCCCTGGTGGTGGATTTTACATGCCATACATTTGAATACTAATACTCGGAGAGAAACATTCAGACATGCAGGGAAATAAAACTTTATCCTCCTTAAGTTTCATATTCTAAAAAACTCACTTCAGCAAGGTAGAGACAAGCAAACATCAGACAGAGGAGCTCCTTTGAAAGGAAATGAGAAGCAGGAAAACATCTCAAAACTTTTTTGCCTGAATTGTGACAACCTGCCCACGGATCGAGCCTCTAATTATCTGTGTGTATGAAGATATGGCATGTTGATCCTGTTTGAAAATGAGTGACATTCACACTGGATTTTTCACAAAGTACTCTCAGTTCATAAAAACCTGAGCGATGACGCTACAGCGAGAGCACTAATAATCAAATTAAAAGTCCCTCGAAAATGTCATTTCCTTTTATAGACTTCAAAAGCCAAGTGGCCTTCAATCAGTGAACAGCTGGTGCTCATCCACAAAGTTTAATTAAATCAGAGGGTTTCAGGGAGCTTAGTCATTAAAACATATTAAAAAGAAGACCTTGTAAGACAGAACATATGAGAAACATGATTTGTCTTCTGAAACTGCTGTTCTCATCAGTGTGATGTTTGAAACTCCACCTATTTGTCATTGCTATGTGTCTGTCTGTCTCTGTCTGTCTGTCTGTCTGTCTGGCTAACAGTCCCAAATCTTCTGCTGAGGTTATTCTGCTACTTTAGTTAACAGGAAAAAATGGATTAGGACCAGATTGACATTCTGTTCAGTTTCACCTTCTAATGGGGAGTTTTCCAGGCAAATAATTACAACTTATTTAAATGCAAATTCAAATTCACACTTGTCCACAGAAAATTTAAGACACTGCTCAAGAAGTGTCTGAGCGAACTGAGCAGAGGTACACAGCTGAAACTGGGGTTGGAGCAGCAAACAGTTACTGATTTGTTTGCCAACCAAAGATAACATTAATAATGCTGATCCTGCTTGCCTTTAGTCTTCAGTGCAGATATGGTCTGGTCCATACTTCTGCATCTAATCTCAGCCATGGATCCCATGACATCTTAAGCAGTCATACTGTTCTTGTTGGTTAAAGCTGCCACCTCATACTCCATATGCTACTAGAAAAGTCCTGTGAGAGCACAGACCTCCACCAAGCAGCTCACTTCAACCCAACATTATAGTCCGCTATTTATTTCATGGACACGTGCAAGAAAAAATATCAATCTGCAAGAAGTGTGATTATTGTTGATATAAATATAATCTATTAGTGACCTAGTCAGCTGTAGGTCTTGTAACTTGTTGACTGAACCAATGTTGCTGCTTGCACAGATGTTAGTGTTGAGCACGCCCCAGTACTTTCAGTGGGCGATGGTGCCAGCCAGTCGGTCGATGCAAAGACACGGTGCTACAGTGCAGCGTCACGTTGGCTCTATATGGACTTTGGGAGCAGATTTTTACACTCACACACACAGACTTCTGCGATGACGGACTATTTCCGTAGTGACATCATCAGCAACCTTCTTTGAATGAGCAGAGTGGCCACACATGTTTCTATAACGTTGATGGGCTCACAGTAATGTGACTAGTAGATGTGAGTTGTGGAGGACTGGGGTGTTTTTTCAGGAGAGTTTGCTGAGCAACCAAGGCTCCAGTAACAGCGCTGGGCTTTTTCACCGGTAAAACGTTTCCTCCTCTCCTCTGTGTCTGTGAGCAGAACTCTGCATGCCTCAGCTTTCACTGCTGATTGGCTGGTCACTGCTGATTCTGAGTGCAACCACAGCATGTAACCAATCAGATGGTGCCGTGGGTGGGACAGAGACGGCCCAGTGTGAAGTAATGGGAATTCATCATAAACTACCTTTTTATTTGTGGTCTGAATCTGGATCGGATCAGCACAAAAAAGTAATGGCTTCTTCTTCGGACTAAACCACACCACTTGTAAAAAAAAATCCATGTAAATCCATCCTGTAGCTTTTGCATAATCTTGCTTACAGAAAAACAAACAGACAGACACACTCCAGCAAAAGCATAACCTCCTTGACAAAGGTAAAAATTCTTTCGACAATGGGGGTAAAAATACTACTGAAAGTGAAAATAAACAGTTGAAAATAAAATAAACAGCTCGACAGCAAATAAGTGTGCATATCTTTGGTAATGAACATGTATACTCAAAAAGCTGGATTTTTTGGGAAAAGTAACAGCCCTGTTAGCCTGTAGTGTTTGAGAAGATGTGGATTTGACATGGATGTACAATACAGATTACAGATTTTAATTTAAGACTTTACTAACTGTGCTGTTTCTTTTAGATGACATTGATGCTCTTCATTCGTTAAACTTCTGGTTTAAATTAGAACACTAGAGCAGCAAGTGGCGGGTTCTACTTTACAGCTTGGCAGTGTTTGAACCAAGATGCAGGCTAAAATCTCTTTAAAAGGAAGAAATAATACTAGATTGAAAAAATACATTTGACCACCATGTACAGTAGTTGTGAAAAAAAACTACTCAGTGATATGCCTTGAATTGACACCAGCTTTTCAAACCTGTTCTTGGAATAAAACAAAATACTTCAACCAGCTAAAAACTCTTGTCAACTTGTGAGATTGATAATCTTTAACAGTCAGCTATCTCTGCAGGTCTTTTTCTTTCCATCCCAAATTTTTAGTTCAATATACATTAATAATTTCAGCTCTGAAGCTAACAGCAACAGGAGACCCAGCATCTGTGAGATCTGCATGACCTTAAACCCAGTACAAGTTCCAAAAAAGCATTGACAGTATTCACATGACATGAACCACTGTTCTTGATGTCACTGAGTACATCATGTCCTGGAAATGACTTCTATCTTTTATTTATGGCAGGTGTCTGATGTTGAAGTAAGATAACCCAGGGTTGAATTGGTTGGATGAACCTGTAACCTATAATAAAACACATTCTCCACCATGACTTAATGTCTCCTGTGAGGTGCTCTTAAAATAAGACACCTGCCCTTTAATTGGTGTTTGCTTTGGTGGATGAACACATGCTCTGTTCCACTTGAAAAGAGAAATCAGTGATGTCACAGCGTGCACTTTGTTTTTAAGAAGAAAAAGTGATGTGTTCACTGATCTTCTGTCTTGATCTGGTAGCAGTGTAAAAGAATAATTCAAAACCAGAATAGGCTGTCAAAGAAAGAAAGTAAAGAGAGAACGATAATAAATATTAAAGATGATTTTTATGATCAGTCTTTATCAAAAGCCTCTGACAACAATGAGAGGGAATTTCTCTCCACTGTTCTGCCAAAAGTGACAGAATGATTTTCTTTAGACATTGCTTATTGTGTTAAACATCAGCTCCTCACATTTAAACATTAAATACAGATTAAATAACCAATAAAAGATATTACTTCTGATTATTATAGACTGTGTGGTGAATTAGATGGAGAGGCAAGCACCAATCAAAGAATCAAGAGAGTTGAAGAAGAGTACTTTATATTTAAGAGATTATAAATGAACAGGGGTGGAAAATGTGAATGTATTTCATTGTTTAAGAGTGCCGCCAAGTAATAACACATGATTCATTAACCTACATCTTATAATACCTCAACATCTTTCATCTTTCAATATTTCCACCAGCCATGGCTTTAATGCTGTCCCTGTGTTATGGCTTGTTACCAATACATAACTGAAGAACAAAACAGCAGTAGTGTCCTTAAAGATTGAAATAAAGTGATTTAACAACAACAATCTATCTTTCCTAACGTTTGAAAGTAAAGGATAAAACAAACAGTCTGCTTCGCTTTACCATGACTGAAAGGATCGGTCCATAAGTTTGAATTGGTGCAATCTCGATGCATTACTGATTAACTAAAAATGGTGATTTTCTCACATTGTTAGAAACAAGCTATCAAACTTAAAACACAAATCTTGTCTCTGTGGTCTATATTATAGTCTATTAAGGACACTGGTGTTTGTTAGTATGGTCTTCCTTTGTCACTTGGGATAGTATTAGGGTTTAACAATACTGGAAAAAGAAACCAAAAATGTTTTTTTTTTCTTTTTTATACTTATTGGCTTGGTGTTCCTCTTATTGTCACTTTGCTATCTGTGTCAATTGTCTTTAACCTGCACTCCTTTTATCTTGTAAAGTGTCATTGACTCTCTGAAAAGCACCATGTAGATAAAGTTTATTATGATTATTAAATGATAAAATAAACATATATTATATCCCTTCTGCAAAATTGCAATTTTTATGTAAAAGGAGTAAGTATACCAGATAATGCTGCACAATTTTTTAGTACTCAAATTAGATATTCAATCAACAAATGACAGTCATTTCCTGAGAGATAAACCTATATCCCCCTCTTCTTCTGTCACATGCTACTCAAAGCTCCCTGAGAGCCATGTGGAGCCCCGTTCACACAGAGATGAAGATTTTCTTTTTCGTTTAACAACAATGTCCATAAACATGGCAACATTTGAAGAAAACTGTCCGTCCACAAAAAACACTAAGAACGCGGCACTGTAATATGCTGCAGACGTACACCAAAACCAAAGAAGGAGACATGGAGCACACAAAACATTCACGATGTAACCAGGCAGCAAACTCCAGGGCTGTTAATGAAGTCTCAAATCTGTAGTACGCAGGGTGTCCACTTGAGGCTGACTGCAGTAACCTGACACCCTAAAGATTGTACGCGGTGAATATATGTTTTTTTAAAGCCTTCATACACACCTTTACAGCATGGTTCAAAAAATAGCTTCAGTCTAATGATATAGTGCATCTCTGTGCTCTCCCTGTGAGGGGCCTGAGTACTGTCTATCACTTCCCTTTTCCTTTATTGAGGATTTACTGAGGATTTACCAGTTTTGGAAATGCAGTCACTAATGTTCAAATGGCTTTAAGTCCTGCCCAAACACGGTCTCTCTGTCTGTGAAGAGGCTGAGTTTAACTCATGTCGCGATGACGTGCAGTATGGCAATGGATTCCATCAGAGGACATCACAATGTTCCAAAAGCTCCTTGGCATATGCTGTCCGCAATGGCCACTTATTACTCACAGTGCTAGTAAAGAAGCAGAAGATTTTGTCGAAAAGCCATTACAAGCTCAGTAGCCCCTGTAGTGCAAATGTAACACTGTATTGCACCTTTCTTTCTATTGTTGCCGAGGTCAGCAAATGTGGATTAAGGGAGGGTGGGGTTATGTGGTCATTGTTTTCTGAAAAAGTGCATATTTGTTGAAACACAAGGGAGGCTTTCTGAGAATTACTCACTCTGGGGCACAGATTCAAATATGTGGATTTCCAGGCACCCAAACGACGTCCAATCGGAGTGAACAAATTGTCTTTACAACTAAAAAAACGTAGCAGATACTCCTATACTTGTCTGCATGTGGACAGCCCCTGAGTTGCCTGTGACTCTCATGCAAGCAAACACATTAACCTTTTTCTACAGTGTTAAAAAAAACGTTCTATATGATCACAGTATTGACTAGTAACAGTGCGATTGCCACAAATGGCAGGAATAGACTTAAAGTAGATCCACATCATGGAACTGAGTGTCTACCTCCGGCCTCATAAGGGTGAGATGATGATGGGAGCTGCTGTAACTTGAATACAAACACAGCCTGCACACACACTTTGCAGTTCTTTGACCACTGCAGATGATATCAGGATAACTTTTATCGAACTAATTGAGTCGCTGAGGCAATTAGACACTTTTGGCTTCCTGCAAACAACAGTGAAGTGTTACCATGCGGTGCTTTAGATCACATGGCAAGCATTGTACTTCCTGTGATGTCATTATTGCACATGTCCACATTGCAATTAAAACTGACAGTATATAGCTTAGGTTGGGATCTTACAGTATTTTTTTCTCATTTGTATTCTGTCAAACATGCACATCAAAGTACTCTCCCTCCTCCATGTGCTGCATCACCGTCTCTTAATTTTGTGAATTTAATGGCCATTGTGCATGAATGAAGCTCCAAGGTTACATTCACATGAAGCAGGAAAGGTGTGTGAGGTAGTTCTGTCAATAACTTCAGAGTGGTAACTTTGCTCAAAAATACCAGCAAGAGATCAGGACAGCAATTTAACCTCGTTATTCCTTTTCTTATTTTGAAGTCCTACTCAGAGATCTCCCTGTGGCCATGAAAGCTTTACCGACTGCTACTCTACTTTTACAGAGAAGTTTGAAATTCTGATTGTGTGCCAACCTTGTCCTCTCCTGCCATTCTCAAAGACATGAAAGTTTTGGACAGCCCATTCAAACAGATTGCTCCTGTTTCAAAACATTTTGGAAGTTGTGCGGTTATCGCAGAGCCGAGACAAAAAACAGCTGCTTAGAGCGAAAATCAACAACAAAGTGGTAAAAGGTTATAGCTGGTCTTGATTTTACAGATGGTGGGCTGTTTCCAAAATCTGTTTTCACTCAGCCAGGCCAGAAGCCTCGCTAAATGTAATAAAGGAACTACCATAGCCATCTTTATTTTACTACATGAATGCTCCCATTAAGAGAGATGCCTCTGGTGATGTTGACTGCTTCCATTCGTCTGGGGCCCTCTGGAACAAACCACATCTGACCTCAGAAAAGCTTGTTTTGTTGCTTCGTTTTATGCACTTGGATTAAAAGGGTTGTATCCAGACCTAATTCAAAGGTATGCAGCTGCTACTCCAGTCTACTGCAGACTGAACATGTGCCTTTTCCCATTCAAAGCCCTCCAAGGACGTCATATGCAGCTTTAATAAAGAGCTGGGCGCATTTGATGTCTGCCTTTTACATCACACAGAGAAATTGAATAATAAGGTCACTGGAATCAAAGTCTTCCTCTTCCAACAAGCATGCTGAGCGTGTTTTGGACACCATTGTACTGAATGTGGTGGCTCAATTCAGAGCTTTAACATTTTCTTCCTTTTAAACTTCAGCCACTGTCTTAAAACCAGACAAATCTTTAAAAAATTCCAGTGAAGATCAGACAATACTGACTTTATTCCACAGGAAATAAGAAGTCTGGGTCTGTTTTTGAGACCTTCATGGACAACACTGTCATATGCAGTCTTCAGCGAGTACTGTGTGACAGAAGTATCAGGAATTACTGACTGGTTTTGGAGAGTTGTTGGTTTGCAGAGTTTGCATAAGGCCTATCAAATTTATGCATGTCTAGTACTTTTTTAATGAACTATACTTATTACAGTGTCACCTCAGGGTGTAATTAAGAGCTAAACAAGCAGACCTGGTGATTAAAACCAGCACAAACACCAAATAAAGCAGTTTCTCGTTAAAAATCACTCTCGCTTTCCTGTTGCATCCAAGGCCGTAAGCAATGCAGCGACTTGCATTGGCTCAGCCTTTTATTTAAGGTGCTGAGCGTGTTTTGAGGTCAGAATTTCTCTAGTGATTATTGTTCATGAGAATTTTCTGGAGCTGAGGTATCCTTGGAGATCTACAGTATTCCCCCAATAAAACAAAACAACAATACAATTAAAACTTTCACAGATGAAGAAAGTAGATTCATACCCAGAATACTTAGATTTAAGAGGTTTATTACTGACATCTTAAGATTCCTATTTTTAATGAATTTAAACTTCCACAGAGAAAAGCACATAGAGTGAAATGTAGAAAAATAATGTGAAACTCAGAGATAACTTGCTGGTATTTTTACATTTTTACATAGCAGGTTAAAAATGTGATACAATCTCTGATTTTTTTTTATTGCATTATTACCTGAAAACAAAAATTGGCATCTTACACATCCAGCATTGAGTAACTCATAGAGTAGCTTTTTTGTTTTTGATTATCAAAAATAGCAGGTTATCTCATCTACATCAACAAAGTTGCACCAAAAAAAAAAGGCAAGGTTTGGGAAAGTGGGTGAAACTGTCCAGAAGCCCTCATTTCTCACCACCTTTTCTGTGTTTGAATAGTTTTAATGTTATCTACGCAGTGCTTTCTCTCTCTTGGTTAAAAGCTATGACCAAGCTCATGAATGTGCAATCTCCAGCTTAATTCACCTCTACTTGTTGCTACTCTTATTTATACTCTAATTTTTATTCTGCTTGGAATCAAACTATGTACTTGTCAAAGCTTTTTTTGTATCACTTCAGATTTCAGGCAAAAGAAAACTGCAGAAGCAGTTATCGAGGCTGTGACGTGTGTTTGACATTGTTGCCACTGAAAAATCTGCAGGAATCAATAATACTGCTTTCACACTACAATTGGCGGGTCAACACGGGTTTTGTGAACACGTGTTAACCTGCTAACAATCGGCAAGTGACTCTTTACCCACTGCCAGCAGACCCCAGTCTAATCGGCAGCAGACAAGCTGCATTAATTTTCCTCTGGCGCATCAAGATGATGTCATCAGGTTGATGACATCATCAGCGCAATGAAGCCTGTCTATGTAAACAATGGAAAGGAGCATAGAGGCCGTGGACGCGGTTTTTACTTTTTACTTTTGTTCCTGTTTAAAAATGTTCAAACTCTGCGATGATGATTCAAAGATGGATGGAATTAGTTGCTGCTACAGCAAAGAGTCACTTAAGGGGTGCTGGTTTGGCGGAGTGGTTAGCAACCATGCACGCCCAATCTGTGGCCAGTTTGCAGTGTCTTCCCCTACTCTCTCTCCCCCTTTCACAAGTCTATCCACTGTCTCTCTCCAACCAATAAAGGTACAAAATACCCAAAAAATACATTAAACAAAAAAAAAAAAAAAAAAAGACTTATTGAAGTTACAGACAGAGGGGACAGGAGTGATATTGTGCAGTGGGGATGGTACACCTACGTCATCCGTAAATTATCGGGTAGACCCAGGTGTGATGTTCTCACTGAAGCCAATTGGAGGCAAACAGATTAAAACCTGTGTCGCTTGCTGGGTCAAATGACGCGGGTCGAAATGCAGATTAAACCCATTCAAACTGCCGACCGGAGCCGACGGATACTGGGTTTAAACTGTCTTTTTGGTCAATCTTAAAGGGGTATAAGGGAATCATTAAAGAATTGGATTGATTTGCAGGATTTTTAATAGCATTGGTCTTGATAAAATCTTTTAAATTCCCATCCCTAAACAGGAGGGACAAATTGTGGTTAAATTTTTTTTCAGTATTGTTCCAGTACTGAACTTGTTCAATTGTGCAGTAATCACTGGCCCAACTTTTGAAGGTGTTGTCCTTAAATACAGAGTCAGAGCAAATCACATGCTTTTCTGCCCGAGTGCACTCACCTCTGCTATAGCTAGCACAAGCTGCTGGTGTCTGGTTGCAGATATACTCAGCCAAGGTGTAGGACAAACAGATTTAACAACTGAGATGTTCAACATCATGTGACTCGATGCCCCTTCATTGTGGTTCATAATGTGAGTATTTCGGTTCTACTCATATTTTTGTGTTTACTGCTGCAACACAAAACTACCCTCTGAATACAGGTTAGCTTGATATTCATTCAGTGTGCTTTATTTACATCCAGGTCGAGGTGAACTTTGGCTGAAAGGCATCATCAGCTTGAGCTACACTGACTTCTAGTGTTAGGCTTATGGTTCACATAGAGCATTTGACAGGAATTACAGGCCTACACTAAGGAAAAGAACAAAAAAATATATTATTTTATTAGTTAATTTTGTGCATTTATTAGGTACACGGCCCTGCGTAAAACATGAATCAATACTGTTTGATTTTAATAGAAATCATTAAAAACAGATAAAAGCAGAAAGATCTGAAAAGCCTGCCCTGACAGCAGTGGCGCAGTATCACTTTTACTGATGTAACCAAGTCCTGTGGCACACTGTCTGCGCCCTTCACCTTGTAGCTTGTGGGGAAGATTACACACAGCTCAAAGTTGAAACTCTGAAGACACAGACACACTCTGGCATCAGACATATGCATCAGCTGACCTGATGATATGACAGCACAGAAGAGTCCAGATTGGGAAGGTCGAGCTTGAGGACGAGTAGACAGACTGGGGAGCATTGCAAACAGAGCAGCACAAGGGCAACATGGCACAGAGACTGACGGCTAAAGACGGGAGGAAAGAGTTGAAGGAGGGGGGATGAATCAACAAAACTGTGCTGTCAGCATCCCCAGGGCCAGCAGGGAGCTTTAAGTGAGTTGACGTCGGCCGCTGAGTCTCTCCTCCCCTCCATTTCTCCCTTTGTCTTTCTCTTTCCCCCATATGGCGGATTCCACCTCCTGCCCCTCCCCCCTTTGCCCTGCTACACTCTATTGAAATGGCCTCTCTCTCTCAATCTCCCACTCACACACATACAAACCCACGCTTGCTTGAACAAGCTTCCCACATCTCCCGAGCAGTGTCTTATTTACGGTTCGATTACAGTTGACCGCCCTGCAGGACGGATGCGCTCCTATCTGCCTCGTGCACAGATGTTGTTAGAATAATTAGAGGAGAACCTGTTTTGTCCGCTGGGGTCATAGAAACATCTGTGGTGGATGCAGAAGGGAGTCGAAATCTCACCTAAGTGCTGGTACTGAAAGTAGAAGAGAGGTGGATGATGTGCAGCATACATATGACCCTATGGAAAACACCTATTTTATGTCAAAAGTGACTAAATACCACAGTTTTTGCAGGGGGGCATCTCCCTGGACCTTAAAAAATACCTTTAAATATCATGGAAGACACAGAGAGGCAGTGCAAGACGCACTCACATAATTGATCTTGTTGTCTCCAACAGTTACAGCATTATTAGCAATAATGTCATAACGATGCACTGTGGACTGATGCACTGTCTTCAGTGAAATGCAATACAGATGCCAGTCCAAGTCCATCTGTTTCTATGGAATCTCCACAACATGTCAACCAGATAAGGTGATAGTAGATGAGCGCTACTGCACTACAGATGTGAGTTACTTCATAAAAGTAACTTTTGTCAGAAGTGGAGCAAAAACATCCTTACTATAGACAAGTCTGTATTGTTAATATTTGGTTTTCATTAATCAAGAAATGTGGTCCAGATCTGATTATACTGCCACTGAAGCTGTTAGCATCAATGCTAATCTCCGTACGAGCAGTCACTTGTGCTGTCGTATCACTCCTGGTCCTGTTCTGATTGGGTTGTCATACTCTGGGCTGCTCACCATCATTGTAAAGGTTTGCATGATGGATCTGCCTGATTTCAGACACTGAATCAGTCGTATCCATCTGCTGTGTAAGGTTAGGAGTTTTTCCCATACTAAGTGTTTAGTGTTTCTCCCAAACATCCTCAGATTTAAGAGCCACGTGCCCCGATCACTATATTCTACAGAAGGCAAAACAAAACTGGCAATACTACAAGACCGCAGACAGGACAGAAGTCTAAATAAAGACTTTTAATAATTTAAATGTCACATTAAATACCAATATACATACTAGGGATGAAACAATACACTTAAACTCACGAAACACTGCACCTCAATATGCTCAGGTCACGATACGTCACAACACAATATCAAAAAAGTAAAAAAGCAAAAATATTACTGTGTAATTACAACTTTTTTTTTGTTTGAGTTGCACACAGGAAAACACAAGGCCTAACAGGCCAAACACAAACAATAACACTCTCTAACCCTAGTAGGGTTGTCACGATACTAAAATTTTCAACTCGATACCGATACTCAGGAAAATATTCGATACTCGATACTATTTTCGATACCACAAGGATAAAAAAAAAGAACCCAATATTTAAAAGAACATTTTTATTAACAAAAAATGCAAATATAACCTTTAGGAAGTTGTGCAAAAGTCTCATTTTCTTTATTTTCTTCCTAATGCAAAAAAAATAATACAATACAAAAAATATTGCTGCATTAGATCAGAATAAATGCTCTTTGAAAAAAACAAAATTGTAGTTTTTTTCCCCTTATTTAGACTACAGTGCAAGTACAAACATAAAATATCACTAAAAAGTGCTTTGTTTTTGTAACAATTAGGATAAGTACATTCTTGAATGAAAAGGAAAACAAATAGCAGTCCTCAGAGCTGCAGTTTAGACCTATACATGTCTGAAATGTGAACTATAATATTACGCCTATAACACTGCATATACTTCTGATCTTCGAGTATGATCAAATTCTGTCAACTCAACAGTAGATGCAAAAATCAAATTCAAATTGTTTTTTATGCAGACTTACACAAACATAGTGGTGCAGTTCTATGGTTTGTGTTCAATGTGGATTTTAATGTTTCCTATAAATTGGCGGTCAGTGAAGGGACCAGGTAGGCGGGGCCAGCGGGTCAGAGTTCAGAGGGGAGAGTTATGCTGCGTTCGAGGCAACCCGTAACTCGTATATTTCCCAGTTACAATCTCCGAGTTTTGACCTGAAAGCGTTCTAGGCAAAATACAACTTCAGTTTGAGCGCCAGGAGTTCTTGTAGCCTATGTAAGTTAACCAACATGGTAGCAATCATAATACTTATTCCTTATCAACTAACTCATTTGAGTGAAACAATGTAGCCTAACAGAAGTTTACTTTACAGTGTTTGTCATTATTTAGAGGCTGCCTTATTGGTTAGGCAGTGATGTGACGTCACAAGTCGTAACTCGGAGTACATCGATCTGGTACGAGTTCACGGGTTGTAAGTTACGAGTTCGGGGGGGGGGGGGGTAGTATCAATACTTTTGAAAGTGAGTATCGTATCCGGATACAACATTTTAGTATTGATACTTTTTTGAGAATCGATACTTTTGACAACCCTAAACCCTAGAGAGGTTAGAGGGAGTGTTTGCTAACGAGCAGTAGGCACATTTTCGCCGTCTTTGTCCTTTTTAATGAGAAAGCCAAAATACTGCCAGACAGATGACTTGTATCCAGGCGGAGCGCCCTCAATTTCGACCTCATTCGACTCCATCATTCGGCTTTTTGAATGCAAGGTAGTTGGTGCTAATGTTTGTTGTTGTCACTTCTGGTCACATGCGCTATTACCGCACGTGAAGTCTTTATTTTGCAACCCATTTTTTTAAAACTAGATGCATTTTGTCACGTACTGTATCACGATATATTGCCAAACAATATTTCATCCCATCCCTAATACATACTGTAGGTTTTCATCTTAAAACAAGGGACTTGGGACTTAGTAATCTTTTACACACACATAACTGTATGATTAAAAAGACCAAAAGCTACAATAAATATTAGAAAAATGAACTCCTGTGTGAAACGTAAGTTAGGAGTACAGCCCTCTGTAGCACACACATACACACACACACACACACACACACACTTCCTCTGAACAAGGTAATAAAGTGTGCGCCAATGATTGAACAGAACCCCTGGGAGGCACAACACAGCACTATCCCTGCTACAGAGGTGAGTAATAGGACTGCTACATCTTCCTTCCAAAACGCAGGAGCCCTGCCTGCCTGCCCGCCCGCTGACGCATTCCAGTCGAGTCTGCAACGTGCCACTCCGCAGCCCCCAGCACACTGTGAGGATGCAGAGCTCCTCTGTGGGACACAAACACCTCCTTCATGCAGGCTGGGGGAACGAAGCAGCCTGCCTTAATGTGACAGGCTTTGAGGAATATTAAGAGACTGTTTTACTGTGCAGGAATTTGTGGGGCTGAACATTTTCATGAACACAAGTCACACCATTTAGAAGTGCATTTAATATAAAAACAGATAAACTAATTTTATGATGACTGTTTTATGGTGTGAGGGCTGACTAAAATTAGATCATTTATATACTTAAAGTCAGCAAGAGACCTTTTTAAAGTTCAAGCTGAATTTCTCCCAAAATACCTGACTCATGCATTAATCACATTGGTTTATAAAATAAGGGAACATGGTGAAATATGGCTGTCTAAGGAGCCAAACGCTGTGTCCTTGAATGGCTTGTTTCTTCAGTGTCTGAAAACAGTCCAGGAGGACCTGAAAAACGGGCACATTCTTCCATCTGAGAAACTATTAAGCAAAACTTCTTGCTGTGAAAATAATAACAAATCAATCAGAATCAGAATCAGTGTTTACATTTTATTAGCTAAAAGACAAGCCTTGTAAATTTATTCCAAAACCTGCTCTTGCAGGTTCATATGAAGAATAGGGTTGTGCCTGAAGAGATTTATTTTTATTACTATTCTTTTTAGAAGATTTTGTTTGTAAAATTAGTCGTTTGCCTTTGTATTTAAATTATTAAAAGAAAAAATGGCAGTTAATAATAGCATGTGATGTTAATTCATTATTGGACTTGATTTGCAAGGTAGAACTGGATAAGCTCATTGCTTCATTCTGTCCCTTCTCAAACTACTTTTTTTAAGTTAACATACATATGTATTCTCTCACAGGTGCATTTTATATTTGCTGGACATGTATAGTGTATGGTGTGCATATGTATTATACGACTTGGTGTTTGCTTTTTTTGGTTATTTGTTTGAGATAAAGAAAGAAAAAAGAAAGAAAGGATATTAACACCAACCGACATATCAAACAAGAGCTCATTTTTCACCATCATCTATTTTGCAGATATGGGGAGCCCTTTTAAACTTTAGCCTCAGTGTTCTGTTTCACACGACAGGAGTGGCCCCTGGTGTGGTCTTCTGGTGGTGTGGTGCATCTGATTCAAAGGTCTTCTTCATGCCTTGGCTCTAACTAGTGTTCATCTCAATTACTGTTACCTCTCCTTCATATTGAACCAAATGATTGCAATTGCCTTTTTACCACTGGGATGAACAAGGTCAAGAGAGCTGCCACTAGCTGGATATTTTCTCTTTTTGGGTGATTATCAGTTAATTCAGAAGACAGGGCATGAAAATCCCAGTAGATTAGCAGTTTCTGAAATACTCAAACCAGCCCATCCAACACCAACAGATAATGTCACTTTTAAAGTCACTTTAATCTCCTTTATTTCACATTTAGATGTTTGGTTTGAACCTGACCTGCTATCTGTGTTCAAACTTTATCTGTTACCTACAATCGAAGTGTGGGAAACTCAGATCTTACAATAACTAATTTTTTAGGATTTATTAAAAAGATTGGAGGAGTTGGGCCCAGCTCCTTTAGACTGGAGGAGAATGTGTGACCTGTATCAGCAGCAGCAAAAAGTTGTAGAATTTTCTTATGGTAGAAGGTGACATATTTTATTGATTCAGAAGGCTGATGTGATTAACAATCACTGCCTAGCTGTTCAATTAACCTGTATAAATATATTACACAGCCCAAACACCAGACTGTTAACGGCAAGAGAATATGTTCGCTTTCACACCTAACGCATTTGGTCCAGACCAAACAAAGTCTTGTTGACAGTGAGTTTGGTTGACTTGGGGTGGCGTATATCGCACATGAACTAGCCTGAAACAGCAGGTCTCGGGTCAACTCTAAGCACATCAGAGATCAGTACGAAAGCCATAAGCATCAAAGAAAAACCAAACAAGGTCTGCAAACCAAAAAGAAGCAAATTTTGACTAAAATTTTGATAATTAAAACTACAACAAGAAAGCTAACATAGCACTTATAACTGAAGAAATCAAGCAGAGTGTTAATGCTCCCTTTTCTAGTACTGGCTGCCTCAGGTGCTCTTAACAGGTTAACATCTACAAGTCCATGCCTGATACAGTTATGAATCACTCCAATAGATATGCCATTTTCATATGAGCAGCCTAAATATAACTTTATTTTATGAGTAAAACATTGTAGAACTGAATTCTGTAATTAGTCTAAATCAGTTATGTATGTGTTCAACAGTGGGCGGAGGGCTGAGTAATGAGTAAATGGCAAATGAACTTGAGCTTATACAGCACTTTTCTAGTCTTTGACTACTAAAAGCTGCTTTATGCTGCGTTCACACCGCAAGCGACTCTGCGATCAAAATCCCGTCTGAAGTATAGTCCATAAACACCTCATTTTGGTCACCGTTGCCATCCGTGGTCGCTCAGTAACGTCACGTCCGCTCGAGTTTCACCTCGATGGTATCATATATCATATAAAAGGATTTATAAGGGGACATTATTTCGGCTGTAGCCTTTTCACTCACTTATCAAACACAAAACACTGCAGCTGATGCCCTGCAGCAGCATCATCTGTGAGTTTTCTGTGGTTCACTTAGGCAGAACTAATGTCCTCAATGACTAATGTTTCCCACTCGGACATAAATTGTTCCTCTGTAGTCCGGATGAAAAACTGTCCGTCACGGGCACTGTCACACATGCACACACTGCTGATTGGCTGTTGCCGCACAGCCACACATGACATCGCCTGAAAATATCAACTTTTTTTTTAACTTTGACAGCGCACGAAAAGTGAAGTGATCATCTTGTATGCAGCAAACGCATCGCGCAAGGGTTAGCCCCGCCCCATCGCAGCTGTACATCGACTTTGCATGGAGGGTGATCGCTGAGGGAGTACAAGTAGCGTCTGGTGTGTAAGCACCTTTACACCGCAGGTCACACTTACCTATTTACACAGATTCACACTCACATTCACTCACTGATGGTTCAGACTTTCTATGTTAGTTATCCATCAGTATCTCTAACACATTCACGCCCTTTCATGCCCATTTACACTCCACTGATGCAGCAGTGGGAGCAACTTGAGGTTAAGTGTCTTGCCTAAGGACACATTGCCATGTTCAACCCAGAGCTGGGCTTGAACCTGCAACTTCTCCATTGCTGATCAAGCACACTTTCCAACTGCATCACCGGCACTCGCGAGGACCCCAGCCACAGTCCAAACTAGTAGTAGGTAGCTGTATTACACATCATTGGGCAGGTTTTTCCAGTCTGACAGAGTGGGGTTTGGAAGATAATAAAACCAAGTGGATAATGGTGAGAACTTCAACCCCAACCAAGCCAAGTCTACCAAACTGTAGATATAAAAGTGACATGATTTGGATGATAAGTGCCAATAATTGCATATCTACTAATTGACTGAGATATTTTTGGTCTTATGGCTTCAAATCAAATTGACTCCAATACATCAGACTTAAAAAATGGCACAGCTCTTACTAAAATGGTACGCTGTATACAATTCCAAACAACTGCAGTCTGGAAAACTCATTGACTTGTTGAGGAATAGTTAAGACAAAATGACCCTTCAAACACGAGAAATGAACAGGCAGGGTGCAAAAGGCTTGCCGCCAAACAAACAAAAAGCTTTGTGTTGACAGACGAGGTGAACAAGTTGCAACAAAAGCTGCTATCAACAGAGCACTAAAACAGAAGTGTCCAAAAGCTAACCTTTCTCTACTTGAGACTCTGCAGGCCTGTTAGATGTGAGGTTGTCTAATCTGAATTGTTTGAAGCATTGGCCTCTTCCACAGTCATAACAAAGAGTCTTCTAACATAATTATTCTGCTCTGGCGCTGACCCCTCCTCACATAAGTAATGCCTGTTTATTTTACTACAGTAGTCACTCTGAGCCTCTTCAGACAATTGGATCTCTAAACAGCCAAAAAATGTCATTAAAATGAAACTGTACAGGGACTCAGCCATCTGCCCTGCTAATCCCAAACAAACCAGTGTTACTCAAAGTGTCATTCCCGGAGCCTCAAACCCTGATCGCTGTTACACTGCCATTTAAAGGCTGCACAACACTTCATGTGCGTGAGTGTCATTGTTTGGACCCTGTCTGCCAGACAGAACTCATTCTTCAATGTGGCTCTATGTAGGTCAGAGGGGTGGGTTACAATTCGGCTCAACCATAACAGCAAATGGAGAGAAAATGAAGCTGGTAATTGCATTTTTCTGCAGAGGGTTCTTATGAAAGAAAAATGGGGATTACAAAAAAATGATGTTTGTGCTTTTCAGTACAAGTTGGGTGTTAATTTGAGACAGAAGTGAACACATTCACAAAGCAGTAATGAGGCAAACTTTTCAACGAGTAGTCAAGAAATTTTTGTATCACAAAATGGTAACAAATTGTGAAAACTATTAACTAGCTGACACTATACACAAAAAGACAGCGACTTCGAAAAAATAGAAATCTGGGAAGATGTCGTTGCTCAAGCATAACTTGGGAGTAAACAAGTAGCAAGAAAAATCTGCATGATTATGGGGTCTCTTTTTAATGAAAATTCACAGGGATTTTCAGGAGGTAGAGAAATAAACTTGCTGTGGTTGTTTTGCTCACTGTCTCAATCAGCTCACATGGTTCAATCCCAGCTCCTGCAGTCATTAACCCCACAATAATCGCATCAGTGGTGTGCACATGTGTATGAAAGGGATCAGATGAAACTTATACCAATCCCTCTTATGAATGAAGGTACGTGTGTTTGCTTGGGACGCATGGATGCATGGGTTTGATGTATTTATCTGCCAGTACTTGCCCTTTATTCATACAACAACCACCGACAAATAATGTGGGATGAACATGTCTCAGTTGAAGATATTTATTTGTTTTGTCACATCAGTTGAATGATGGAATTTGGCACACCTAACTGCTCATTTGAACAGGAAGTTTTTTATCGCACAGAAAAGTAATCTGACAAAGTCTAATCTGTCTTCATGAAAATGTTGTGGCTGACAGAGACTTGGACAAAAAATACAAAACACTGCTCTTCTTTCTCAAGCTTCGCCTTACAGGTGAGTCTTTTGTAATGAAGTAGAGATGTGAATTGTATTTTTTTCCAGATAGATATCCTTATTAATGCTTGAATAAAGAACTGTTTCGACATGGAAAAAGCTTGATGAATGCATCAGTCATTCTCCATCCCTGTTCCTAAGCCTTTTAAGCAGTCAAACTTAAGTCAAACACTATTTGCGTCATATTGAACATGTTCAGCATTATAAATCAAAACTGGTGAGGCCTTTGACCTCTTTTTAGTAGGTCACACCTTAGTTAAACCTGTACTGTGTAAACTTTGTGTTTATGGGTCAGGTTCCGGGTCTTGAATAGCATGTAAATCTTATGGTCTGTTCCTCCACTTACTACTGGAGGAAAATAAACAAGCTCATGTCTGTGGCTTTAAGTACTGGATTCAAAACTGAGTCTTTTTACTCTTGTATTGGGAAGACCAGATCACATCTATCCTTACGTTCTGACTCAAGCTTCCTATAACTCGGTCTAACTTAAGAACTATACAACTGCACCAGCAAGAATCTGAAGCCCTACGATCAGAGTCTGCTGAGGTTGGACCCTCATACCAGATTCAGGACTTAGAAAGACTGAGGGCCTGTTTACACGACAACACTGTCATCAGAAACTGAAAGGTCTTTCTCTTGCGTTTTCAAAAGCACTCCACGTTCACACGGAGACACTGTGATAACCACCCGCATGGCATGCATGTCAGGCCAAGGCAAGTTTTTAGTGTCCTTGGTAAATATATCAGATGCATCTCCACTGGTCAGAGTGTTGATGCAGCAAATGCAGATTTTGATGGAGAAACGATAACAAACCCAGCACAGTAAGCAGCACACATGTTACTAGATATTTTGCCATAGCAGTTGTTGTTGTTATTCCTAGCAGCTTACTATATCTAAAAGAATACTGCCCATGCCCCTGACAACAGAGATTGCTATTTGTATGGAGACGGAAATGTTTTCAAAACTTTTCACTTCTCACTGGAGAAGTGGCTCCAACAGATCCCTGTAGAAACATCAGACATCTCACTCCGGAAGACGGCAGTCCTACGGATCAGCCAAGATACTGCGCAGGACCCTCAAGCTCACAGGCCTCTGGTAGAGGACCCAGGCTGAAGAGGATGAACAGCCACCCAACCCAGGAGGGGAGAGGGGGGTGGGTGCGAGAAGAATTTTCCGGACCACTATACAGCACACAGTGTTTGACACAGACGGTCATGTCTGTAGCGCAACTCACCTGCTGCCTCTGCTGCTGCGCGGCTTGTTAAATCATGAAGGAAGACAAAACAGAGGGACAGAAAGGACAGAGTCCGCAGAGCAGAGTATCCCAAGTGTGTGGTCACTACAGGTAGAGACCAAAAGAAAAGACAGAACAGTGGGTCTGATGTCAAGCAGAGCTAGCTTAGCATCATAGCCCATCGTAAATGCTGCAGCACATCAACAGTAAACATCCGGTCTGTGCGTCAAGTCTGTGGAGCAGACACAGGGCTCTCGACTAACTTTTTGAGTTGGTTGCAATGGTGCACCTAAAAAAATTTTTAGGGTGCACCAGAACAAAAAGTAGGTGCACCCAAATT
The DNA here is from genome assembly GCA_036419115.1 of Scarus forsteni. Lineage (NCBI taxonomy): Eukaryota > Metazoa > Chordata > Actinopteri > Labriformes > Labridae > Scarus > Scarus forsteni. The sequence goes on from JAZDUH010000098.1 coordinate 39,753,424, forward strand.
TTTTCAGTGTCGCCTTTAACGCCAAAGGGTCACCATTTTATCACCGTCTATAACTTAAATATCATGTAAATGCTTTTTAAACAAGAATAAGATGCTTGTCTTTATTTGAAGCATAATCATACATTTGGAGAAAAACAGAGCATTTAAAGTGCTTCACTGAATAAAATTTACAAATTCAAGCTGAAACATTAAGCAGAATAAAACATCTCCAAATAAAAGTGCTTGAAGTGCTTTACTGAACTGAAATTTAATATTTCAAACATCTCAAATTAAATAAAATATTTCAAAATATTAAGAGCTAATGTGCTATACTGAGCTGAAAATGAAATAAATATCCATATTTTAACAACCAACAACATAATATTTAACTGGATGGACTTACTCTCCAATAAATTTGAACATATAGAATAAGACTTCACACACTACAGTCAATGTTTACAAAACTGAAACTAAAGTTAATAATAAAAAACAATTCTCAAACTAATTTATGAAAACGACTTTAAGGGCAGAGCATTTATTACTTTTTATCTTTATTTTTTTTCTCTTGTTTCAGCTTTTTTTTTGTTTTTTTTTTACAGCCCTGCTTAATGTTCAGTCGGGGGCTGTCAGTCGGCTCATTCGTCCTCAGTGAGTGTGAGCACACACCTCTGTGCCTGTGTGACTAAGTAACTTTCCCCTTAACAGGAGAATGGACTGCACAAATATAGATGTTCTATGAAACTTTACTTTGTTTTACTTGTAATTGTATTTAATTATGAATTATCTGACAGTCTCTTAGACGTATTCGGCAGCACTCCGCTCCGTCTCCCACCGTCTATCGATCTCTGTTGTACCCTGACACCACAGAGTCTGGGCTCTTTTGCATACTGACAGCTGATTGGATGATTACTGAGGGCTGTGCGTGCGTGTGTGCGTATGATGTGCATGCATGCGTGTGTGTGTGTACTGGGGCTGCTGTAAAACGGAGACAGAGGAGGAGAAACAGGCGATGTGTTTTTGTCAGTTTTAGGCAGATTTTCCGCCACCGCCGTCACTTTTGTCTACATTAATAGGCTATACTACGTTTGTAGGTATATCGAGATGTGCTCTCTCAACTTCTAAACTTTAGATTTGAGAGAGAGAGATGAGGGACTTGTTTTCATACCAGGAGCGTCAGGCGCACCAGTGCGACTAAAAAAAAATTTTAGGCGCACTCTTACAAATTTTGGTCGCACATGCGACCAAAATGGTCGCACTTGAGAGCCCTGGTTAATGTGATCAATAACTGAGATATGGGCTAGTAAATAACCTACTTTGATTATGGCTCCGTGTTAAGGCTGGTTTAGAAGGTAAATCGATTCTACTTGCCTTGAACTACGTTAAATTGTCTTAGTATCTCAGTATGATATTATTTAGTAGTAAAGTAAGCAAAATAAGATCATCAATATGATACAGTAGTAAAGGCAATAAAATAGCAAAAAGAGATTAGCACGAATACACATAAAATAAAAATAACCAAACTTAAAAAAAATACTGAAAAAGCAAGATATGACCCAGATAAAAAATAAAACTACAAGTTGTAACTGGTTTAGTGCTCACTGCAGAGAAGGTTATCATTATAACTAAAGGACCTGTTTATCCATTTAGGTTTCTCCTGCATGTATGAGCTGTACATTTCTGAGATATCAGCTGTAAAGATGTTGGCCTTCTCTCTGGTATAACTGGACTAATTGGACAAAAGTCCTGTGATGCTCAAAGCACCAAAAATACATCAGAAAAATTCAAAACCAGGACCTGGTTGCTCAGAATAAAATGCAGACTTTGTTGTCAGCAGTTTAATTTAGGAAGTACCTTTTCCAAAACAAAAATATGGATTTTGCCCTTGCTTTTCTGTTTTGTGTGTTACTAATACATAGTGAGTCAATGTAAAAAATTGTTGTGAGTGCAATGTAACTGTTATCCAATTACTCCATTAATCGACAAAATATTCAATAGAGTAATTGATTACAAAATTAATCGGTAGTTGCAGCCCTACTTTGGATCCCGGTTTCAAAGTCTGCAGACTCAGGCACTCCAGGCACTGACGGACATGCAAAAACAAAAACTCTTATAGTTTTCAGCTGTTTTTTTTTTTTGTTTGGTTTGGTTTTTAATACAAGGATCCTTAGTTTTTTAGGCTGTCACACCTAAGCCTTGAAGGCAGAACTGAGAGCTACTAAAACTGTGGACACTCGTGTTTCAACTTTCCTTTGATTAAGCTGTCATCATCTGCTGATTTTTTATAGACTTGTTTAATGTTCTGATATCTCTTTTTCGATTCTTAAAAGTGAGGCACTTCTTTACATAAGCTCATAAAGGGTATACATATGTGAAATTGACTTATTATAGACAATTACTTAAAAAACTGGAGTCAATCAGATCAAAATTGGCCTGATTTTCTTTTAGGGTTTGCCACTCAAACTTCTATTCAGAGCTATTGTAAAGTGCCTTCATGTCAATTCTGGTTGCTACTCTGGACAAAGTGGTTTTCTCTCTTTGTTCATATTTGTGCATGATTAAGTATTGCTTTTTGAAAAATAATGATATCACACTGTCTCAAAAGAGTCAAAGGGTCCTTGTCTGCTATCATTGAATAATTAGAGAAAATATTTTGCTCTGCATGCTGTTCATTCTTAGTCTGACACTGACCCATTAGCAGCAGCAATAGGCATCTACAAAAACAGCCATGTCCCTGGGGTCATGTCTGCTATTGAAGTGCATACAGAGACATCAGAATTAGTTTCACTCTGATTTAGAATGCAGTAAAATCACCTCCTCAAGAGCTTGAAATCCAATAAAGCCAAAAGTCTTAACAAGCACTAAGTTGATTAAATAGAATCTGAGAAAAATTTGGAGAACCAACAGTAAATAAAGCCATTACACTGATTTTATATGGTCTTAATTTTATCGAGGAGTCAGTGCTAAAAGCTGACTGGAGAGTTAGAAATATGAATATGTAATGTGTTGTTATTATTAATAATTCAACACCCAGCTGGGTGCCTGGCTGTACCAAGGGCAAGGCACAATGAACGTCACTCTACACACAATGAAGGTGCAGAATACTGATTTCATACCTGCTGCTTTTTCGATGGAGCGGTTATGTCTTCACACTAGGTCGTCATCGTCACATACCAACACTCTGTCACACCCCTCTGACAGCTCATTCACTCAACACATGGTATCTCTGTGGGGTGTCAATGCAAAGCACATGTTTGGGACATGCTTCTTCCTGTTAAACACGTGGTTAAAGTCTTTTGGTCTGTTTAGTAATGTTTACATGGAAAACCATGTGTGGTCTTGGAAAGGGAAAATATAATTTTATTAGTTCAAGAAATACTGTAACTTCTTAATGTCTCATTGGACTGAATCCCAAACTGCTATGAAACAGTCTGTTGTTGATTACAAGGACTTTATGAGACACAAAACCCAAGATGAAATGTGTTGCTTCATGGTCCAATTTGTAGGAATTTTGGTACAACTTAAAAGACTGTCTCTCAAAACCGTTATTCATGATGTCCTGCCTTTATCTCTTCCTTATACAAAGTTACTTCATTCCCTGTTTTCAGGATTCCAAGATCAAAAAAGGGCATAAGAACAATCTACAGAATTAAACGTTACATGTATTAGGTATAACTTCAACTTTAGGGCTGGGTATCGATTCAGATTTACTGCTTGCGGTAACATCTCACAATATCTTGTTCAGTGGAAAGCAGTGCTAAACGCTGATCATGCAAGGCTAGCAGGGTTGATATACCACAGGCTGCTTCTCTGCATGTCTAATGAAGAAAACCTACCCAAGTTAAAAGAATGATCTTTGGATTTTATGGATCGATTACAAACCATATAAAGGGAAATCAATTAAAATCAATTAAACTGATTCTTTAAACCAGACGTATTTTATTTATATGTGTGGTGTTTGTAGGTTATAATTCATTTCTTACAAAGAATTGAAACTACCTAAATGTCCATGCTGATTTCAAAACTGGATTAATATTCTGAACAGCTGGATTTACAGCAAATTCTGAAAGCAGTTCTCAAGTCTGATTATAACGGAGGAGGAGAATGTCTATCCTGCTCAGCCAGTGTTAGATGTGTACATGCTGCCTTGGGAAACAGTGAAGTTTATCAGCATACGATTAAGAGCCAGGCTTTGGCCTTTGTAATACGTTGATGCATAATAATGATGTCTACTTTTCTCGGTCTGCAAAATCTGCTGAATATTGGCAACCAAGGATAATATAACACTATGCACAAGAGCCTGAACAACACTATCTATAAGGTTATTGATTTCCAGGTCATAAAAATGCAGAACCTGGTTTAAACAGACCAGGGATTTAAGCTCCACACCTACAAGAGGCCAACCACGAGATTTTATTTGGAAATGGATGGAAATCTCATACTAAATCAGAGTAAAACTATAAAATGAAAAGCAAATGCACAGGCTGGGAAGTTATCATCTATAGTCAGAGGCACTGGCTGAAAACACTCGCCAATAGGCCAAACCAACAGTGAGCAGTTTGACGTTGTCATGAAACAACACAACTGCATGTGTATGCTTCCTTCTACAGATTGATAAGGTGTTCCCCCAAACTTCCCCCAAGGCATTTTCACCATTGGCTAGGGAGTCACTGTCAAAATGTGGAAAACTGACCTATCTTGAACTGTCAACAAATCCTCAAAAAACTGCAGGATCCATGTCTGAATTCAGATCATCACCAAAAATGAATCAAATCTCCCTGGTGACACGACCAACAATCCCAAAAAAATGTAATGACAATCAATTGAGAACAAGTGTTCTCAGTAAAAAATGTTGAAAACTGCCATAAATCATACAATAATGTTAACTACAACTTTGAAAAAACCTAGGCTCCACAGCTGGATTCAGATCACTACCAAAATGTTGTCAATTTTCCCTTGTGCTATGGCAAACACTCCATGAAAATGTCATCAAAATCTGCTGTGGAGTTATTAAGCTGTTGGCAAAAATGTGGAAAAATGTCCTACCCCACAAACTTAAGAAATCCTTCACAAGATTCCAGGATCCCCATCTGGAATTGGATCACAAAGGTGCAACCACCTCTTCCACGTGCCATGACAAACATTTACTGAAAATTTATTTTCAAAATCCACGAAAACATGAAGAGATATCCTGTTGACAAATGCAAAAACATCACCTCCTTTGCAGAGGTAATAAAAAATACTGCTGACTCCATGTTTTTAGCCTGCTGGATCCAGGCTAAATGTAATATCCACTAATCCTCTTCAGGATACTAATATTTTCATTTAGGAAAAACAACAGCTTTGTAAAAGGCACACAAAGGGCACACTTGCAGGCTTAATTACGCAGGCTTTTGCAACTCAAGGTGTGGGTGGTGGTGTAAGCCTCTTAAGAGGGAAAAATACTAATGAAAAGTTCAGAAGCATGCAGAGCACATTTGAGTGGAAGTGGGAGATTTGGGAGATGGTTCTAAAAACTCACACCTGCCTCTCGTGGAGCTGAACATCCTAATTTAGACACATCCTTCATCACCAGTCCTTCTGTGTGTGTGTGAGTGAGAGCGGAGGTGCCTGCAGAGAAAATTCACAGCCCTGGGAATAACACGGAGCGTGTGCGTCTGTGGGTGTGTGTGCTTTTGTCCATGGAGAGATGTCTCACAGGCATACAAACAGCTGAAAAACTGATGGGAGGAAATACCCAAAGTGACAATACAGAGGCCGACTGACAGAGATGAAACACGGAGGATTCATGTGACTCACAAATAAAACCAAGATTTGATTTCATCTGGGATGAAGAAGCACCGACAGGAGAACGAGACAGAAAGAGGACCATCAGTGGGAAAGACTCTCATTTGTCTGTGAGGGCTGAACTTTGATGGGATCCCACTTGTGACACGCTTGTCAGAGGAACGGTCCACTGCTCAGAGCTAAAGCTGAAGTGACAACACAGTGAGTGTTACCCAAAACTACTCTACATGGAGCCCCACTGGTGTAATTAAAACTTTACAAAGACTTAACTTTTGGGAGTGGATTTGAATAAATACTTTGTGCAAACATGCAACGAAGGGCTAATAATAAAATGAAAAAAACATCCTGAATACTTGGGTGTACTATGTATTTACAGAATGGCTTTGGTGCTGAATGCTGCTTCTAAAACCATCTGCACATAACTAAATAATGGTATGCAATTAGAGCTGAACGATTTGAGAAAATAATCTAATTGCCATATTTTTCCCCAATATTGCAATTGAGATTTACTCTGCGATTGTTTCAATGTTCCTCATCTGATGTATTTCTAAACAAGCATAAGCAGTAGATCCTTTTTTAGTATAACCAATGACATTAAATCAATCTAAGGATAAAAGACTTGAGAAAAAGTGGAGAAGTGAAGAACAGAAGCAAAATAGGTATGAAATTGTAAAAACTGGGTAAAAAAAAATGGAAGCGGCAAAAAAGTTAATAGGTGCAAAGTAAGTATGAAATTACAAAAAAAAAAAAAAGGGTAAAAAAAATTCAAAAGTGACTAAGGAAAATTGATTATCGCAGCAAAAATTGGGATTACATTAAAAAAAACCAAATAAAATTCCAAACATGATCTGACAGTGGCCAAAAAAAAAAGATGAATGGGAGCAAGATAGGCATAAAGTTGTAAAAACTGGGTTAAAAAAGGTTAAAATAGGCATGAAATTGCAAGAAACTACATCTGCCAAAATGTTCAGCACATTTTGAGTTAAAGCTATTGCACTGTCTGCAATTTGAAAATTGCAACAAGCCATATTGCCATTTAATCAAATTTGCAATTAATTGTTCAGCCCTATATGCAATTCTTTTTGAAACACAGCAACAATGAAAAAAAACAGCAGAAAAGAAAATATGGCACAAGCTGAAAAATAAGCAGAGATGAAATTGCTGTAGAATTCTGTAATTGTGTTTCCTTTTTTGTCATTTTGACCCCACATAGTAATGATAAACAATTTAGTAATATTATCTTCTTAATTTCTCTACCTTTCAAATATTACTGTCAAATATTTTGCCAATAACAATAGATAGAATAGGTTGATAAAATAATTAAGAAAAATCACAAATCGGTCCCTCACACAAAATATTTAAGGACAGCAAAGATCGATTTCTACTTCGAAGTTAATGACATTGAAGAGCCCAGAAAACACTTTTTAAAATTTGAATGCCTTGGGTGTAGTTTACATGTCTCCTTCGAGTGATAGGGTACTTTTTTGCACTTTGGTTTTCATCTTGTAACAAATATTCCAATATTCGTTCTAGCATGAGGGAAAAAATCGGTACTCAAACTATAGCTAAACATTTTAATATAAAATAAACAGTTTAACAGCACAACAGGACACCTGGAGTAGTGAACAGCTTGATCCAGCAGAGGGATACACTTTGTGCAACCACAGGCCAGTGCACTCACTCACCTCATCAACAGCTGCATCAAGTCTGCCAGGAACCAAAAGAAAGAAAGAAATACATCCAGGAAATGGAGGACCAGCAAAGCCCTTCTAAGTTAACAATACCAGCACCAAAACGTGTGAGAAGAACTGCGTGGAAGCACTTTGGGCTCCACTGCGCGCCAATAATTTGCAAAGCAGCAGGCCCACAACAAAATAATCTGCAGAGCAAATGTTGGACTTTCACCCATTGCCGTCCAGCAGTGCCTTGTCCGCTTTCACCTCAGCAGACCATCCCTGCCAAGAGGGCAGAAAATGGCCATCAATTCAAGATTACAAGAGAGGACATGCAGCCTCAAAATATGCAGCTAACTAAATATGTTTGGTTAATAGCATTATTCCCTTGTTAAGTTATCAGGATACTAATAAACAAATGTCTTCAGTTATTAGAAAGTATGCTTAAAATCTGATCCGTTTATAGTTTTGGGAAAAGTGACAACCCTACTTTGCGCAGAACAAATAGTGCGTGACATCAGGACGTTTCCCCTTCCAGGTTTTACAGTAGAAGTAGCGGTCTGAAACAGTTTGTCCCCCTCCAAAGCCCCACCACCAGACAGACCTAACAGCGTGAAGCACTATCATTTTGTTGTCAGCCGGTTAATATATTTAGTTTCATAAGTAATTCTTTAAAAAATTGTATTAAGCTCTAATCTTAGTCTAAAAATAGATAAGGTAACATCACGGGTCAATAAAAAAAATACAATAAGCACACAGGACCATCTAGACTCATCTGGTGACTGTACGCAGAGGAAAGCTAAAGTATTACCCATATACTCCTGGCGTATCAGTTAAGCTAATTGACCTCTGTCTGTCTCGTCCCTGTTACTGGATGCACAGTCAGAAGAATGGAGTCTACCTGCTTGTCATGGACTTGGGAATGAGGCAAGACGAAAACAACAAAAGTGTTGGTGTGTTCCCTTTATAAAGAGTTGCTGAAAAGATGTTGCTGAGCAGGGACACTGACCAATTACCTCAGAATAGACTGGTCAGCAAATCAGAGTGGACAGGGCCCACTTGGGGGAAGGAGCAGTAAAAATACACAAGCTCTGTCCAGGCGTCCCAGACAGACTGAGAAAACAGGTTGATCAAGGTTACATTGAATGTAAAAGCTAACATAAAAACACAAAAGGGTCAGCATTTTAGATAGAAATATTACAAAAACACAGTGCCCTAAGGTGCTGCCAGTGCTATCCATTTGTTCCATAAATTTATTCAATATCCTTGTTTACATCCAGGTAATAGGGCATATTAGCAGTAAGGCAGCAGCCATCAAGCAGGGCTACAGTAGTTACTTGTAGCTTGAAGCCGCTTCTCAGCCTGTGAGCTACATTTGCACTTCTGTTGGCAATCTGAGAGTCATGCAAGCTCAACGTGCACTAGGGATGGGAATTTCGACTAATTTCCCCGCCGACTAGTCTCAAATTTTATTTGCGACTAGTCGACTAGTCTATAAGCAAGAAAACTCACAATTTAATACACATATTCAGTTAAAAGTTTAAAAGTTTAGGGGTGCTGGTTTGGCGTAGTGGTTAGCACCCCATGTACATGCTTCTGCCGGTCCAGGTTCGAATCCCGCCTGTAACCAGTTTGCAGAGTGTCTTCCCCTACTCTCTCTCCCCCTTTCACAAGCCTATCCACTGTCTTTCTCCTATCGAATCCTATCAATAAAGGCACAAAATGCACAAAAATATACATTTAAAAAAAAAAAAAAAAAAAGTTTAAAAGTTTAACATGCAAATGTGTAGTTAGAAACTATTTTAGCCCAAACATTCAGGACAAACTGTTAATTTAAATTCTATTGACGTAACAACAACTGACTGAATAAAGCTGAACAATTTAAAGAGAAATACATTTCTGATACGTTTGCCAATGCAGTGCATGCCATTTATTATGAATACTGCTTTGGTATGAAACTTAGATGCAGCAGCATGACAATTCCAAACGTACAACATAGTAGCCTAGAATAGAATTTCCTGAAATCTCTGGCACTTAAGACTAGTGCACGATTCAAGAAACTTTCATTTCTTAATAATATTTAACTGTAATTGGAAGGTCAGGATATTTTCAATAAAATAAATTGAACAAAAAATATTGTAAATTTAACAAACAAAAAAGAGAAAAAAAGCAATGAAAATGAAATGGCCTGTCTTTTAGCAAAATTGCATGTAAATAAAAATAATTATACTAGTCAAAAACAAAAAAAATAGACCCTGTCTCTGTAAAGAAAAAACAAAACTCACACAACAATAAAAACTCTGGCCTAAATGAAATGGAGTTTATACAGTTCAGGAATTGTGACATGTACTTTCTCCCAGTCAATTCGTACTATCTGTCAAACGTTTGTAACTGCTGGCTTTTCAGCCGTATTGAAGGGCTGCACTTCTTTTGCAATGTAGCGAACGACACTGTCTGTGAGCGCATCATTTTGGGCTTTTATCTATATGTTCTTTGCCTCAGTAAGTGTTGACTGTCAGGACAAAGGCTCCGCTGCACCTGCACATCTTCGTCGCCACTACTTTCAAACAAATGCGACATATCAGCTCGTAGGTGTTCATGAGCTCACACCTTGTTCATCCTGTTGAAAACCAACATATTCTCACACTGGGGCAGCCGGCTTAAGAACCGTATCTTTTGTGCCATCATTCATATTAGCGTTTGTTTCCTCGTTACTCTTCAGGACGATCACTTCAGCTCTCTCCGTGTGTCCGCGCGAGCGGCCCCGTCTTCACCCCAAAGATCACATGTTTGACAGATGCTCACTCGGCTATAAATCCGCTAAATCCGCTATAGAACCGATGCACCCCGGAGTTGAGAAAGATAGACGTAGCGAGCCATCTTGTCATTTAGCCTCTTTTGTAGTAAAAGAGGAGGAAAACAAACATGCAGGCTACTGCAGGTAGCATTTCTCGCCAGACGAGTGACAGTGCTCAGTTTGTAGCAGAGGGAGAGGAATGTTTTTTTTTAAATACGGGAGAATTACGGGAAAATATTAATAGGGGAGGACGGCGGGAAAGAGGGGTAAAATACGGTAGTTTCCCGGCCAAAACGGGAGACTTGACAGCTATGCGCAGAGGCGTGAAGAACAAGATGCATGATCCTTATGTAGCGTTTAACCGACTAGTAAAATACTAAACGATTAATAAATAAGTAGGCGGTTAACCGATTAAACGACTAGTCGCGCACATCCCTAACGTGCACCACTTCCAATGTGCTGCCTTATAAATGCTCTTTGGCTGCCATTCTGTAACCTCACTGAGCATTTTCATTAAAGGTTCAAATTGTTTTGTAGTACAGCCCTATGATCGTTATTTCTTGTAGTAGGAAACCCAATGGCTTTACCAATCTGTTGGGAATAACTCACTGTAGACACAAGTAGAAGGATGGTAACTGTAAAATGTGTCATCACACCTTATAAAATCTATCTGAGTTCGTTAGACAACATTGCAGATGATTATTAAAAACAAGACTAAAACTGTGAGATGAAAAACATTTTGGGATTTAGTTTTTAATGACTTGCTTTATCTAATGACCTTCAACTTGAGGCACACAGGGACAGAAAACAGGAACATTCCTCTGCAGCACAAATGGATTTTCCACCACTAAAAAAACAATACCACCGTTATCTGTTAAAACTGCAGACTGTATACAGGAAAGAATTCCATCAACCTGTCATAAGAATTCCCAGAACAAATAAACATACCTTTAATTTACATTACAATACCCTGGGAGGTTTTTATGTTTGACATGATGTGTTTTTACGAGTGTTCGAAGTAGGACAGATCCTAATATTATGCCTGCTCGTGACTGGCAGTGTGAGATTTCCGTGCTTGCAAAGTCAGAATTTACACTTAAAACCCTCCCTTGTGACCAATTATCCAGAGCACTCGATCAAAAGATTCCCATAAAACATGTGTGTCTTGATGACAGCTTCTGGAAAACACATGGAGCTGCACCTCTCCCGCATCTGTACAACAGTTTCTGTACAAACACTGACACACATTGCCCAGGGGTAGAGCAAATCCTGACCTGTTTTATAGAAACAAAGGGTTCAAATTAAAATGTTCCCACTGAGTGAGCAAAGTACACAAATATGCCCCCATGGGCCAGCAGCACCTGCTACGCTCTGCTCCCCATCAAACACCCCCCTATCCACCCCTTATCCCGCTAATTCTCTGAAGCATGTGTGGACCCAAGGTAGCATCTCTATCAGTAACACAACTCCAGACCAGAGAGAAGAAAGAAACTCACTGATCACCAGGGCAGGAGGTTTATTTTAACTTAAAGCCAGGGTTGGTAATTTTGGAAAACTAGCATGAATTTGAATGTAGTATATCCTCAGGGCTCGGCCCCTCAGCCCGTCCCACCCCTCCTCCAAAATGACGCCCCCCGCTCACATGCACAAGCACCGCTGATTCACAACCAGAGGACTGATTCAACTCTAAACCCCCAGCACAACATTTATGTTTTACACTACACTAAATCATGTCTCATTCAGCGGTAAGAAAACACCAAAACATTATCACAGTAAAGTTTAAAAAAAAACAAACATGGAAAAAATAGTTAGTACTCACAACCCAATGTTGATCAGGGTATAGGTAGTTCCTTTGCCATTCTCCACATAGCTGTCAAGTCTCAAGTCTCAAGCTGTCAGTGAAACTACCGTATTTTCTTTATTTTATCCTCTTTCCCAACGTCCTCCTGTATTAGTATTCTCCCATAAATCTCCCGTGTGAAAATATAATAATAAAAACATTCCTCTGCCTCTCCAAACGGAACTCTGTCCCTAGCCGAATGGGGCGGAAATGCTCCAAAATGATGGATGCCAACTGCAATAAAACCGATGAAGGAAAAAAAAAAAGCCTCGCAAGAACTGCCACCTGCAATAGCCTGAGTGGCAGTTATCACGAGATTAGAGTCAACATTGTCAACAAACCAAGAAAAAAAAACTTGAATTTTAGGTGTCTTGTACATCCGTCTTAAAACGTGAGGGATACTGGAGCTTGGTTGGGGTTGTTGAACGGCTCGCGGTGGGCTTCCCTTATTTTCAAATCCAAAACTTGACAGGTTAGCATTCTCCAGCGGACTTGGATCCCTCTCAGCTCAGCTGTGCGCACTGAATCAGAGTTCGTGCACGCTGGCAAAATGTACATGTAGCAGCTGGGCATCATGGCAGTTATGGGATTTGATTGGTTTAATAAATTTGGAATGAGTTGGTGCGACTGGTTGGTGTTTTCCCTGTTTTACTCCTGCTGCAGACAGCTTCTGTTTTTTGCTCTTTTTAAGAACACATAAGGCACTGATTACCATCGAGACATAACAATCATTTTAACCAGTTAACAAAGTGTGTCTAAATCAAATTACCAACCCTAGCTTTAAGATGCAGTTATCAGTCCTGTAAAGTACCTCACCATTTACAATAAGGGGGACAAGAACGCACTACCTAAAGCTGCTGTTATTAAAGTACTGTTCTGAGTCTTTGAACACATGGTTTAGCCACGGTGTAGACATTACACTGCTAGCTTTGTGCAAACTTTTAATTAACTTCAAACTACTGCTGTTTTCATTGCCACAACCACAAGCTGACATTCAGTAACATTCACTAAAAAGTCAACACTCATTGTTGGATTTCATGAGCTAGGTGTTTTTACAGTAATAATTTATCCCACGGGATTCAGAAATGCCACAGTTTCCCATAAATAACTGTCATGGCTAAAATCTGCAGTGTAGGTATCACACGTTTATGTGCAAAACTTTTTAAGCTTGTCCTTTCCCAAAGCAGCCCCACTGTTTGCATTTAAAGGTATGAAGAGGTGCAAAACTCTTGTGAGAACTGCAGAATTTATATGTGAAACAATGAGCCTGATGAAATTAGACTTGCAGTAGGTTTTGGACACTACCTGAATGTCCTATACAATAAATCTGATTCACCACTCAAGCTGATATTCTTTTCTACATAAATAATTACAAATGCAAAAAAAAGGACAAATAATATTTTTATATAAGCAGTAGTCCCCTATGGATAAGCGGAAGAAGATGGATGGATGAAGTATTTCCCTTTAGGCTTCAAATCTGCCTTAAGGTCGTCTTTACGCATAAAGCCAGCAGACAGTATAATCATGTTCACGTGGATGATTATTTACATTGCTCACCCCCCACTGCTGTTCATACCTCTACGCCCCATGGACTTGGCAACTAACAGTAACCATGCCAACAAGCTCCCCCATAGGAGGGTTTCAGTCACATGATTATTATGACGTATGAAGAGGGCGTGGTTTCAGATGGAGGGCAGGAAGTAAACATGGAGTCTATGAAGGAGACCGGCGAAAGTTCATATTGTTAATTGTTTGGATCTAGATCCAGCTGCAAGAGAAAGATATAATCAGCTAATCAACAGATGCGTCGGGCGTGATCCATATCTCATGAAGACGAGTGAGTTTTCAGCAGAGACTAAAGATTTACCGGTAGTTGAGGGCATCGACATCGCAAACTATCTGGTAATTCAAACGTTGTACATTACCAAACAGCAGATGAAAGCCTATAAAAGTATGGAGGCATACAACTTTTTGTCAGCGGATGGGTCCACAACCTCGGCACCAAACGGCTACAGGATGGTTATTGTTTGGTCTTCGCAAGGGTGAGTCTTTCTTCTTTTCTATGTGTTAAGGTTATAGCAGCTGGCAGTCGCGGTTATGATGTACACAAACCATGGAAACAAACACGACAACCCAATTATATAAACAAAGCCACAAAAACCAAGCTGGCTTACATACCTCGATTGAAGTGGTCACTACAGACACGGGCATTAGCAGACTCTGCTCCTCCGGACTGCAAACGCAGGTTCAAAATCCATTTTTTTCGGCGTTGTTCTGTGAGCTTTTTACATTTCTCACCTTTGTGAACAACGACCTTCGGTACTCTGTAAAAGCCCTTGTCCTTGCGGTTTGAGCTGTTGGAGCACCCGTAAACAACACAAAACATTGGCATCTTAAATGTTTCTCACCGCAAGTTCTAACGTTGCTTTACTTCCTGCCCTCCATCTGAATTGCGCACTGTCGCTATGCAACAATGTGACGTCACATGAAACCCAGCTATTGACCTCATCTGTCCCTGATCTGCTCTCCAAGTTCTATGTCCACCAAAGCTACGTCTCAACCAAGTACCATGCCCTTCCTCACAGACACCACCACGTCCTCAAACAGACACAAATTCAGCTCATTATTAAACTCCTCTGCTGCCAGTCATCACAACTTAATTTACATCCCCCTCAAACCTCACATTTACTAACCAGTCCAGTTTGATCTTTTAAACATCAGGTCATAAAAATAATTTCTGCTGCATACTTTTAAGAGTTAAGATTATTTTAACCTTGATTTACTCAGTGAAATTTAAGTCCACTTCCTGAGGCCACCCCCCTTGACTTACTCATCTGCGTCACCAACCATCTGTTATGGAAACAATCAGTTGCCTGTGTCAGTGTGTGGGCAACAATGCAACCAATCACCTCCAATAAACACCAAGTGTCTTGGTTTTAGGTTTAATAAATGATACATAACATGAATTGGGGCAAATTATTAACAGGGTCAGGTTGAGTGCAATGTTTGATGGCAGTTCATGGGTAAAATTAACTCCTGATTTGTTTTAAGCAAACAATAAAAATGGTGGCAACACCCTGTTGAATTCAGCAAAAACTTGCATGAATAAATCGTTTTGTATAGAGCAGGGTCGTCAGTTACATTGGTCCATGGGCCGCTTTGTTTCTTGAAATACATTTTGGAGGCCAAGTTTTAAATAAGTTTGAAAATAAAAGTATTTTAAATTAGTCCCATTAATATTTGTCAGTTATACAGTCAATGTTTTTTCCCCTATTATGTTTATTACAGACTGTTAAAGTGAAATCAATCCCTATAACTCATCCTGCTGTGGCAGTTAAGAAATTTCAGTTTCTTCTTTCTGGGCTGTTGCATTTTTCATGCCTGATTCTGACAGCAATAGACTTGTTTTTCTTGTTAGACATTTGCATATAGTGACTGACAAGTAGATTTTTATAAACAGATGAAACACAAAGGCAGAACTGAGAAAACTATCTCCGTCATAAATGTTTTTGGTGATGCATTTGTACCTGTGGGGACTTTACAACAAAAAGAATCCTTTAAGCCCAAACAAACTGTTCCCCTTATAATTTCCCAAATTTGATAATGCTCAAGGTGCGGGGGGGTCAGATGTGGCTCCAGGGCTCCCAGTTGGTCACGAGTGTGCATCATCTTAAATAAAAGAAAACTGCTTGAAACACTTCAGACACATGCAGTGAGTTCTTCAAAGCTCTACCAAAGGAAGGTGCTGTGTTGTCAGGCACACACTCTGCCTGTTGGCAAGTGCTTGCTTGGTTTCGACTGCTTTGTGCACAGTTTAATTGTTTATCTACGTCCGGGGGTAAATTTTGGGAAATTAACTGGTACTAAAACTGGTTACCACCCAAAAAAAAGGTTCAGGAACAAATTTAGAAAACGGTCTTATTTAGGACAGGGAAAAATGACCTAAAATAAAATCCCTTTTGTGTTTCCACAAAACTCAATTCCCAATTTGAAGAGTTTGTTTTCACTCAAAAAAAAAAAAAAACCTTCAATTGACACAAATGCTAAATTAATCAAAAATAGTTTTTATGTTTTAAAAATAAGCTCCAAAACCAAATATGAACATGAACACTGAGAGATAAGCTATTTTCACAAATCACATTGAGCTCACTGATCAATATTTAATCCAATTAAATAAATAAACAAATGCATGTTTAAACAACGTCTTCCATTATGAAAACTGTCAAGTTTCAGAATTTGTGCTCTCACCCATTGCAACAACTTTTGAATGGAGTAAGACTAAGTTGAGAAGAAAACTCAATTTTTATATATTTATTTAATCTTCTGCAGAAAATGAATCAAATTAATTGATTTATGCAACATAATGCCCAGCCCTTCCCTTGTCCCTTGACTCGTATCCACTACAATCTGGTTCTTTAACAAAACAGGTTTAGCTCTTTTATATAAAACCTAAACGTGCAAGACACTAGTAGCTATCCTTTCTCAAAAGGTATAAAGCCAGAAAGTTGTGTTATTAATTGAGGACATCTATATCAGACTCTTGAGGCTTGATTTCACTTAAACTTTTTTCACTCCTGACGCAGATCAAACAATCTTTGGGCTAAATCTAAGCATCATTAACCCCTTCTTTGAGGAGCGCTGGGGCAAGCTTCCCAGGACAGCAGGCTAAAAGCACTCTGTTTTTCCCAATTGTGTTACTCCTTGTTTCTTCTATATATAGCCATATCACCAAGGACTCTGCACACTGCTCCATAGAATATGGAGAAGACATGGAAACAAAGAGGGTTGATGAATAGGAGGCTGAGAGGAGGACCGGTGCTTCATTCAAAAGTTTAAAGGACAATCCCTTGTTCATGTGCAGGGGATTTACCGTCTGACTTTACCTTGTGTAAAAGCATCAGGCCAAGGAGCAAAGAAGAGCTTATGAAACCAGAAAGAAGTGTTTTCACAGCTTCTCCATGTGGCCTGCATTATTGATAGGCTTAGCTTAATCCCCTGTGAATACATGTACAGCCACATCATGACACAATCCATGTTTTTTTATTTCATTTGCCGTGATACAGACACGGTGAACTGCTGCGACGGCAACCTTTATGTGGTTGTCTGTTCTCATGTATATGTTCACAAAAGCTGCCCAACACTGTTCAGAGGCACACAGAAGCTACACTGACTGACATGGCAGCCCAATATAGCCATACCCTGGGGCAACATGGCTTTTTCTCCAGCAAGCTATAGATCCGCTGAGAGTGTATGTAAAGGCAATGACAGGTACATTTCTGTTATAAGTAAAAGTACATCTGGGAGAAGACAGGGACAGAGCAGGGATGTCCTCCTGCTGCTTCAAAGGAGAACTGGGAGTGTGTAGCTATCTAAGTAGTACAGTAAGCGGATTGTGGGGATGTTGGATAAAATACTCCTGGTTAAGTAAGTACACAATTAAAATAGATAGACCTTTAAGACAGGAAAATACTGGAATTCGCACCTGGTTAAAAGGCGATGTCCATTCTCAACTGGAAGGGCTGGACCCAAAAGTGGGTTGTGGGGCAGCTTTCAATAGTTCAGGAATGTGTCCCTGGGGAAAAAGAAGCAGAAATAAGTGGTTTTTAATTTCATTTGAGTCAACTTTTGTTGTTTTCACAAAATTTGGGCATTTTTCTTGTTTTTCTTTCGGTGTGAGAACATATACAACATGTTGCATTGGTGCCATCATTTTAATGTATTTCTTAAAGCAGCCTGTAATGTGACAATACAGGAAGCATGATGGTCACATATGAAAAAAGGTGCTTTTATTTTTAATTTTTGCTACTGTTCAGTTCAATCTCCTCTCAATCCAGCACTTCCACTTCTTCACACAATTTGAGGGGAGGAGGTGAAATGGCTGGGCAGGCACCTCTCTCAAAAACATAATTTGGGTGGAGAAAGTTACAAAATGTTCAGGAAAAGTGAGTTGCAACAAGCTTATCAAAGTTTTATCAGGTCAACAGGAGGGTAATACTGTTTGGTGCAACTCTAATACTGCTTTCACATGAAAATTAGCGTGTCGCCGCGGTTTATTTAATGCAGGTTAACCCGCTAACAATCAGCAAGTGATGCCTTTCCCACTGTCAGAAGCAGACAAGCTGTGTGGCTGTTTTTGCTCCTCTAGTGCATCAAGGTGACGTCATCACATTGAAGACATCATCAGCACCCTGAGACACATGTGAACAATGAAAAGGAGTATAGAAGCTGTGGACACATTGGTCAACTGTTTTCTGTACTTTTTTACTTTTGTCCCTCTTTATAACTGAACGACATTTGAGCTCTGATGATACGAAAGCAGGTGGAATTTGTTGCTGAGATAGCAAAGAGTCACATAAGTTACAGAGGGGACGGCCCCGATGTTATGCCATGGGCATGTTATGCCAACTTCTGGGTGTCATAACGTAAATCAGTGGGCTGACCCTGGTGTTATGTTCTCAGTGAAGCCAATTGGTGTCAAGCTGATAAAAACCCCTGTCGCCTCCAATCTGCTTCAGCCCGGGTCAAAATGCTGATTAGATCCTTTCAAACTGCCGTCAGGAGCCGATTCTTACCGGGTTTTAAAAGATTTCTGGTTGGTCTGAAAGGGGTATAAGGGTGATGGTTGTTGAGCTGGCAGCCAGTGCGGCTGTGTTGCTGAGGTAGCAGCAGTTTTATTTCTATGTTGAGTTTGCACTTCTGCTAGCTTTGGTAAGGCAGTTCAGCTCTCATCCTAAGGCACTAGCTGTGATTAAAGACCTACAGACCAAAAGTCATGCTGCTCACCCCCTCTGGTCACTTATGGCCCTTTTCCATTAGCCCTACACGACTCTACTCGACTTTACTCGACTCTACCCAGCTCTACTCTACTCGCCTTGTGCTGCTTTTCCATTAGCCCCAGTTGTCTGCCCAACCTGGTGCAGTGTAGCTGAGCGGCTCTGCGGTGACATCATTTTGAGCGCGAGACAACAATCTGATGTCACACTAAAAAAGGAAAGCAGAAGAAGGCTGCAGGTGGTAAGAAGAAATACCCCTTGAGAAGCACAGGAGAGTTTTGGAAGCTATACAACAGAATGAAGCCGAGGACGAGAGCAATCGAGCTGCAAAGAAAAGACGTATGAGGGTAAGCTAACGGTAGCTACCGCTAGCATGCTAGGTCGCCGCTCACATGACTCATCGATGACAACATTGTCTGACCAATCAGTAGCCAGCAGTCGGTGACGTCATCTTTTAGTATCAACTCTGCTCGCTTGGAACCAGAGCGGAGCAGGTACTAAGACTAGCTTGTTTAAGGAGGTATCGGGCTAGTGGAAACACGCTGCAAATTGAGTAGGGCCGAGTAGAGTAGGGCCAAGGCGTGGTAGTGGAAAAGGGCCATTACTGTCTTAACAGAGGAGCCATTTCCTATCAAATCAGCACTACAAAGGTTTCATTTACTTAACAATTAACCAAGTAGTGCACAATATGTGGTAAAGGCAACTGCTCTAACAACTTGTCCAAACTGAATGTAAGTAGCAAAATCAGGCCAGTGACACTGAGTGTCCTAACTGACTGCGAGCAACAAAAAACAACACAGTGCAACATTATTGCCTTGATGTCCAGTATCTATTTTCCTCTTCATTTCTCATGGCAACACATACAAGGAGCCAGAAAGGAGGGGACTGACAAAGTGCTGGAAGAGTTTTCAGGGTGTTCTTTTCACTTCTTCTCTCTCAGCAGAGCTTGCTTACTTGTTTTACGTGGAGATTGTGGGGTTCTTCTAGTTCTGTGGGTGGACTTTTTAATTTCACTTTTATCAGTACAACAAAACCAAATTTGCTGTTTTTGAGGGGAATTAAAGGGAATTTAACTACATTTTTAATGGCTGTGGTGTGGAACGCAGGCATGTGATGATGAGGGCTGTCATGCAACAAGACCTTTGACGCTGGGGTTGAGTTGGGACATGGTGTTACATGCTGCTACAACAAAAGTTGGATACACATGAAATTTTGAAGACGAGAGTATAGTAATTTTAAGGTTGCTTGCGTTTTAAGTAAAGTTAGTACTTTGCCTTTGGTTAGCCAAGCAAAATTTGAATCTCTTGCTGTTTAACATGAGCAGTAAGTCATTTTTGGTAGACAGTTTTAGTAAAATGTAGGGCTGGGACGATTCACTTTTCTCCCGATTCGATTTATTGCAATTGTTTAGGTGCCAATACGATTTAAATTGCGATTCTACGATATTGCCGATTTTTGCAATCTTTAGTTAGCTTTTTTAAAACCAGTGAAAAAGATGAACAATGATGATGCCTACAGACTATATCAGGAAAAATACACATCACATGTGAGTCTGTTTTTTGGACTTAATCAGCAATATCTATTATCCAGCTGCTTATGCTCCCTCTCTTCAAAAGCCTGGATTGCATATAAAAAGTGGCTTATTATCCCTTCAGGCAACAGAGTTTTTTCAAGAAATATTCAATTTTGCTATCAAGATTTAAAAAGGCTATGGTTTCAAAGTGGTTAGTTTTCCCAGCCATCGTCATCGCTGTAATTTACGGGCCGAGCATGAACGCCTCTGCTGCCTGCACTGTTTACCCCGGCTTCTCCCTCATCTGACCAGAGCTCTGCGGTCTCATTCTCCGCTAACACCGTCACTTTTCGCGGTGTTTTGAGTTTCCCTGCATCCCAGACCATGTCCCCTCTTCGGCAGTCGCCGGCCATGGAGAGGAAAAGCTCTCGGTATGTACTGCTCCGGGACTGTAATGGCGCGCGGAGCCGCTCCCGCTGTGCGCACTCGCTGCCAGTTTCGTCCTCACTGGACGACTGACCGTCATTCTCAGAGAGTAAATATTCCTCAGATTCAGAGTCAGACAGTACTTGACAAAGTACTCTCGGCATCGTGAGTACTCTTACTCAGTCTCTATCACTCAGTGTCTCTCTCTCTGCTCCGCTCCACAGCCTCTACAGCCACACTCGCGTCCCTCGGTCCGGTGTGTGTGTTATAAAATAAATATACGCCGAAACTTTGAATAGAAACCTGTTACCTGTCCACTATCTGCTGGTAAAAAGTAGGAACACTATTCAGCACTATTTTAACAGCTATGGCCTGTTTTATCCAGCGATGTCACTTGCCTCAATTTGGCGACTTTAGCGCCTATAGAGTGTGTGTGTGCGTGCGTGTGTGCGTGCGTGTGTGCGTGCGTGTGTGCGTGCGTGTGTGCGTGCGGGGGGGGTATCGATTTTTGAATAAAAAAATCGATTTTAAAATCGGCAGACAAAATATCGCGATACTTAGGTGTATCGATTTTTTCCCCCACTCCTAGTAAAATGCATGATTTATTAGATATTCACTTCCTAAAATTAAATCTAGCATGCACAAGGAATTAAAATGCACAAAACTAATAAAGACATGATTTATATAAAAAAAAAAGAAATATGAAGGAAAATGAATGCAACAGCAATCACCGATCTCTGAAGAGTTTGATACATTTCCATCAGTATGTGTCCCTTTTATGTTCACCTAATATCCATAAAATGTATTAAACATGAACTTCTTGGTCTTGGCAATACTGTAAAATTTATAGTCTATCTATTTGAACTCAGCTTATTAAAGTACAACCCACACTATGTTCCAAGATCATCAGTGAAATGTATTGATGAATAGAGACGATATGGTCAAAATTAAAATCAAAGCAAAAAAATGTTGGTATTAATATTTTAACACTGTGAACATATTCTACTGTTCATCATATTCTAACTCAACATTTTAACTTTGCTTATCAGAAAATTCAGAAGTTCTGCCCATACAGTTTTATGATTAACAAAGAGTTTGCTGCTTAAAAGTGCCTTACGGTAAATCATAATTGAAATTTGACCAATAATGACTTTATTATTTTACCTCATCTCATAAAGAGCCATTTTATTGCCCCACACCACTCAATCAACCCCCACTTACTCTGATTGAGCCGAGTGGCTGCCTAGTTGTGGTCAGAGTAGGAAACCAGCTGTTTTGAGTGACTGTAACTATTTAGCCATGAAATACAGCATGGACATTTGCCCAGAAGTACCTAAAAACCATAAAAGTTATGCAAAATTTTGAGCCTGCTATAGTCAAAAAACTTTATAGTTTCAAATACCTCTTTCAGCAACATGGAACACTGAACATGCGGGTAGATTTAAAGATTTGAACAATAAAGTTTCGTTCGCATCAACATAACGCAGGGTCTCCTCTCTGGACGCTTTGGATTAGCATTCAGCGTGAGACCACAAAAATGGAAACACAGTAATGGAATATCAGAAACATACCAAAACAAAAAAAGCTCTTATGAAGAGTGCACAGAGTTTTAAATGCAGCAGGAGAGGTATTTTCAAACAAGAAACAGAGATATTTTTTCAGTCTGAAAATCTATGGTGCCATGTGTCTTATAGCTGCAGACACCTATCAGCTTATGACACTGCACTCTGTTGACTTCCATTGATTTTTTTTTTTTCATTTATAAAACCCACCCCCAGGCTGGCACAACACACCACCTCACCTGCTATGTAGGACTGACACTATACAGTGTGTCTACCGATTTGTAGTCTGGTAACCTCTCCCCCAACCAAAATCTGGCTGGATAATCACACAAGTTAGTGTAACAGAGAAGAGAACATTAGTCCATTGTTGACAACAGGATGGATTTTTTTGGTGTTGTTTTTGAGAGACACTGTGTGTGAAATTACATTTTAGATTGCCAATTTCAAGCTCGATACTGTGTTACCACTAAAATGTGCTTTAAAGGGAATTCCAGTATAAATTCAGTGAACTGCTGGTTTAGCCTTTGCTGTTAAACACAAAACATACAAACTCTAACACACAAAACATACAAACTCTAACACACACTTCCAGCTGCAGTTCTTCACTCTCTCCCTTTCTCTTAACCCTCTTGCCTTTTCTCAAATCAGAATTTCATTTCAAATGCTGTGTTGGGTTCATTTTATGGATTTTAACCAGGGAAGAAAACAGGTTCCAGCCAAAAGCTGAACCCACAACAATGGATAGTTGGAAAAAATTAAAAAGATGTGTTCAATTTCTCCAATGGGGTGCTCTGACTTTGTGCCAAAGCTTCAGCCATAAACAAATTGAGTCGTTGAATATCATCCTTGGTAACACCCACACTTACCTAAGGGTGGGCCATATGGCAAAAATATCATATCACGATTTTTAAAAAATAAAATCAGGATCACGATTTTATCACGATTCTTTTTTACTTTGATTTTTCTAGACTAATTTGCATGTTTGACCATTTTTTCCCCGATGTTTAACATATAGAACATGTAAAACCCTAAAAGAAAAAAAATGACGATTAAAGCCAAAGAAACATTCTGAAAAAGTTTTAATTTAAATAGTGCAAAAAAAAAAAAAAAAAAAAAAAAAAAAAAAAAAAAAAAAAAAAAAAAAAAAAAAAAAAAAAAAAAAAAAAAAAAAAAAATAAAAAAAAAAAAAAAAAAAAAAAAAAAAAAAAAAAAAAAAAAAAAAAAAAAAAAAAAAAAAAAAAAAAAAAAAAAAAAAAAGTTTTAATTTGAACAACAATATCAACATTATCTCTTAAAGTGCAACAATTTAAAACAAATGTTGTCTTACTGCAATGTCGATAAACTTAGTGAATAATACAGCTGCTTTAGAACAGATTTTTGTTCAGACATCTTCAAGCTTTTATCTCCTTTTCTCTTTCCGCCATGGCTTCACGCTACATAACCAAACAGGAGATCCCACCATGCACTGCGCGTAATGTGCTACGATTGACTAGTCGGGTGCGCGCCAAAGTCTCTGCCTCTACACAGACGATCTGACAATCTTTCTGCTTTATGAGATCATCCCCATGTTATAATCCTTAACGATTTAATATTGTCATATCGCACACCCCTACACCTACCTCTAAAACCATCCCCTCAGAGAGGACACATGCAGAAGCGCTACACTCAGGCATTCTCAAACAAAGAGGGCTAGAAAAATACGAACCACAAATTTTCTGTGCCTGTCACAAAAAGTCTTTCTTGCCTTCAGAAGGAAAGTATTTACAGGAACCACCTTTTGATCAACAAGTGGCAGCAGAGCTGAGTTAGTCAAACACTGACCATGATTCACACTGACATACAGTACAAGATACAAGGCAGTTTACTTTTTGCACAATGAAATTACATTGTGGCTCCAAAACAAAGGAAAAAAACAAACAAAACCAAAACCATTAGACATGGATAGAGAGCAGATGGTGCATTGATCAATTCCACAGCCTGGGGGAAGAAGCTGCTCTGCAGTCTGGGGGTAGAGCAGTAGAAACTTCTGTACCCTTTGCCTGATGGCAGTAAGGTGAACAGCTATGGCTGGGGTGCGTGCTGTCCTCCAGTGCCCTAATGGTTCTAAGTAGACACCTCCTGATATCACTGATGCTCAGTAAATGGGTAACAATGATGTTTAGGGCAGTGTCAATCACTCGTAGAGTCCTCCTGTCCTGAGCTGTGCACATCCCACGACAGTTCATGATGCTTCCAGTCAGGATGCTTGCAGTCACTCCTTTGCAAAAGTTGACAAGAACATGGCATGGGAATTGTGTTTCTTAAGTTTCCTCAAGAAATACAGCCATTTCTTAGCTGTTTTAAACAGGGAAGAGACATGTGAAGTCCATGACAGGTTCTCTGTTATGGTGATTCCCAGGAACTTAAAACTGCTCGCCTGCTCCACTTCAGCTCCACTGATGTAGACGAGGTTATGTGTCTTTGCCTCCTTTATGCCAGAATCAACTATCAGCTCCTTGGTTTTACTGACTTTGAGCAGTAAGTTGTTTTCTGTGCACCAGTCCGTAAGATGCTTGATTTCTTCCTGATATGAAGACTCACCATTGTTGGAAATCTGGCCGATGAAGGTGGTGTCATCCTCAAACTACACATTGAGTTCTCTCCATGTCGGGGGGTGGTGAACAGGAGGGAACTGAGCACATAGCCCTGGGGCACTCCTGTGTGGCACACTAGAGTGGAGTTTTCTTCATGTGTTTATTCTTTCTTGAACCTGTTATGGCCTGTAAATTTATCTGTTTTAGAGTTTTGTGTTGTATAAAATGTAAAAACATTTTTTTATGGCTGTCTTATGAATTATTTCAGGTTGATTCAATAAACTAATTGGTGCAACAAAGACCAAAACAAGAACCAAACAAGGCAAACAAAACTAAAGGTGGTAAGTTGTGGCTTGAATTTAGACTAATACTACAAAAAAGGAGCTAATGTAGTGCTCATTGATCATATAAAGCAGAGTTCGGCTGATGTTAATGTCTACAAATCTGTGCAGAATATGTTTATACATTGCTCCACTCAGTATGTAAAACCATCAGCTGAAAACAGATACTGAATACACTGGCTGTAATTTGTGCAATGAATAGCTGCTACGTCTTACAGGATTACAATAAAAATCTAGTTTTTATACAATGAAGGTGTGATTCAAATAAATATTTTTTTCTGAGTTTTATTCGTGTAAATCTACCAATAATATTGAAACATCATCATTTACAGTAGAACATATGTCTGTTTAAATAGAAACACTCACATTAAGAGGGATAAGTAAGCTCCAGTGTGAGAGAGAGACAGCAATGAAGCTCTGTCATCACTACCATTGAGACAATCATATTAACTCTCCAATAATGTGACATTTGCGATTTTGGAGGAGCACAGGCGAGTGTGACACAATGCATTTCACATGCACACCAAGGCAGATAGATCATGGAGATTAAAGGTGACATGGCTTTGAAATGGATAGTTATCTCCACCAAGGAGGTTATGTTTTTGGGAGTTTATTTGTCTGTCTGTCTGTGAACAAAATAACACAAAAAGTTATGGATGGATTTTGATGAAATTGTCAGGAAATGTTCAGCATGGGAAAAGGAAGAAGTGATTTAATTTTGGTGTTGACCGGATCACCGTCTGGGTCCAGGAATTGTTCAAAGGATTCTTCATCATTGGGAGAGAGGGAACTGTGCTGCTTCGTGGAGGTCTGCGCTCTCCGAGTGCTTTTCTAGTTACATAAGGCTTTGGTGTTCTTTACATAAAGATTTGGGTTTATGTTGTTACCAGATTTGGGTAAAAAGTCTGAATCGCACACATTTGGGAAATGGAAAAAAATCAACAGCATATTGCAAAGCCTCAGCTAAGTTCTTCAGTTTTCTTTGGATGTTAATGATATTGACTGACTAAAAAAATATGCACATAATTTATTTGTCTTTTAATGTCTGCCTTAAAGATGGTAAACACAGTTTAATATGGACTTATGGCAGTAACTCTTTATGGAAGGACATTTGGTGAACTTCCACCCAAAAGTATAACCAGTTTGTTGTTCTTCTACAGCCAACTAATTAGCTAATGTGTGGCTATTTTATATATTTTAGCCTATCAAATTTTGTTGTTTGGTCACAGCTCTACTAAAACTCCATACTGATCTACAGACTTGGGGGGGTGTTATGCAGATGAGTGGTCAGGGACCAAGCATTGTCCTGGTGATGTCATGGAGGTTGTGTCCTGCCCTTTGTGGCGCTAACTCTGTGTTTTGTGTGTGCAGCATTGACTGTTATGTCACATTCACGCTTGGCTGCTAACCTTGTCTGGCATGTGCATTAGCCCTTTCTTCTGCTTTCCCTGAGAACTCATCTCTACTCAAACTGAACAGATCTCAAAAATGTCTTAGGGAGTGGATCTCATGATCATCCATGTTCTGTTAGAACTACAGGTACACACCAGCATCACCTCATGCTAACATTTACAGTCTAATGAGAGAGAAATAAAAGTTTGTATCAAGTGTTATCAATCCTCTAGTATGCATGACTAATGGCACACACTGTCAGCAACTGCCAACAACAATTAAGTGACAGGGTGATAAGGTGGCACTGATGTGATGTGGCCCCTGTGCTACTTTTTGCAGACACTGTGAATATCACTCCATCCCCAAAAAGCAGCATTTTGCCCCTGAGTAACTTCTAGTCAAAGGATTAAGAAAAGTAGAGCCTTTCTGTCCTTGTTTTGTGCTGTTTGTTGTGGCTCTACAGTGGAATAATGTATAAAAGAGGCTAGATTCCCCTGAGAACCACAGATGCTGAGAGTGCACAAGTCTTCAAGGTGAATGGGTAATGCATTTGTGCTTTAAGTGTTTTCTCGAAGTCTTGTTGGTCAGAAATGCAAAGTGCACTTCAAATGGCTTGCCTTAAAGGAAAAAGGCAACTCTGAGGAAGAAATGCTTTAGTACACTTTGACCTGACAAATGTCATGACAAATATAAAAAGCAACAAGAATGCAGCAGCTTACAGTTCATAATAGCTAGTTTTTCCATTTTCCCAGTTTATCAAAAATAAAACAGCCATTTCATCAGTTCTGCGCTTCTCTTGAGAATGTCCACCTTTTGAAAGAAGCTTAATATCTGTAAGAAAAGAATTAAGAAGAGTACCTTCTATGGCTGGATGTTGTGGACAGAAAATCATATTTTGGTACGGTTTAACTCAATGGCACTACGTAAGACTGATCATATATTCTTTATGGAGCAAAGGGTAAATTTGCCCCTTTTATAGTGCTGGGAGATGCATCTTTTTTTTTCCAAGCAACTCTATACTGTACTGTTTATATTGATAAAGTTGCTGATGAGCTTGAATAAGCATTAAGCGAGTCACAATTTTGGGTTATTCCCTTGACTGTGTGATTCAGGTCGACCCAGGTGGCAAAAAAAGCTTGAACATAACAAATCTCTTGTACATGTCATCTTAGTGCCAGAAAGTGTAAAATGATGACTCTTCAGCTGTAGCCCCAAACCTGGAGCTTTTGCAGCCCTCTGCATTAACATTCCTACTTAAGCTTCACTGACCTGTGTTTTTTTAACCAATTTCCTAGAAAAATATATAAATGTATGCTATCGGAAATCAGATAAAATATTAAGGTATAAGTTTTGGTCCATATCGTCCAGACTTCACCTTGGACAAAAATCGGGGCCAGTCCCACCAGAGTCAATTCAGCAACATTCTTCCTTTGAGACTGTAGCACCACCAAATGCACCACGGTCCTATTATACAGCAACAGTTTGATGTATTTTCCATTCCTTCTTTTAGTGTAACTCTTTGACAATACCAGCATTTTCTCTCACATTTACAGTTGAGAGATTGTCTAACAGGCCTTCCACACAGTAGAAAAGTAAACACCTACTTTGAATGAAAAATTTGGAGAAAAGATGCCAGGGTTTAGCTGACAAACCATAAATGGGAGACAGTCATGTCTGTACATATCACATTATTTACCATTGATTGATATTAATAAGTAGTTCTGGGAAGTCCCAAAACAATCCTAAAAACATGGCAGTAATTCTACCAAAATTATTTACTTGATATCATTCTAAAAATAAATTATTCACTAACTCTACCTGTTTGATACCATGGCAATAGAAAAACAAGTCCTCAAGACATTTTCTCCATGTTTCGATCTTCAAGTCCATGCAAAGTATGATTACAAATTAGGACTAAAAGATATATAGTTATCTTATCTATATTGAGATATAGATCAAGATTTTAATATCGAAAAAGCAACGATATAAATGATACAGATTTCCCCCGTGCTCACCATGCATGTACAGCTCTGGAAGTCACAATAAAACTCATTTTTACGATTGCCATTGAATGCACCGCTTGACACACGCAATAGTGGTAATCTAGGTCAGCCATGATGTCACTGGAAGAGTTAGTAAACAGTATCATCATTGTCTGGCAATGGAGCTCGAAAGTTTGGGAGTATTTTACTTCCATGGCAGTACTACGGCGATGCATAAGCATCTGAAAAGGAAGCACGTCGTGGCTGATTCAATTTCTGACGAAGAGGGACAATCGTCTCGATTAGCTAATTGGCTAGTTAACTGCTAACACTAGCGTTAACAGTATGGTGACAACCCCCGACTTCTGAGGACGGTCCCTGTTTTGGATAACCTGTCCTGGTTAAAGTTGTCCCGGAAAATGTACCTGATTTCAGTGTTTTACTCTTGTGCGTCTACTAGAACAAAGGTTATTACTACAGCTGTGCGGGAAGCAGAAAGCGTGAGGGAGCAGGTTGCTCGCAGACTAAGACAACAGTTATTGTCTCGCCAAGTCCACTCATTAAAAGTGACTTTGGGCTTGCTCGTCTACTTGTGGGAATCCCAGATGATTATCACCCAGATGTCCACTACAAAGCAAGACATGAGTATGGTTGGTAGTTTGTCCTCTTCTCACCCCGTTTCCTGGTTATCACACCCGCAGGAATCAACCCAGCACACCTCCAAACAAATTCACGCAGGTGGTGCAGGCTCAACTACGCAGGATCCATAGTTGCCAGGTCTGCTCATTATGAGCAGTTTGGGCTAACAGTTGCATGCTGTTGCAGTACGCTGCAGTTCATTTATTTGTGGCAGCTCTAGTAGTCATGTTGTGTCTTATCGATATCGAGATATCTTGCATGAATATCGATTCTGTCCATATCGTTTAGCCCTACTACAAATCCCTCCAGTAAATATGCCATGTTCATGAGCAGCCTAAAATGCAACTTGAACTTAATTTTCTCACTTGAATCACTGCTGAACTGCTTCAGGGTTATCTATACTTTTATTTGAAGCCAATAGGCTTTATAGCATCAACAAAGACCACAGCTACAGCCCAAACAAGTGGTGAGTGCCAATACTTTGGTGCACTCTATCTCCTTCTGAACTCAGACATGGGAAGTGGGAGTTAAGCCACATCCTTCTTAAGCATGTTCCAGTTCCGAGCTTGTAAAGTCGGGGTACTTAAAGATCCTCAGACTAAGAGGAAAGAAATTGCATCAAATTTGCAAAGTCGGTAAATTCAACTTCAAAAGTCAAATGAAAGTCACGATTGCACAACTTAAGATGGGCTTTGGTCTGCCTGACAAAGTGCAGTGAGAAAGAAAACTAAACCAAGCGATAAATGAAACACTGCTGAAACTTCACACGCAAACCAAACCGAGTTTGACAATTTTCAGTAGTGGAAAGCAAATTTGGTCACCTAAGTCTTACTTATTGACATGAACAATACTGAGGCTCTATTAAGGAAGGGGTGATAAATATCAAGTGCTAAAATGTGTTTATGAAATACATGGCAGCTAAAGATACCAAAGAAATCAGCTAGTTCCTAACAATAGTCATTTTGACATAATGCTGAAGCCTTGAGTGTAACAGCATGTATGTAGCACAATGCCTTGCAGAAAACCATCATTAAATCTGTGTAATATACCATGGATAAATGTATGCTCTTGACCCTTTGCTTTCCATCGGTTCAGCAAACCAGCTTGATATTCATCTCAACAAGCAGCATCCTGACTGCCTCACACTCAATCAATTATGTAAAAACATCTTAATATAAATATTCCATACATTTTTACACGAGTGTCACTCTATGTAAAACTCCCATAATGCCTCTCCAACGGATCTGTTGACACCAAACTGGAGCTCCCACTTAGCAGCAGTAGCCTTAAGCTAACGTCATCTATTACAGCAATGAACACACTTAATTGATTAAAACTGCCACTCATGTAAAACCAAGCTGAAAATCAATTGTTCTAATCTGAGAATGGGAGGGAACAACAGCTTTTCAGGGCCGTGTTTGACGGTTAAAGTGAGACGAGAAACAGCAAGGTCGTCTGTAGCCTCATTATTTTGTGACAAAACATGTCAAGCTAATATACAATGCTTGTTACACAGACTGTTTTAATACTGTGCCTTTCAAGGAGAGCAAAAGAAAAAAGGCTTTGTAAGGCCTCTCCATCACCCCCCACACTTCAACACACACATCACTGTCACTTCAGGAGTCACTTCAAAGAACAATGAAAGAAATCAGAGTGTGATCAAAGCACGTGTTAGAATAGAAATATCACGGCTCAGTCGTTGATCAAAAACCACAGAAGGCGTTAAGTTCAAGAAGCACCAAAAGTAGTTTATATAAGCCACCTAAACAAACAGTTTGACCTCAAAATGACCTTTACAAAATGTTCCACAACAGTGCTATTACAAAGTTCTACCATAATTATGCCATTTTATTAACCAGTTGCATTAACAACACCGTAATATTGACAGACTATTTTGAAATAACAATAGTCCGCATTTAAACACACAGCAGGAGCTCCACACACACACTCAGGGACACAATACTCAGAGCTATTCACTGTTATAGTTCAGTAACAGGTACCCATGGCCTTTCACAGATGTTTGAGAAATAATCCATCCATCCATCGTCTATACCGCTTATCTCTTTTGGAGTTGCAGGGAGCTTAACCATGACCAGCCGCCAGTCAATAGCAGGGCCACATAGAGAGAAAAAACAACCATTCACACGTTCCCTCACACCTCAGGGCAATTTAAAGTCAACAACTAACCTTACAAACATGTTTTGGTCTGTTGGAGGGAGTCAGAGTACCCAGGGAAGACCCAAGCATGCATAGGGAGAACATGCAAACTCCAAACAGTAAGACTCTGACTGACACTGGCTCTGAACCAGCAACCTCCTTGCTGTATGGCGCATGCACAACTGTTGTACTACATAATTTTAACTTTGCGATTAAAATGTGTGCAATGTCCACATGACTCAAAGCAAGTAGTAATCAATTTTAGTCTGAACCACAAAATGACAAAAAAGTTTGTTCATTGTGAACTAAAAAAACACAACATTGATTCAAAATTCCCACCTTGATAAACTTGTAATCGATACCTTGCTAAGGGGCCAAAGCTGGAATACTGTTATTCCATCAATATTATCCCGCTATAAACAGTAGTCTCCCCCACAGGTCAGTACATGTTTTAGGGACAAGGCTCCAACATTTGTTAAAATAAACACTAGTTGTTTATTGTCATAGGTTAAGCTGCAAGTTAAATGTCCACCAAAGTCAAACTAAACAAAGCAGGAATTCTTTATATATATATATATATATATATATATATATATATATATATATATCATATATTTGAAGCACTTAAATAAAGATAACAACACAATATTTTATTTTTTAAACCTTGTATACAAATGAATAAAAGAACCCAATGACTTATATTCAAAATATTTAAGTTTCTATATTAGTCTTGAAGGTGGAGGGAATTATAGGGACTTCCAAAACAGGTAATATATCCTTGTAGCTACAGAGTGTGAAAAGAAACATATGCAATGAGTTGGAAATAAAAACTGTGGGTTTTTTAAGCCTAGATGATCGATAAATCAGCAACAAATTATTTCCCCCAAAAATATCCACAAATGTCCATTAAAAAGCAAGTCAAAAATGACAAAATGGCTTCCAAAATGAGCCATAATGTCCTCATGTTAACGGGTCATTCAATTCAAATTCAACCAGACGTCCTATGCTGACTGACTCAGATTTGGCTGAAAAAAAATTGTTGGTGCCATTACATAAATAATGCACATGTGAAAAGTTATAGGAGGAAAACCTTCAGGGTTTCTGAGCTATGAGTCTTTATAAAAGGGGGGCTGTGCCGGTTTGTGACACTTGCTGGTTGTGCATGTTCCAGGGTAGTCACTTCTGGATGCCAATCTCTGAAACAAGCAAATATTTCGGACTGTTATTTGCTTTCCTGAGTACTCTGGGTCCATGCTTTCAGATTCTTTCACCAGAAAATGACTTTCTTTTCTAGTTTCTAAATTACTGGTCTCAAAAGTGGTGGTTGTCACACTGAGACAGAGGGCACAAGATGGTGTGGGGACTGCAAAGTTTTACACAAGACAGGTTGACATACACTTGAAGCTGTGGTTCACTTAAGAGCTTAGTGAGTGAGAAGAAAACAGGAAGCCTGGTGTGCAGGAAAATTTAACAGGACAAGGATGAAGAGTATGATAAGGATCCTGAGGGAAGTCACACTGAGGCCCCTCTATTACTAATTGTGGCCATTTCAAAAGGCTGGGAGACAAAAAAAAAAAAAACATGTGCAGTTACTCTACAGAAGGATTCCTACTGTGATCAAAACAGAACTGTAAATTACAGTAGAACTTTTGAATAAAGGCTTGTTGAAATGTCTCTTGATGGAAAAACCCTTTAGCTTGAAGAAGTAAAAGATTGTAAGACTCAGTTTTACTGATTATGCCAAGACTATTCTGACAATCTTTGAGTATTATAAACTCAGAACAGCATTCAGCTAAGAGGCAGCAGAAAGGATTATTTTCATACAGCCTGTGAATCCAAATGTCTTGGTAGCAAACAGTCACTGGGCCGATCCAACCATTGTTTTTGTTATTAAAGGGACAATTTTGCCAAAATTGTGTGCCCTTCCAAGCACTGCAATTCCTGATTTTCAGACAAGACCTAAAAGACTAACCTTTCAGCCTTTGACAGTGTGATGTGGTGGAAGCGTCAAACATTTTTGAGAAATGAGTATAGCTCAATTAGGGCATTGTATCTTAGTGAGAAATGCATTTTGTAAATAAAAGAGAGAGCGAGAGAAAAAGAGTATGTAATTCATACAGCCGTGGAGACTGGGAAGATTGCTGCTCACACAAATAAAACTGAACTTTTCTAAAAAATTATTGTTTATCACGGTCAAAGGTCATGTTCAGCAATCCGTATATGACAACACAACTCAAACTCAGGCTCAGTCTTATTCACCCTGTTCTCACTTAGCTAGAGTATAGCAAACTTGTGTGAAAAGATCTTTTGTTTCTTATATTTTGCAGCCTTTTGGAATTAGAATATGCCAGAACTACACAAGCATTAAAGGAAAAGACACGTTGAAAATTAGAAACGAGGTGTCCCTTAAAAAGCCAAAGTTAAGCCATGCAGTGGGGATTACATTGTAGTCCCCTTCCACATACATTATTCTTCCTTCACTCCTATCACTAAACAATAAAGCAAAGTCTAATCACATATATATACAAACTGTGGTATACATCAGGTATGCTTAGAATATTAGATTTGCTATAATAAAATCAAAATTGCACATTTGTAGTTTGAAAGAGCATTGAAAAATGTAAACAGTACATAATACTAATGATGAAAGAACAATAACAATTCTTTTCATTATGTTGCATCATTATTTGATTAATATAATGCTAACATCATAAAGCTATAATAAGACCCATAAGGTAATTGTGGGGCTAAAAATCTAAACAAAACACCTGACTACTCAACTAATCGACCCAATAGTCAATGACTAGTCTACAATAAAAATAGTTGTTTGTTGCATCCCTACTAAAGGCATAATGGCACCAAAGTATCTCTTCCATATAACTGCATATGTGAAAACCTGAGTTAAAAACACAGAGCTAGTCCTGTCCTTTCTGGAGAACCCCTTGTATATATTTCTTAAGTAAAACTTTAAAGATGATCATAAATATTTCATTCATTACATGAGGCAAGGCAGTAAACTTGAGATTCAGGTTCACGCAAAGGCTTGGAAATGCTATGAAAAGGCTTTAAACACTTAGAGCATCAAGCATGTTACTCCTTACACTAATATTGAAAGCTCAATAGTATCAACTGCCAAACGCAGAAACCCTTTCAGTGAAGGTCAATGTTTGGGTGATCAATTATGTATTTAATGCAGGCCTGTTTTTGCTGGAGGTGAGTCAAATAGCCCTCTGTTTCTCCTTAGATTAGCAGAGTTATTAATAGTGTATTTATCCAGCAGCTTATCACTGTAACAGCTGACATCGAGCCCCTGTGGTCTTTTTCAAATATGTATCCTCATCAGCACCCATCAGACCGCAAATCCTCAGGAAAGGCATTGTCTGTTTATAGAGCAACGGTGTAACCATCAGGGCTCAAACAACAACATCCCCGGGTCAGGGGACATGTGGATCAATGATGGGAGCTGCTGTGTTCACATGGGGGCTGTGTGACCATGATGGCTGTGACTCTGGCTGCCTCCATTTATGCATTATGTGATCATTAAAGCAGAGTGGGGCTCTCTTTCTCTGACAGCCAGCAACAATTCACAAGCCTGAGTGGTCGCAGTAGTTGCCTCTCTGTCTCTTTCTGCATGGTCCTCTCACATCGAGCCAGCGCAGCATCTCAGGCTGCATGCAGCTTTCCTGAGATTGCACAATGCTGCAGAGCTGAGTGAACTTTCTGGCCAAAGCAGTTTTCTCCTCTTTAAGCTTGTTACCTCAGCAAGTGGAGCAGCACTGCAGCACATTTACAAAATATACACTCGTTCCAATAGCAGCTGGCCTTTCAGATTAGTTTTGGTGCATATTAGCTTTACATGTGTTGATTTGGTCTGCTTTTCCCTTTGAATGTTTTTAATTGACTCCTTTACTCCAGCAAATCAGCAAAATTGCTTTTTTCCACACAAATGGGTTTAATCATCCCACCTAATTTCTCCGCAACACGAGTCTGTATCAGCAAAAACTGGTTCCCCTCTTACTTTCCTGCAAAGCAAACCCAGCCATGCTGCATGGTTGTATAAAAAAGTCTTTGTCACATGTTTGGGCCAATTCTCACACCCTAAAACTAATTTTAGTGGGAGGGTCCTTGTGGGATGAGATAACACAGAAAGGGAAAGTCCACTCAGCTAAAAACAACAGATTACAGCCTCTCAAAGGTCAAATTAAAGCTTTTTTAAGACCTTTCGATGTATTTTTATGCTTTTTGTTCATCTTTCTGCTATTGTTAATTGGGAATTTTATATATATATATATATATATATATATATATATATATATATATATATATATATATATATATATATATATATATATATATATATATATATATATATATATATATATATATATATATATATATATATATATATATATATATATATATATATATATATATATATATATATATATATATATATATATATATATATATTTTTTTAATTTGGATGATTTCATGTTATTTATACCAAATATTGTTTTGTTATGGAGATCTAGATAACTTCATTCACTCCAGTGTGATAGATTCTTTTTTGCTATCTGTCAGACAGACCATATTGAATACTGAACATTTACCAACAGCAAACCGGATGTCAGAAACTATACCACAATTCATAGAGCCTTTCTTCGAAAGCATCAGTTCCAGTACATTTACACATCAAGACACTCCCATTAATTTCACAAGGGCGTAACATTTGTGCCAGTTCTAACTATAATAACAGTTTAGATATCTGTGACATGTTGCGTGTCCTCACATACACACAAAGGTAGAGACAGTCGATCACAGTGCTTTCTCCCACTTTGTCTGTTTGCCCTTCTCTCTCCAATATTACACTTCTTAAACAACCTCCAGAGCAAAGAGGGGATCAATCTGCTCCCACCAGTCTATCTCCACGATGTTCACGGTGTAGGCGAAGTGTCACAGGGGCGTAAATATTACAGCTTGAAGCCCTGTTTACATGAAAACAGACGAAAAGTCATTTTGTATATATATATATATATATATATATATATATATATATATATGGAATGCTGATGTCACAGTACTCTTTCACCTGAAGGCTGCACGCGCATACCAGGAACAACAACAGCTTCGACCGTCTATGGTCTGCTATCCAGACAGATTTGTTGTCTAGACATGAAACTCCTGCACCTTTGTATGTGATCAGCGACTGACTGATCTGGCTTGCA
Organism: Scarus forsteni; assembly: GCA_036419115.1. Taxonomy (NCBI): domain Eukaryota; kingdom Metazoa; phylum Chordata; class Actinopteri; order Labriformes; family Labridae; genus Scarus; species Scarus forsteni. The sequence continues at coordinate 39,790,080 of JAZDUH010000098.1, forward strand.
GGCTAAAGCATTTTTGGTTGTTCTTGCGTCTCCATGTTGATGCAGATCGTCTTTTAAAACAGGGAATTTTATATATATATATATATATATATATATATATATATATATGTGAATTGAGCAAATAATAGTCAGTACTAGGGATGTAACGGTTACCAGTAAAATGGTAAACCACGGTAAAATTTCCCTCAGTAATCATTACCGCGTCCTTTTAAAATTACTGTGTTTGATCACCACACTGTGCCAATTGCCATTGTGATGCTGCTTTTTGTCTGGAAAAGCCTGAACTATGTGTGACTGCCACCTCTCGCAAACAGAGATGCGCATGCTCAGTTTGCAATGTTTGACCTCTGAAAGAAAGCTGGGGCCTATCAGACTCTTAGAGGTTTTCCCACTGAAAATGGCTAAAGTCTAAAGTCTGGTCGAAGTTTGGATTTTACAAGGATGTTGAGGGGAAACTGATTGATGACAGTTACCCTGTCTAAAAACATGAGGCTGCGGTGAAAGACAAATGTGCGTGATTAAAACTGCTGTAACTCCTCGAGTAAACGAGCTCTCTGAGAGAGAGGATTCAGTGAGACATTCCTGAGTGAATTATAGGCGGTTTATCAGGATTTTCTGTGTAAATAATGTATAAAGGTGGTAAATAACAGCATTAGTGTCAATCCAGAGTGTGTTCTTGCTGTTCTTTCGGCGTTTATTCGCCATATTCCGCCGTATTCTGCCGTATTTCATCAATATAAATCGTCTTTTTCGTCATAGCTCGTGTCTTCTGGTCTTAATCAATCATAATTTGGAAATATTAAAGAAGGAGATGTCGAGGACATCTGCCATTGATAGGGGCGACCAGACGAGAGTCATGAAGGGGGCTTACTGCATCAGGGACTGTAGTTCGTAAAAAAAAATAATAATAATAATAGGCCTGGACATGGTCTAAGATAACGAGCTGTAACATGGACTTTGGTCTCAAAATGTGTTCATTTACAATTGTTTATAAAGAGAGACCTGTTTAAAGTACAAATCCGTTTTTTTCTTTTTTTGTAATTTCCTGACACAGTTGTTGACAAAAATGACAAATTATAATATAAGAGGGGTTATATGATTTCAAGACTGTGTTTAAGTACATTCTGAGCATTTTGAGCACACTGCAACAATAATAATAATAACCGTATTGTGATTGAATGTCTCTGCCGTGATAATTTTGGTCACAATAAATTTTCATACCGTTCCATCCCAAGTCAGTACATTGACAAAGGTGCTTACTTCATGACAGACTTCTCAGAAGGGAAGTCAAACATCACTTCCTGTTAGCCAGAGTGACGACCACCCAATTTTGGGTAAAAACAAGCCATATGAATTTTTAAATAAAAGTTGAGGAGAAACTGAAAACAGCGTGATTAAACACTATCATGTAGCATTTTGTGCTTTTAACAACCGAAAAAACTAAAACACAAGGAGCACACTAGGAGAGCTCTGTGGTTTTTGGTGTTCACATGATAGACGTTCGGTGGTAAAAATATGGAGCTGTAATGTTACCACGCAGGCCAGCAGCTCTGTGATGGCAGGAGCTGTACTGTGTCTGCATGTTGGCATTTGCCCACTAAATAGACAAACAAATGACTTGTTAAAAGGTAAAGTTTTAACCTTGGTAGCACACTGAACATATTCATAGAAAGTATACGACAGGGCTGACATATTGTATTTCCACAAGCGATGCACAATATTGAATTTTGCCAATACAGGAACTCGTTATTGCCAAGACATATATCAATAATAATATTTTTTGTCAAGGCCAACAAGTCTTAATTTTACTAACCTGTTCCTTGTGTGGTGACAGTATTTTGATATTAGAAATTGTGGTGAAACAAAACACAAAAACTTTTTTTCTTTAATAAATGAATCAAATAATTTTTTGATTTATTAAAGTGGAAATTCACTGATGATAAGTTTAACTTGAATGGTACATTTTTACATTCTGTCAATATTCTTGCTTATAAACAGGATAAACAGCCAATTTGTGCAGCCAAAATATCATCTGTAAGTAACGACAAAAATCATATCTAACAACATCAATGCTCTGCTTTTTTCATGATGAAACTTTGATGTTTAATGGAAACCCAAACCTCCTGTCTTCTCAATTTAACAATAACTAATAATCAATAAAAGTCTGTCTGAGATCAGCCTCATTACTGAACACTATGCAAGTGCAGTGCATCCATGCATGTTCAATGTTTGAGTTTTCCCTGATTAGTGTCATTATAGGATATGATTACCAGTTCAATCCTTCAATAATTCTTTATGACCAATTCCTGTGGATTTTCTCGTAAAGGTGAAGTCAGCGATCTTCTAATCTTCTAATCCAATGCCCTATTTGTCAAATTCACCGTATTTCTCCTCTCCAGATGTCACCACTGACAGCATGTTGAAAAAAAAGTCCAGTTCCAATACACAGCCTTGGCTCTGAATTTCAGCAGGTAAATGCTGAGGCTCAGGCCGAGCTACCAAAACAGAGTACACCCCCCCACATTCAGGGGGCGATCATACTCATGCACAGATCAGACAGAGGGGGGAGGGAGAGTAGTAGATTGCGTAGCGTGCGCAGTTAGTGCAAGAGAGAGATACAATAGGTGCAGTAGCAATGGCTGAAAAACAGCCTAAAAGAAAAAGGTCAGAGGAGCAGAAAGTGAAAAAGAAGGGCTATGACCATGAAAGAGCGAAGACCCGGGTCAACTTTGGTGTTGCTTTCCAACAGTGGAGAGAACTCCGCCAATGGAAAGACCTGAAAATGGACGCGGACATCACCGTCTGTCTGCTGGATAGGTAAGCAACATTAGCTTTGTGGTGCTTCACACAACAGTAACAGCCGTCAGGCATTCATCTTATTGTCTAATCTGCCAGAATGTACTGTTGTCGTGATGTTATCAATATTGTCAGTCGAGTTGTCTGATGAGTCGGGGTTACCTTAGCTTCGTTGGTCAGCTACGCAGTTTCTACGGCCATTTCCATGACGATGCACGTCCATCAGCTTTCGGGGGTGGAGCGAGGGGTGAGGTATGAAGGGAGAGGCGGGTCTAAATTCATTTATAAACAACCTCTCCACTCGTTTTCTCCCACATCGCTGACTACACCTTTAAGTGAAAAGCTGGTCTTCACAGGATTTAGTCAGCATCGCAGTCAGACACAGCGTGTTACAACCCTTGAAATCTTTGGCATAGAGTTGGGTTATTATTCATTTTGTGTCAAATTAAGTCACATTTCTGACCAGTTCTGTTTCCTGTCTGCCATGATTTTACCTTTCACTCCTGAGCTAGACTTCTACAACTGCCTCTTACAACAGAATGACATTCTTAATTTTCAAGGCATGCAGAGCAAAGTGGAAGACATTGATAAGGGAATTGTAAAGCATGAAGACAAATGTTAACAATTCCTTCAGCAAGTTGTAATACATTCTTGAGTGGAATTATTCTTTGACTCCTACCCCTATTCCAGACGGACATGTTGACATAATGCTTGAGGCAGAAACTCTGTTTTGCAAGGTGTATATACAGTGATTGTTTTACCGCTCTATCAGCAGCACCCTGACTTGCTGCTTATCAGGGGTCTCTTCAAATGTTCTGTCTTTTCATCTCGTTGCTGTGATTTTTAACTTTCCAGCTGTAGGGAAACACTGCTGTGAGAGCCAAGAGCAACTCTCTGGGGTTTCATTTTTAGTTTTAGTCAAGACAGCTTTACACAACACCCTCAGTCATGGCTTATGCCATCGAAGTAGCATTCATAAGTGAAATGTTTGACTATTAAAGAAATATTTTGTGATTATTGTGTGGATGCCTTTAAAAGGGGGCTGCAAGTAAGGGACTATACAATGGGGTTTGCCAAAAATCTAGGAAAGTGATATTCAATGAGGCAGTTAAAAGTGCATTTGTTACCCAAACATAGTTTTTAAAAGTTAAAAATGATAATAAGTTGGGCCGAAAATGTTTTTCAATCAAAAAAAATTAAAACCAACACTTTGAAATATAGAGTAACTTAAGACCCAAATAAGAGTGTATTTGTTTATTTTGATGTTTCTGTCTTTACACACAAATATCTGAAATATAAATTTGAATAGAGAGAAACTGTTCAGTATTTCTTTTTTAGATATTATTTAGCACAGTGTTTATTTACAGCCTTTCATTTGGTCAAAGTGTTCTCATCCAGAATGGTGTAGGGCTGCCATTGTTTGAGCAATGTACCCATAAAGAGAGACTTCTCCCAATTAAATTGCTTGATCAAAAATCCTGGTGTGTTTCAAACTTTGAAATATCAATATTTAAAACATTTTTCGCACCAATGCAATTTCTGGATGATTCTCTCAGAAAACATTGATTCATTATGTGAGGCTGCCTTTCTCCAGGCCAGAGGTCACCCCTAAAACACAAACATGGATCAAGACTACTGCAGTTATCTAGCTAATTTGACACTTTTCAAAATCACTGAAACATCGTTTGGGAAGGACAAGGTCAAGTGGTAGGCACAATGAGGAACTTTCTACCATGCACACACAATCTTCCCCGAGGCTTTTGATTGTCCAAGTCCAAGAGTCCCCTCGTTAAAAATCCAAAAGCTAACCAAAGAAAGTCACGCCACTCCTGAGGACAAACAGTAAAACTTCTGAAATAGTTATCTTGGCAGCAGTTTGCAGCACAATCAAGACGCACAGGCTTCTTTCTCAGAAATATAAAACTCCATCAAAAGAGCCCGTTTAATCCGAACCGGCAGTTCGGATTATGCTGCTTTGCAGCGGATATACTGAATGGATTTTTTTCATTCTTTTTGGTCTTTATATTGCATAGATCGGACCATAGGACCATAACGGCCTTATAAATGGTGTCATTAAGATGTACCAAGCTTCCATATCGTAGACCATAGCTTTAAATAACATGTTTTTAAAGATTGCTGGTTTTACAAAGGTACTGAAACTCAGGCTACGTTTACATGGAAACTCCTGACTTACAGAGGCAAAGATTTTTCCTTTGCATTTTCAAATTCTTCAGCATTCAGATGGTGACGCTGGAAAGGAGTGAATCCACTGTAGTATGTATGCCGGTTCGGTAGATGGCAGTGACACAATATGACACAAAATGTACAATGTATGTAGCTGTGATTGGGTGGAAACACAAAGTTTCCAGGCCATGGGTGTGACGTTAGCATGAAAAAACTGTGTAGGCTGATTTTTCCACACAAAAAACTAATGATGCACGTTATTAAGAATTTAACCAATGCTGATTACCAATTATTTCCTTCTTCTCATGGCCGAAACTGATACCGAAAACCGATAAGTTCATATTTTCATAGTTCTCTGTGATAAAATGTATGTGTATTCCGTTCTTGGTTTGTGTAATTTTCAAGTTATGGATGTGTGTGGCAACGATACCTTATAGGGCATTAGAGGATACGTCCAAGAAGAAGTGACAGCTTGGGAGGATGTAACATGGCCCCAAATGTGTTATTATCTTGGGAAAACCCGGGCTCTCATTGACAGAAAAGGGCTGGTCGTCGAGCGCTAGGTACTCCATCCCTTTGTCGTTCATGGCTTTAGCCCTTCACTCTTAAAAAGTTTTTCCAGTTTTCAACCGCCTGTTGAATGGGGACATCCATGCTCCTTGTTGTTTTTAGTCTCCTTCTTTCAACACCGCTTCACTGTAATGACGAATTTTCAGGTGAGCTAGAAGATCTGTTGTGTTAAAATCTGAATTCTCACCGAACAGGCTGTGCAAAGAGCATTGCTGTTGTTGTCTTCTGCCACTGAGAAAAACAACCACACTGGTGAAGCCATGTTCACTATTGGTCTGGCAGAGAGGAGGACAGGCTTGGGCCCTTTCAATAAGGCACGACAGATGACCTAAACAGTGCGACATAGCTTGTTTTGGGGCAACGTGGCCTGCAAACAATTTCCTCCATTAAAGTTATTTATCAGATTTTTTTATAGGATAAAATGTATGTACTGGGTCAATAAAAAAATCATTTTCCCCCAACTGGCCGATATTATGTCACTTTGACAAATATCGCACATCCCTACAAAAAAAACCTACATAACCATCATCTTGTCTTAATACATAATGATCTTTGCAGCCAGTTATAACGCTGTTCCAACACCACTACCTTCAAGTGTTTTCCTGCAATAAAGAAGAGAACATTTGTACCAAACAGTGTAGCATTAAAAGTGTAAGCATGAAGCAACTTTGTATCTTTGATATCATCATCATTGTTGTTTAAGGAAAAGAAAGCACCAAAGCTGAACATATTGCCAGCTTTGTTAAAAGCATAGCAAAAGACACTGCTTGAAAAGCTCATATTTTCCCTTCAAACAGGTTCTTATAATACAATTTAAAGACAGCTGGAGTTTGTTTACAGACACTTATGTTGAAAAACCTTTTAGTTTTCACAGATTTTTACCCTATTCTTCCTCAACTCTCACTGTCTAATGCATTCTGGGTTCCTGACACTTTAAAGTCCTGTTTTCCACGAAGGCTAGGTCTGTTCTGATTGGTTAACCAGTCTACTCTGTGGGAATTGGTCAGTTCTGCACAGTCCAGTTCCATTACTTTAACATCTCTGCATCCTTATTAAAGTTGACGCTCCTGAACCATGGGGCTCGAACTACAGACTAACAGAACTGTGGCAGGATGCCACAATGGTAGCCCTGTTCAGGAGGGGTGGGGAATCTATTATGTCCGTCAGCTAGTTGCTTTTCACGCAAGGACACTTTGTTGTCTTGTGGATTTCATGTGGAACAGCCATGGCACATAGTAAAGTACATTTAAAACTACATAAAGTATAATCTGACCTCTTTAAAGACTGTTAATAGGAGACCCAGTGGGATATCACTGGGATAGTCAGATATTTTAGGCCTCAAAACTTGAAAACACCCAGATTTATTGTTGTTTTTTTAACATTGTAGCACTTGTTGCTATTAAGGCTCTGTTCACACGTACTTAGGTACTTCAAGAAATAGGTTTTCCTCCTCTGTCTTCAAAAAGAAGCCCAGCCACACAAGCTTTCAACAATGTACTCATCTACAAGGCACATAAACTAGCTGTTTATCACTGTTTGACTGGTGTTACAGTTTACATAGCGGCTATGTTAGCTAGTGTTAGCATTTTAGAAAGTTTCATGGGTACGATCAGTAATCACCCTGGCAATCAGATGTAAGCATCCATGCGTCACCAGTCAATACCGTTACTTGTACAACAATAAGAAAGGGTCTCATGCAAAGTGTCAGTTTTTGATAAGCCTGTCAGTTTTCCTCAAAATGAAACTGTAATAGTTTTCAAACTTCCGTGCAAATAACATCAGCAGTTTATGTGGTTGACGATCAAGCTGCGCTGAGAGTGCCCTCAGTTGGATGAAACTGTCCACTGCTCCAGGGGCCCTGATGTGCCACTACAATCAATATTTAATGTTTGAATATTTATTTACTCTTCATTTACAGATATTTATCCCTATGCTCAAACAGTTATACAAATATTGAGCATAAGCTGACAGCCCTAGTGGCTGTATTGTCAGACTGATTTAAAAGCAGTGTCACAGAGAGGGAGCATCAGAAAGTATGTGTTACCATGTAAGCAGTTCAGTTATCAATAGGGATGTATCCTGTGGAGCAGTACTTTCATGTACCGGTCCCTAATTGGGTTGGTACCTGAACACCGTTAAGAATCTGGAAAAACGGTACTGTTATCGGTACTTAAACATCTCTTCAACTGTCACGTAGTTGTGACACTACCGCCGTCTGGCTCAAGCATGTTGGTGAGGGCTAAGCGCTCGAAGGTTTGGGCACACTTTAGCAAAGTTAGTGAAAACTCGACCCGATGCAATCTTTGTCAGAGAGAAGTTGCATCCAAGGGGGGAAATACTAGCAACATCACCAAACACTTGGTGAGCGCACGCACAGGATAAAACTAAAGGAGTGTGGGCTGTTTGATTGCTATAGCAACACAAGTAGAGTTAGCAGCCCGGGTAACACTAAGGACTGCAGCACCGACAGACACAGAGACTCTATTATCCGTCCCTTCAATAAAAACCCTGCTGAAAACAACACAGTCACACGGGGTTAAACTCTTGATGAAGCGCCGCTGCACTCGGCCGTATAACTTGGATGAAAAGCCAATTGCACAGCTCTCCTCATGATTCAGAGCTGTTAATGTCCGCTCGGAGCAGAAACGCTTTGTTTACTGAGGTCAAGAGAGCACCGGATGTGACTGACGGTCAAGCTGTGCTCACAGCGCACTCTGTTGGATGAAACGGTCCACTGCTCCAGGCGCCCTAATGCGGTGCTACACTCACTATTTTACATTGGAATATTTATTTACTGTTACGGATATTTTTCCCCATATTCGAACGGTTATTTGAATATCTAATATAAAGTAAGAGCCCTAGTAGTCATCATTACAGCATCGATTTTAGCACCACAAGATATATGGGTCCGTCTGTATGCAGTCTGTTGGGCGACATGAAGGGGTTTTGCCATCTCCTTAGTTTTCTTTTTGCCTCTGAGAAGCATTTGTAATGCATTACTTCTATTCTGTTGAAGCTTTATTATTACCTTGTGGTAATAAAAAAAGGTTGAATCTTTTAATATCTTGTAAAGTCTTTATTTTTTACACAAAATTATGTGTTGTAGCATTGATCGGTATCTGTATCGCTAAAATCATAACAATATACATCCCTAGTTATCAACAGCAGTAGTTTAGGAATGTCTGCATGAGCTCCTATACACACAAAGGCAACCTACACGAGTTTTTCAAAACCTTCAGCCAGGCATTTTCCAAAATGTGGGTTTATAGTGACTCAAAATGCTGTCAATGCAAGGACAGAGAGCCAAGACGCAAAGAAAAGCTGTGTTTTCAACAATACCCGCCTACGTGTGGACATGGCTGAACATTACCTTTTAAATAGTGTTTCTGTCAATGGTGAAGCTCAAATTTCTCTCTATTAGATCAGTATGCTATCCAAGAGTTAAGCAGATCTGTTTATATGGAAACACAGGAGTGTATCTGAAACACAGGCAGGCTTCTGTAGTGTCAGCCTGCACATGTGAGTGAAAACTAGAGTGTGAGAATGTGAATTATTTATGACAACACACCTGTGAAATGACTGAGTTTTGACTCTGGACGTCTGGATTGGAACCAGTTCTAAATGATTAAGAAGCCATGGTAAATTTAGGAATGAGTTCTTTAAATGGTACACGAAGAAACATGGAATAGGAGAAACAGAGCGGAAAATACAGTTTTAGGATGATTTATGGTCGGGCATGCAGCCTCTTCTTCTGTCTGTCTTTCCTTGCTCTCTATGTTGGTGTTTTCCGAGGACAAGGCTCATCTCCTTCACTGCTATACACACACACAAACGTGCAGCCAACAGCAGAGAAAAGAGTGAACACAAGAGAGGAAAAAACGGATGTGAAGAGAAAGTGTGTAAGCCTAAAAAAGTGTGAGTAAATTATGAAACTGCCTGCTCTCCATGCACAAATTTTACATCACAAGAGATGAGTTCACTGTGACATTTATGAGAAGATCTGTTGAATTTAACGACTTTTTATTGGCGCTGTTCAAAGTTCAGCTCATCCACCCTAACTCCCTTCACAATCTTACCATAGGATTTCCAAAAGACCTGACTTCCTGACAGGGAGGCACTTTGCCAAAATGGCCTGAAGGCAAACCTCCCCCATAACCTCCATGGTAACGGTACACAACGCCAAACAGCCCACATGATGTAAAAATAATGTTTAAAAGAACTTGCTGCAGTTTGAGAATGCAGCACTGCCAACCAAACAGATAGGACTCCTGGACAAACAGATCAGGGTGTGCAGTCGTGTGACTAATTAATGAAAGTTAGAACGAATTTTTACAAGATCTGACGTCAGCGCGCGGCTCTGCAGTCAGTGAAAAGGGAGGCTATTTCATTAATACTATAGCTAACACTGGAGTGTGTGATAAAAACAACACAAAGAGCTCCACAGATTTATGATAATTGAATTACTCATGTGGCTTCTTTCCAAACAGAGTAAGGAATAAGTGGAGCAGTGGATCTTTGGCACTAGAGCTGCTAAATTATGGCTAATATACTGGTTTTATCTCGGCCATAATCGAAAAAGCCGTGTCAGGGTATCAAGATTATATTGAAGTCACCATTTTTTATGTCACTGGGAACTTATATTTCAAATATTTAGACTAATTTGCCACGTTGTCCTGAGGGGCAGCCACGACTGTGTAAAGTTACTGTTAATATCTGACTCCTAATAAAGGTTTGGAAATGTTATGCTGATCAATTCTTTCTCCCTTTAAAAACAACAGATTTGTATTATATTTAATGCTGTTGGAAAGTCAGATGAGTCACCTTTAGTACAAGGTACATCCAAGGATTGAGCACAGCTACACTGCAACCAGAAGATGGTGTTGAAGTACGTAGTGGCAGCATTATTTGGTGTCAGAGCCAGTGCCATTTCCAAATTTAGGACCGATTTTAATGAGACAAAGTCAGAGACAGACCATAAAGTGAGCATCGCAGGAAGACAACACCTCAAGAAGACCTGTTCCTCACCTCTGCTCCACTGAGGTAGCATGGGCTTTCTTCCATGGAGATGGGGGATTTTGGTGCTATTGTTTGGAGCACTACCCACACGTTCAAGGTGTGTTGCTCTTTCTATGAATGCATGATCCTTACAAGTAGTGTCCTGCTGTAAAGGTGACTAATCAGGCTTTCTATAAATATAAAATACAATACAAATAGGGCTGGGTATCGATTCAGATTTTCTGGATCGATTCGATATTAAGAGGTCTCAAATCTCTTCGATTCACGATTCGAAATTTGTTCAGTCTGGGTATCTCAGTAAAAATAATGCTGTAAATGACTTTTTGACCTGGTACATTATTATAACTGTTTATACATTAAGAACTGAACCCAAAGCAGTTACATTAATCACATATTAATGATATGCATTAATGCATATTCTGCAAGTTACTTGTTTTGTGTCCAACTTGTCTTTTCTTTCATGCTTGTTAAATCTGAAATATGTCCAAATGTCAACTTTTAAGCTCTCCGGTGGTGCCCCTATAGTGCTACTCGCTTCCGCCATGTTTTTTTGGCTGCTTGCAGTAACATCTCACGAGATCTTGTTCGGTGTCAAGCAGGGCTAAACACGAGACGAGCAGAGTTGATACCACAGGCTGCTTCTCGGACAGTCCAATGAAGAAAAAACTACCCACGTTAAAAGATCGATCTTCGGATTTTATGGATTGATTATGAACCATTTAAAGGGAAATCGATGAAAATACATTAAATAGATTTTTTTAACCCAGTCCTAATTACAAACTAATATTATTAAAGGAGAGACTAAGTCGACCAGAATAATCCAAACTTTTTTTGAGGAGTCCACATGATCAAGGTTGTTTCGATTGTTTTGCAGCTGCCATTATGCCACCAACTTTATCAACCCCTCTTTTAAAACTCATACACGCACTGTTATTGCCTTCAGCTCTGTTTTGGTGGAGAATCTGATGGAGCAGGAAGGAATTTCAAACTTCTCAACCAAAGAATCACAAAAATAACAAAGATGGAGACCAGGCTTTGGCTAGGGGGCTTGATCCATTTATCATCATCACCTCACCTCTCTGATTTTATTACTGCATCCTTAACACAAAAAACAAAGTTTAAGCAAAGCAAATGAGGCCTATAAAAAGCTCAGGCTATTTCTGAAAATGTCAAAGAAAAGTCCTGTTAAAAAATATTTTTAAAAAAATCACACCATGTCATGGATGAATGACATTTCCCACTAAAACGCGCATTTTCATGTTGAGGGAAATGTGGCATTTTTTGGTTGTATTCATTACTAATGGTTTGGCAAACAAAATCAAAGCATTATCATACAATACATCATCTCTGACCATGCATTTACCTGCATAAAGACAAATAAATCAATAGACAGTCACATTCAGTGGCTCCACTGATTTGAGGATTTGTCACAATATGGCAGCCTTATCAACCCTCTCCTGAAAACCTAAGACTGTTCTGCATCTGCTGTTAATTTTTTGCCAGATATTTCTGATGAAGTTGTAAGATGAACATGAAACATGCTGAAGAAAATTCAAAAACACTGAAGTCCAATGTAAGTCCCTACAGAGCCATGTACTTAAATGATATCTTCAAGTCTAATTATTTCTCTCTTGAGCTAAATAAGCATAATTTGACATTTCTTACCATTTAAAAACAAAAGAAAGCCTCAAATGTGGGGATTTAACTTCCTGCTTTTTATTTGCATGCTGTATTAAAGAAAACAACCATCAGGAAGGAGGGACTTTTTTAGGGATTTCCAGCTTGTATTTTTTCAGAAATTATTTGAAATTTCAAAAATGTAAAGCTCTTCCTAATTACATCCACCAATGAGGTTATGCTGTTGTCAGTGTTTGTTAATCTGATAGCAAGATAATTCAAAAAGTCAGGAACAGATTTGGATGACATTTCCAGGAAATGGTAGGTATCTGCATCCAGATGTGGATTTGGAAATTTTTTTAAAGGACTTGTTGAGATTGTGAGATAGGGCAGCTGTCCATATTTTTGCTAACTGCAAAAGTTCTCAATGGATTTGGATGACATTTTTTGGAAAGTTTGTTATTGCACAAGCATGACATGACTGCATTTTGGTGTCATTTGGGATCTGGATGTGGATCCAGGATTTTATTAAAGATTTGTAAACACAGCAGGGTAGGGAAGCTTTCCTCATTTTATAAACTAGCTGTATAAGTTTCCAACAATTTGGATGACATTCTCAGAGACTGATGCTTATGAAACAAGGTAGAAATTAGGGCTGGGTATCGATTCAGATTTTCTGGATCGATTCAATTCGATATTACAAGGTCACAAATCGATTCAATTCATGATTCAATTCGATATTTATTCAGTCTGGGATATCTTAGTTTAAACAGTGCTGTAAATTTAAAAAGTGATCTTTTGACTTGGTACATCATTAAAAATTGTTTTAACATGAAGAACTGCATTAACGCATATTCTGCATATTACTTATTTTTTGTCCAACTCATATTTTCCTTTGTACTTGTTAAATCTAAAATACTGTACATCCAAACATCAGCTTTTAAACTTGCCAGTGATGCCCATATAGTGCTTCCACCATGTTTGTTTGCAGTACGATCTCATGAGATCTTGTTCAGTAGAAAGCAACGCTAAACGCTGATCACACGAGACGAGCAGGGTTGATACCACAGGCTGCTTCTCTGCACGTCCAAAGAAGAAAAAACTACCCAGGTTAAAAGATCGATCTTTGGATTTTATGGATCGGCTATGAACCAGTTAAAGGAAAATCGATTTAAATCGATTAAATCAATTTTTTTTACCCCAGCCCTAGTAGAAATGATTACATTTTGGTAGGAATATAATTCCAGATGCAGATCCTGCAATTATTAGAAGCATTTGTTGATATTGGGAGATTGGGCTTTTGTCCACATTTTTGCTAAAATCTTTATAAGTTCTCAAAGGATTTAAAGGACATTTTCAGGGGACATTGGTCAGGACACGTAAAAGGACAGAATGTATTTTGGTGAGGATTTCATTCCTGAATTTCTTTTTAAACAATCATTTATCTGTGTAACATAAGGTACCTTCGCACAGTTTTGATAAAAGCTAACCCAGCAATGTTGGAAACGCCTTGGTTGAGGTTTGTGCTCTTTAAACACTTCGAGTAAAGGAATGTGGTCTTAAAATTAAAACACCAACTACAATCACATCATGCATATTGACTATCTGAAAGCACACCCAAAGACAGTTTAGTCCGGGCTTGTCTGGTTGATAAAAAGTAAACATACATTTCGTCAGAGTTTTCTTTGTCAGAAATTATTTCTGGCTACTTTTCTTTTCTTTTTGCCATGCGAAAAGAGGTAGTCATCTAATATTTTCGGTGGCATAATAGAAACTAACATGGACTCTGCCCCTTTAGTCCAGTCTCCAGTGTGTCCTCACAGTGTTATTACGACCTAAAGACTGCCATAGAGGGCACAGTGAATGCACCTGCAGAACATCACACTTGGACATATGCTGCAGCAGCTAGCATAGCCTGAATATGACTGCATGTGTGTGAAGTGTACATGATGCGGTCTCCCGGGAAGACCTTCTGTGACAGAGCAGAGCTGAGGTAAGATGACAGCCATAAATCCTGCCGCCGTGCTGCATAACGTTACACACAGCCTTATTTCACTACGCACACGCAGCTATGAGAGGAGAGCACATAGCTGTGGAGCACAACTGTAATTTTGGCTGCTGCTTCCAAAGGTCTGATCTGTTTGAGAGGATTACCAGCTAATATTACATAAACACAACCGGAACCCAAATCATATTAGCAACCCCGTTTGTTTCATCCTCCGCAGCCCCAAAATAACAAGCTAACAGCCTACTCACGGTCCGTGCTGAGGGGAAAGTTTGACGGTCCGGCTCGGTCCAGGTCCTCTCCGGGACTCCTGCTGTACGCACGGCGGCTGTTGTCCTCCGTGTCGTCTCTGTCTGTGGAGAAAAACGAACACAGGCTGTGTGGCTCTATCAGGGCTGTGTGGTCGCATGTACTGCAGTACTCGCACACTGCCGTCGGCCTTCTTCTTCTACGGAATGTTCTGAGGCGATGTGGTTCACTCACGCGCTGACGCCGCCGTGTGGTGCGGAGGCGCCATTTTCCCTCCGCTCCGCTCCTCGGCTTGAGGACAAGAGTCAGAGAGACACAAGGGGAGCAGAGGAGGTCCACGACACCCACTGTGACCGAATGTGGACGCATCAGAGGAATGGCAATATAAATGTCCGTCCATGCTTTGTAGATGTCTTTCAAACTTTCACTTAACCCATGTGCACCGTTAAAGTATACTATATACACAGGAACTGTTATGGCTGTTTTCAGCCACTAAGTTTTTTGACTGCTCTAAAAACATATCAGATCAATATTTTTTCCCACTTTTTTCACATAAATCTCTTAATCCACTTCTGCCCTGCTCAAAACTACCAAGCATTGAAAAATAAATTACAAATCTTAACACCTTAAGGGCAATTTAACAAAGAACGCCACTGATTATGGGAGGGTTAAACACAAAATGTCCTATCTTCTTTATAAAAAGTCATCAGAGACCCGACATCTTTCACGGGGTATCATGGTCTTGGATATGTCAAAGATTAGTGACATCATTGACTTTGATGTCTTTTTATTTTTTGTGCAGCATCAGATTTAAAGCAAAAAGTTACACTGTTACTGTTATGGCTGTTTTCAGCCATTAACTTTTTTGACTGCTCTAAAAACATATCAGATCAATATTTTCCTCTACTTTTTTCACATAAATCTCTTAATCCACTTCTGCCCTGCCCAAAACTACCAAGCATTAAAAAATAAATAACAAATCTAAACACCTTAAAGGCACATAAAACTTCTTTATATTTTTTATATTAAAGATGGGTTGATTTGTGTTTTACCCATGATAAGAGACCTTATTTCTTGAAACAGCACTCAAAGGGTTACAATTTTTATTTTTTGTTAAATGCTTGGTAGTTTTGAGCAGGGCAGAAGTGGATTAGGTCATTTAAGCACAAAAGTAGAAAAAATATTGATTTGATATGTTTTTTTAGAGCAGTTAAAAGCTGAAAACAGCCATCACAGTACCTGCCTTACTTTTTGAAAAAAACTGATACTACAAAATCAATGATGCTACTAATCTTTGACATATCTAAGACTATAATCCCACGTAAAAAAATGTCTGTCTCTAATCATGTTTTATATCGAAAAATAGGTCATTTGATCCTGTACCCTTCCCATAATCCATCCAATATTTCTTTAAATGGCCATTAAAAGTTTAAATGTTTTTTTTTTTTTCAATGCTTAATAATTTTGAGAAAGGCAGAAGTGGATTAAGAGATCTGAACAAAAAAAAGTAGAAAAAAATATTGATCGGATATGTTTTTAGAGCAGTTAAAAGTTTAGTGGCTGAAAACAGGCATAGCAGAAACTGCCTAATTTTTTTTTTTTTAAACTGATACTACAAAATAAATGAAAAATGATTAAAAATCAATGATGCTACTAATCTTTGATATATCCAAGACTATAATGCCACGTAAAAAATCTTCTGTCTCTGATCATGTTTTATATTGAAAAATAGGTCATTTGATGCTGTACCCTTCCCATTATCCATCCCATATGTCTTTAAATGGCCATTAAAAGGTTAAATATATTATTCATTTTCCAATGCTTGGTAGTTCTTAGCATGGCAGAAGTGAATGAAGATATATAAGCAGTAAAGTAAAGAAAAAAATTGATTTGATATGTTTTTAGAGCAGTTCAAAGTATAGTGGCTGAAAACAGCCACAACATAATGTATGTAAAAATAAGCTTTCTACCCAAAATTCATTCAATTTGCTGCAATACAAGAAAAGTTATGGTCAAATAACTGAGAAAATTTTACTAAAGTGGCTGTTTTCAACCCCGACTGTCCACAAGGGATAAAAATATATATTTACCAAGTTCAATCCTGAGAAAATATGCATTACCTGGTATTTAATCCATCACATCCCAGTTTAAATACATGATGTTCTGACATTGTCTTAAAAGTAGCTGAGTAACCAATCAAGTAATTCAATGAATCAATCAATCATTAATCAAACTTAAATTGCATAGAACTTTTCATACAGCATAAAGTGCTTCACAAACTAGAAAGCTCTCTTACGCCAAGGTAGCTCACATATTGCTGTTACATCTATAAACAACAGTTCCATGATAAAGTTACCATGATCCCTTGACACTGATAATGTCCTCCTGGCACTCAGATTCATGTTTATATTGTTGGTAGTTGCACACCTGAGTAAAATAATCGTTCTCTAATCAACATCAAAATTAAAACTTTTTTTTTTTGGAAGGCTCATTCTACAGAAACATGCATTTTTCTGCCCCTATAGCCTTAATAGATATATTACTCCTGAAGAAAACAGTTTGTGTTAGATTTTTTTAAGTATTTTATTTAAAGAACATATTATTTCAGCTATCACACTCTTTGGAGCCATCAGCTTGGTAATATTTGCTTTCTAATCAATCATTTAGAACCTCAACCACAACAAAAGTGCTTGTCCCCACAGTCATTGATGGAGAGAAAGTGCTGGAGTGTGTATAGATAACTATCAAATATATGATATGAATTACAAAACAAAATGCCAAATAAGTATTATAAAATATGTTTAAAAGTAGTCGTCCCCTGTAGTCATGTCACTGGTGTTACCATGTGACAAAAGTCTTTTATTTAGGAAAACGAAATCACTCTGATGACATCACTTGACTGCCTTTGACCTCTTTCTTGAAGATCTATGAAGAGGGACCCTGGTAAGAACATTGTCCTTTTTTAGTTTTCAGAAATATTAACATTTATCTCATGAATTCATATGAAGCCTTTAGTTGACATCACTGGTGTAACCAACTGCATTGGCAGGAAATTTGCAAACAAATGAATAAAAATGTATTTAGAAGACATAATTTAGTGAATAGATCAAGATTAGTAACATGCTGTGTCATGCTCTGAAGCAGCCATTTTGTTAAAGGGTATTTTTTGTAAACTGCCACTGGTGTTACCTTTCTTATGGGTAACAATAAGGAACACCAGTGACAATCAGATGTGGATACACTTTATGAAATGGTGTTTTGTGATAAGTGTACCAAAAAAAACAAAAAATCATTAAGCTTTCATTTACGTGTATTCATAAAGTCAATGACATATGTAACAATGTAGTTGAAGTTTAAATGTTAAAAAAAGGAATGAAACAAAAGACATCTAGCCATCCCAAAAATCCACGTTTCTGTCGAATGACCCTGAAAATGTCAGTAACATCAATCCAGTAGTTTTTCGTAATCCTGCTAACAAACAAACAAACAAACAAACAAACAAACAAACATAAGCTCCTTGGTGGGGTTAACAAAACAGAGGAAACAGAACTATACAGGGTTATTCAAAAAGAATTAACCAATTTCATAACACAATATTGTATTAAGGAAGAGCAGTAGAAGATTCCAGCAAAGTCACAAGTATCCTACTCACAACTTTTATTTCCTGTCTTACAGGTGTTTAATGTCGCCATCACCTCTGAAGGGGGCCCAAGAGAGGCCCCTGAGATCCCGTGACTTCACTGTGTGTGTGATTTTTTTCTTGTGGGGTTATGTAAAAGATAGCATTTATGTTACACCACCGTCCACTAACTTTGACGACTTTAAACACTGAAGAACAACAGCGATCAACTCGATGGATTGTTATCTGCTGATATGCTGCATCTTATCACATCATACTGCAGGTGGTGGCCACATTGAACACATGTAGGACAAGAAATAAAAGTAAATTGTGAGTAGAATTCTTGTGACGTGGTCTGAATTTTCCGTTGTTTTTCCTTAATAAAATATTGTGTCATGAAATCAGTTCATTCTTTTTGAATAACTCCATATCATAGACCTCTGATAAGTTCAAAACAAGGAAGTGAGTTAGCATTTAGCAGTTGATTCTCAACCCTCCAGAATAAATGGGATTTACAGTACTGGTTTGGTTTTTGGTACAGACATACATATAAGATTTTCAGTGTTTTACAGGAAATAATATAATGCATCTGATGTTGCCCACTTTTGATTCTTAAGCTGTTGTTCCGTGTTTGTTTAACAGGACAGCTGCTAAATAACTGCAAAAAACAATAAGAAAATTGCTGGGCACAAAAGCAAGTATTGCCTTTTTTTAGATAATAATTTATACACTGTGACCACAGCAAAAAGGACCAGCTTGATAAGGTCACTTGATTATATTAAAAGGAAACTCTCAAACAAGAGTTCATGAGAAGATGTAATACTTTGGAAATATTGCAGTTGCTTCTAAGTTTGCCATGCTGTAGTTTAATGGTTTCTAAATCAATGCTTAAATCTCTCACATACCCCCCCCTGCAAAAATATGTCATCGCAGCACCTCTGTATTAGTACTGTGAGAATGGTAACATGTGGAAATGCCACACTGAGTTCATTATGAGAAAATCCTGAAGAAGATGTTGAAAGAAACACTAAAAATGGAGATATATAAAATTAATAATACAGTATAATTCAAACAGGGAAATAATGAAATGATAAATACATAAAAAAAAATGACTAAATAAAAGAAGAGAGGAGGATAAAACTATATGTATTGTATAAACCAGTGCACAAATAAAAAGTATGAACTCAGTGATTTGACAATGAATATCTTAAATTATTCACAAACTAAATATTCAATATATCGTATTCAAAGCTTTCTATGATTATGAGCACAAAGACAAAGACGAGAGAGAGTTAAGTTCTGGATAAAACATTTATGTATAAAATAAAACTTGTTTAATAAATAGATTTATTTAGGAGGAATTTATTCTCCAGAGAGTAATACAAAGAAAAACAGGGTTTTCTGATCAAATCCTTCCTTCAAACCATCATTTTAATCCCTGTTCAGAGAAAAACTAGAGCCTGTCAGCTGACACTGGGTGAGTGTTGGGGTACACCCCAGACTGCTGGTGAGCTAATCGCAGGGCCACACAGAGAGACAGACAACATTCACACTCACAATAACACCTGGGTGCAACTTGGAGTCACCAATTAACCCAAAATTTCTGTGAGGCACACACACTACTTGTTGTCCTCATAACAAAACAAAAAAAAACTCTAATACCACATATTTGTTAAAATAATACAATTTGACTGGCTAAGAAACTTAATATTGTGCATTTAGTAATGACATCACATGATAGACTTATTTGTTACTCTGATTTAAGAAAACCATCAAAATGGTGTCATCTTTATGGTACATTTAAAAATCCAAACAGATTTTCCTACTTCTCTTATTTTCATCCAAAGTTTTTATTTTCCTATTATTACTGTATTTGATATACAATTTCAGTTGTTTACATGCATTATGTGCAAGATGTTAACATCATATAAAGAGATACAGTATATACTGTACAAACTGTCACTTCAAAATCAACAGCAAAACCAACACCAACTTCCTTCAGTTGATCTCCAGATTAGATCTGAGCACTGAAGAGTACATTTTTAAAGATTTTTTTTCAATTGTTTTTTTAAATAAATATTTTATTCATCATCCTTTCTGTTATATTGGAACTTAAAGTTATCATGAAACATGTTATTCATGGTCATCCTGCTCCTCACTCCCCCTTATCTTGGTTCTTTCCCACGATAAATTTTGGATTGTTGCACCTTAACTATCTCTGTGTTTGCTTTTTGATCCAGACTTACAATCTCATGGATTCATTCCCTGTCAGATCATTTATTGTCACGTGTTTTAATATGTGTGTTAACATGGTGACTTCTACTTAATTAATATGTACGAATAACATTAAATATTGTACTTCTAACTTCACATTTGAATCTACTATTTTCATGCAGAAAAGACCTCAAGAGTTAATGACTTCTAAATGTCATTGTTTCCTGTCACTCAAATGATAAGATTTGCCTGTTGAAACTTATGAAGGCTTTAAACTACTTATATTTATGTCACAGTATTAGAGACAGCAGCCTGTTTGCTGTTGAAGATCACACACTGTGCACAGCGTCATCTGTGTAGGATCCACACCACAAACTGTTGTTTTCACTCTTTTTATAAAGCTAGTGTTTTAACTCTCATCAAGTGTTATTGTTGACTCTTTCTTGAGTTAAATTTTAACAGTGTAATCATTGATCAACACTTTGTTGTAGTGTTTAAATGCACTCTTTTTTTATGTATTTTTTGGGCATTTTGTGCCTATAATGGTAGGAGAGAGACAGTGGACAGGTTTGTGAAAGAGGGTGAGAGAGTAGGGAAAGACACTCTGCAAACTGGTCACAGGTGGGATTGGAACCTGGACTGGCAGAAGTATGTACATGGGGTGCCTGGTTGCTAACCACCGCCAAACCAGCACCCCTAAATGCACTCTTTTAACTATAATAGTGTTAACTCTGTTTGACACTGTAAAGTGTAAACATTACTTACTGTAAATTAATTTGGTAAATTAGCTGAAACATCATGTTTGGTTAGAGCCTTTGTATTTAAAAAAGACAATTTGCACTGCAGTTTTCAAGATGTGAGCTTGTGGCATATTGGTATTAGTTCAATTGATGGGGTGATTGCCTCTACAAGTGTCACTTACAGATTCAGTTCAGAGTGAAAAGTTTAGTGTCAAAGATCGGTGCCACCTCCACTCATGGTTTGTGTGAGTAAACCACACCATAATAAAGAACTCTTCTCCTAAAAATATCTCTAAATGTTAACATTTCTACTGGCTTGTTCAAATTTCATAAGCATGTAGAATATGAAAAAAGACGTTTATTACAACTTTTTCTAGAATTTTAAATCAAACAATCAGAATTTTACACTGATACACAAATACAGTATGTATTACAATGGTTCTATGATAAATGAATTATTTGAGATTAATCCCAATCATCTACCAAAGTCATATGCATCAGTATAATTTTACCAGTAACTGTCAAACGAGCTAGAATGATGTTTGCAATAATGCAGTCAGTATATCATCCCCAAATAGTAATTAAGCTCTCAGAGGATGTACACTATCGGATATTTTGTTTTAGCCAACACAAATATTGATACATACGAATTTTATTTTTCAAAGAACATCAGGTCGACTGTGCACATTTTGGTATTACCTCTCAGTTGGATGGTCTTTTTGTGCTGGAAAGAGACGTGAAACAAAGAAAACATTTGAATCTATGATAACAGACAGAATGTAAAAGTAAAGAGGACATTTGGAATTATAAGGCATTATAGCACAACAGGACATTCTGCTGCTATTCGGTCGATGTATATGCCAATATGTTTGGTTGATTAATCAGCTGTAATCATCTGCACAAAGTTTGATATGTGGTCTGCCTAAAAATCAACCGGTGAGCTTTTATGGCCTTACTGAAAGCATTGTGCACCCTAGGTTAAAGTGTATGTAGAGAACTTTTAGCATGTTGGGCTTCTCACTTTTGGTATACAAGACAATATATTTTTTGTTGTCATGATAAAAATGTCATGCTGTAGAATGAAACTGCAGACAAAGACATGTTGCAAATCCTCCAGTGAAATTGACTTTCTCCAATATAGAAGCTTTAAGGCAATTCAGTGCTGTCAGTTATCTACATGTGCTATATCTAGCTTTCACAGCACTTTCATTTTCGTTTAATATCACAAAACCCTCTGATTCTTTCTTGAATTTTTGTCAGCTTAAAACCATAAATCAAAGGGTTCATCAGCGGAGGTATGACGAGAAACTCGACGGCAATAAAATTTTGGATTGTCTGCGGTACATTTCTGGAGCCATATCGAATATACATGATATCTATAAGTAGGGTAATGAGAAAAGTGAGCAGGGAGGTTATATGAGGCACACAGGTCTGCATGAACTTTGCCCTTTTCTCTAAAGAGTTGACACAAGTTCTGATTAAATAAATATAGGACCAAACTATCACAACACCATGAAGGACATAAATAACTATTGTAATGTAAGCCACTATGTTGTTGATGAGAGTTTCAGATGGGTAACAAGCAAGAGTGACGATAATCCAGTTCACACAAAACAGCCTGGCGATATAGTTACTGCAAAGCTTCAATCTAGATGTTAAGAAGATGTTAGTGGATATGACAGAAAAAGGTGTAATCACAGAGAAACACACCAACATCATTAGTCTCGGCTTCGACATGAGGGAGTGATACTCAAGAGGTCGACATATAGCCACGTATCGGTCATACGCCATGACAGCAAGAATTGACAGATCAGTGCAGGCGAATGTGTACATCACCAGAGCCTGAATGTGACACCCAGAATAGGAGATGACTTGAACTGAAGACAGCAGATCCCACAGTAACTTAGGGTAGAAACCACATGACCCGTAAATCCCGTTAAAGCAGATTGTGCACAGCAGGATGTACATTGGCTCGTGCAGGTTTTTATACATGATGATAGTGACAATAAGAACAACATTGACCAGCAGAATGAGGCAGTAGCAAAGTAAAGTGAAGAAGAAAATAGTGATGCGGTAGTTCTTTTTCTCAGTTAAACCTAAAAGAAAAAACAATGATGAAGTGTTATCCATCTTAGCTGATGATTTGTGATCTGTGAGGGGTAACTCAGTCCCTCCCAGTCCCTGCTGTTTCCTCTTACTGGTGTTAATATTTTGTCCAACCAGATGAACACACAAAGGGGAAGTCAGATCTACCAATCAGAAAAGCTTTCATACTTAACACCTAGAAACAAACTGTAAACACGAAGGATAATGAACAAGTGTTGCAAGAGAATTTGAGTTTGACACTGATCCATATCTCAGCCTTAGGCAGCAATTACTACTTTACTTTTTATATTATAAAAAGAGTTGTGTCTCAATTCAGGTTTCCATCCTTTGATGGAGCCAGCCTAAGTACCCATACCTCAACTCTAGGTAACTATCATATTCAACCCTTTAATGCCGGAAGACACATATTAAAGGGTTGAATATGATAGCCAAAATAATTTAATTTTTGAAGCTGAAATGTTTATTTCCCTTTCAACTGAAATCCTAAAAAAATCTAAATTTTCCAATAAATTCAACATATATGTAATATGTTCTGTATTGCATTTGAAAAATTAGGTGTAGGATAATCCCCTTAAGGACATTTTATCATTTATTTGATTGTATTCATATTTTTTAGTAATTTGTTGATAATATTGATTTTATAGAGGTATCATAAAGTATGTATCAAATATGATACAAAAGGTGTGACAGGGTTATTTTTATTTATTTTTTTACTATAAAAAGAGTTGTGTCTCAGTTCAGGGGTTGCATCCTTTGATGGAGCCAGCCTAAGGACTCACTGTCTTTTTATACTTATAATGTGAGATTCCTGGCTTTGATAGGGTTATATTTAGCTTAAAGGATAAGTTCAGTTTCCACAGCTTTCACATTGTTTATAGAATGAAGTAGAACAATATACTCACCCAGAAGGCTTTCCTGATCCAAACAGTGCTTCGGGAGATATTTAGATCCAAAATCGAGCGGCGGACATCCGTGTAATGGTAACACACGGGGCATGTGCTGTATAGCGCCGCTCCTAAAACTGCATTAATCAGCCAAAAACTCGTTAGTTTCACCAATATTTCATCATGGTCTGCTCACGCTACTCCTCCAAGACAGTTCGGGGTCGCTACACCCATGTTTTTGTGACTATGCTGACCTCTGAAATGAAGACTGCTCTCTGGCCAGCTGTTCTTCTCTTTGCCTCTGCGTCCTCCTTTCGATGAGCTCCTCATCTGTAAACTCTGGCTCGAAACTGTAGGGACACCCATCATATTCAAAGTCCTCCTCCACAACATCTTCATCCGATAAATATTCGTCCATTTTGCACAAAACTGGGAGAAGAAAGTCGTTGAGTAGCTGGCGGTCGCCCCAGAAACAATGAGCCGCACTGCGCATGCGCGCATGCGCATACGGATGTCCGCTGCTCGATTTTGGATCTAAATACCTTACGAAGCACTGTTTGTGCTCAGGAAAGCCTTCTGGGTGAGTATATTGTTCTACTTCATTCTATAAACAATGTGAAAGCTGCAGGAACCGAACTTATCCTTTAAGAACAAACATGAAGCGCTCTGGTCCATAACAGATCTGTTATGAACAACCAGCTATTTCCACCTGCACTGTTTTATCTTTTCATACTTTATGTCTTCCAGTTATTTTCTCTGGCTTTTTCCCTTTTTATGCTGCATTCATACAATAATGTTAGGTCAATTTTGGCTGATGTGGAAATGTCAAACAGTGTCAAGCTAAGTCATGGCAAGCAAAATTAAGTTACCATCAATTGAGGAATAATGTTGTTCATCAACTATGTAGAAAAGTTTTAAACGCTAAAAGCAGCGTTTAAAACTTTTTCAGATGTTCAATCCAACATTGACAGCATGGTGTTGCAGCAGGTAGCACATGTGCCCCACAGCAAGAAGTTTACTGGTTAGATCCTTGTGTTGGTTAGGGTCTGTCTGTGTGGAGTTTGCATGCTCTTCCTGTGTATATGGGTTCTTTCTGGGCACTCAAGCTTTCTCCCACAGACAAAAAACATACTTGTTAGATTAACTGGTGACTCTATATCACCTGCTCAAGCATAAAAGACTATCACCAAGGCTCACCTGAACCCACTTGCAAAGAATTTCTAATGTTAGGCCTTGATGACACATTAAATATCCAAATATAAGGAAATCGTTAAATCAGGACAGTCTGTAACACACCTCTATGAATTAATCAGTCCTCAAATGCACTCTCTGAAGGATGCAGCCGCTAAATTGGGACACATCTGGAGTTTTAAAAGCAGACTCCAGGCAAGCATGAGACATTTTACATAATATCATATCAACAGCTGTCAAAATAAATTGAGAAGTATCCTTTGCATGACTTATTACCAAACAACATATGTAATTCAATGTTATCCTGAAGTTTGAGAGCATACTCTGCAGAACAACGCACTGCGTAATGAATAAGAAAGGAAGCACCAGGAAGTAGACCTGAATGAGCAGATGTGCTGCCAATTTTAAACCACAGGTGCCAGACTGTGACCAGCTGTGCTGTTCTTCTCTCAGTCACTTTAATGTTTGAAAGAATTTATGCACTCTTTGATATCATCCTCAGTCAGTTGTTACAGGGAAATAGAACAAAGTGTACCAACATTTGTAGAGATGTTTATTATAAAGTATTCATTTATACAATTTGTGTACTGCTTTTCAGTAAAAAGTGTGTAATAAAGTATTAAAGTGTACTAACAGTGTCATACATGTTTGTCTTTGTTATTCAGACAGTAGGAACGTCATCTCTGCCTAAAGGTGAAGCAAAGTAAGATCTCTCTTCTGGTTCAGTCCATAAGGCCCTACATATTTAATGTCAACAGTTCGGACAGTCTGCAAACTTTGAAATACATATATTGTTAAGTAAACATTCTCCAAGCCCTGCTGCTGCTGCTTAAACCTTTCATATGATTCTCATTTTGGTGCATCTTAGAATTTTTTTTCTTTAGCTGATAATTCATGGTTTAAAAAGTGATAAAATGAGATGATTCACTGTTGTCTGTTTTTAATTGAGAACACTAGAACAGGAGATAGTGGGCTTCTAACAACAATGACTGTTTGTCTCAAACCAACACAAGCATCTACTCAGCTGTAGACTTTTCAAGAGAACTATTGTGCTTTGCTCTTTTCAGACCTATAAATGTTGTTACAATGTCGGATACTCGTGTTAAATGATGCCAAAGGGAAGTGAGCCCTGCAAGCTGTTTTGGATGGTTCTGCATGCTGTGTTTTCATTGAACAGTTCAGTCCCAATGACGTCAGTGCATGCAGGACTCCCCTACATGTTCATGTCCAGGCATATGCTCTAGGCCTGCCCCTCGCCTGTTCTGTTTGAGAAGTTTACACAGCTATGCGCTATGCTGCTGAGTACAGCCAGTTCACAGCATTAGCATTGTAGCACATTTTCCACATGTGCATCAAGTAACATGGAAATATATAAGTGGCAGGAAAGTATGTCAGTGGTTTGTAGAATCAGTTTTCTATATAAAAACAAAACCCATCCGACAATAACAAGCTCTGGCTAATGTTACTTACCATTCAGAGACGTCTTGACATCTTGGGAAACTTTAGGCAGTCCTGTCTCAACCTCCAGATCAGATTTAAGAATCTAACACACTCTTATATTCATGTAGTTTCTTTAAATTCACTGTTTACTCTCAACTCCCACACCTGCAAATAAAGAAGTGGGGCTCAGCAGCCCTCAGGGAGTAGTACATGAAGGAGGGTCCAGGGGTGGTGTAAATGATACAGACTGTTTTTCATGGCATACAGGAAATAAAAGGAAGCAGTTCAGCGAGGGGCATATCATCCTAGAGATCTACAAAGCTTTCTGTGTGGGTAATTGTGTGTAGCTGCTGTATCGGAGTCTAAAATCAAATACAAAGTAAAATAATTCTAATAGCTCTACTTTAAGTTAAATCTGTGTTTTTGAGAAAGTGGCAGAAAAACAGTACTACAACTTTTGACTCCACCCCTAACTTTGCAGGTGTCAAACTCTCTTTAAGTGAATTTTGAAATTCTCTGAAAGGAGTATTTTGGTTTCATGTTTGTCCAATGGGAACAGAGGTGCTGTCCTTTGTGTGTAATGAACAGCTTCAACCACTTTGTTATCAGGAACAAAAGCCTTGGTTGTCAACAAACATAGCAGGCTTAGGATTTCACAGGCCCGTGAAAGCTCAAATTTAAACCACCTCAATGTCTTAAAATGCTTTTTCAATGACAGTGTAAAAACTTCCTCAAGGGGCCCCACTGACAGCACCCAAACTACAATTATTTAACCATTAAATCACTTAAAGGGGTCATATTTCACCACAGTATCAGGCTCATATAGTTACTGTCAAAGAGTCACTGTCAGTGTTCTCACAATTATCAATGTGTAAAACAAAACTTTTAATTTTTACATACTGAGTATCTCTCTTTTTTTTCTTTTTTTTACTGAGTATCTCTCAAGTACCTGTACTCTCTTTCTGGCTGAGACACTCTACCACAGCTCCTGCCACTTTACAACATCCTCCTCCACATGATTACACTGCAAAAACTCAAATCTTAGCAAGTTTGTCTAATTTTAGTCAAAAATATCCACAATACTTTCTAAAATCTCTTACTCATTTGAGCAGTCCAGGTGGATTTCTTATGACAAGTAACTAAAAACAATAATAAAGCACTGAATAACTTATAATAATGTGAAAATATCTGCCAATGGAACAGGCAAAATGTTACTCCTTGAGGGTCTTTAAATCAGGTATAGAAACTTCTTAAGGTAGCACATCTTCACTTTAAGACTTTGTTCAAGTAACTTTGTCTTGCCACATTGGCAGATATTTTTAACTCATTACAAGCAGTTCATGGTTAATTTTTTTGTTTATATGTACAATAATAAGTTGTGTAACTGGACATGTCAGGACATTTTGGCTCACAGTAAGTCATGTGAGAGTTTTAGACTTTAAATTCTATGAATAAACTTCCTTAGATTTGAGTTTTTGCAGTGTAGATGACCAGTCTCCTCTGTTCAACACTGCTCAGCACCGTGTTTTCAATGACCCTGTGTTCATTCTACAGTCTTTGATCTGCCCCGGGGCAGCCTCCTTTAGTACATGGGCTTAAATTTCTGCACAAAATTTAAAAAAAAGAACAAAAAAAAAAACAATACGACATCACACTTGTAGGTCTGTTTGGAGAGGCTGGGGAATGAGGTGTCTCAGGCAGCTACTGTTGCTGTAAACAGAAGGGGAGGGAGAAGTCCTGATGACTTTTTGTCTTGTTCACAGAAGTGGTCTATCACACAGAGACATGTTAAACACACTGAAGGGTACATAACATTTGAAAATGCATAAAATGGGATCTTTGAGTGATTTTTTTTAATTAAATGAAATAACACATTTTGCATTTAAGTGGGTGTGACATTATTTATGTTATCATGATAAACACTAGTCGACAGAGCTTTTGAATTGATATTACACAAATAAACAGACCAGGATAGTGTTCCAAAAATCGTAACCTTTTTCAGATGTATTTTATTTTATCTCATTAGTTTATTGATCAAATATAATGAACAGGGGCGTGGCAGGTGGTACATGGGCTTCACAGCAAGAAGGTTGCTGGTTCAGTCCCTGGGTTTGTCAGGTGTGGAGTTTGCATGTTCTCCTCATGCATGTGCAGGTTTTCTCTGGGCGCATGCTTCCTCCCACAGAACAAAAAGATTAGCATTAGGTATACTGGTGACTCCAAATTGCCTTAAGGTACGAGTGTGAGCTTGAATAGTCGTCTGTCTCTCTATTTGGCCCTGATATCAGTTGGCAATTGTTCCAGGATGTACCCCGCCTAGGGCCACCCCTGGCAAAATTAGGGCCCTAAGTAGGATTTTAAAAAAAGTTTTGATTCATCAAAAGGCTGATTTGTTGTTTCTGAAGTCTTTGTGTTCACTTAAACAGTTCACATGAGCTATCAAGACACCGTTTGAATCATAAAAACACACAAAGTGATAATCTCTCACTGTCCCTGCAGTGCATGTCTATCTTCTTCATACTCATAGAAGAGGAGCGCCCAAAAGATGCTGAGCAATTAAGGAGATATTTAGATCAAATGTTCACATGTACATTGGCTGCACTGCAAATGACATAACTGACAGAAAACAACGGTAACAGCCACAGCAGAGACTGCCCCTTGCATAAAATGGGGCCCCCATGGATCATGGGGCCCTACGCACAGCATGTGTTTTATGTTTAGGGAGGGGTGGCACTGACATCGCCTCTGTAACATGTCAGCTGGGATAGGCTCTAGCTCCCTGCAACCCCAAAAGGATAAGTAGCATAGATTACGATGGAGGGATATGATGAATATGGACAGTGCACATTAATTCAGATATTAGCAATAAGCTTCAGTGTGAATTGAATAAGTTAGAAATAGGCATGGCTATATTTCAACTCTTATCTATAAGCAGGTAATTCAAAAAACATAAGACACATTTTTGATTACACACCATCTCAAGAGACAGTCCACAAGAGAGCACACAGAAAGACTGACAAACAAATATACTCATATACAGCATTCTGGGTAATATGTAGAAGAGGCCAGAAGCCCCGGGTGCAGGCACTGGAACAGAGTCCTTTCTGGAGATGTCTGTCACAGCCTCTGACTGAACATTTGTAATTATTTAGCTTTGAAAATTCAGGCAGACTTTACATAGCCTGTAAATGTTGTCAGATAATCTTAAAGTGTGGTGAAAGAATAGGACGTTAGATTATTTCAGATCAACAAGACTGTTTTAACTGCTTTGACTTCTGTTCAGAACAATTCCCCAATGGTTAAAGGAAATCACCTCCATCCATTTCACCAGCAGGTGGAGCTATTCATCAGTCCATGAGCACAGTAAGGACAGGAAATAAGGCTGCAGAAGTTCAATGACCAACTTAATCTTGTTTTTTTTTCTCATTTCATCTTCTTATTTTTGGATTTTCATTGCTCTCATAACAACAAGTCAAAATGTGTTAGTTTTATAAGGACTGAAACAGCTCTCAAAAAAGATAATTATTAAATTACACAATCTAAAGTAATGTTAGAAGAAAAATAGCATATAGTTTGATAATTAGATGTTATCATACAAACTGTACGTAACTATATAAACCGTAAGCTCGGAAAAAATATGGATATAAATGTTTTGGATTCTGCATAAACTATACATTACAACCTGGAATACTGAAGAAAATGTCAAACCTCACTTTTTTGCAAAGATAAAGCATTTGGTATGATGGATTTAATGGGTAACTTGTTCATTTCAAGCATTTTCTTTATGCCCTTTATGCATATAACACAGTGTATTTTTGAATAATTTATTCTGTAATTCATTGACATTAACCATCTTGACAATGCAACTACTCGATAATGATTATAGCCACATATTTTTGCCATGCAGTGTTTAATGTCTCCAAATAACCATGATTTTATACATGACATAATTATGAATTCATTCATATATTCATAAAGCAAAATCAGTTATACATCTTTGACAATATCTGATGGCTGACATTATACATAAGTGAATCAATTAAAGAGTTTAATCATTGTGATTCATGATTTATCAAGGATGTTTATAATGTTACATGAGACAGTCTCCAGTAAAAGTGGGAGGACAAAAACTATAACCAAGCAGATTTCACATGTTTAGGTTATTAGTTTTTCCCATATATTCAGCATTAA
Organism: Scarus forsteni; assembly: GCA_036419115.1. Classification (NCBI taxonomy): domain Eukaryota; kingdom Metazoa; phylum Chordata; class Actinopteri; order Labriformes; family Labridae; genus Scarus; species Scarus forsteni. The sequence continues at coordinate 39,820,902 of JAZDUH010000098.1, forward strand.
TCATGATCTGTAGATTACTTTAAAAATATTCAGACCTTACCGTCTTACAAAGATAGAACATCCTGTCTGATGGATTTAAGGGGTAACTTGTTCATTTAAAGCATGTTTTTATGCTATTTATGCATATTACACTGTGTTTTCTGATTTTTCTAATTAACTAACATTAACCATCTTGACAGGACAAAACCTTCAATGATAATTTTGGTATAGGGTCCACAAATCACCACGATTTAATGTATAAAGTAGTGATGAGTTCATTCATAAATTTGCAAAGGAAAATCAGTAGGATAATACACATTTTAACAAAATCTGACAGCTGACTTTATCAAATCAAATCAAACTTTCTTTTTATAGCAGTTTTCATACAAAAACTGCATCACAAAGTGCTTTACAAACAAACAGACAGATAATTAAAATAAGATAAAAGGAATTATAACCCAAACCCACTGCACCCAGCCCCCTAACCTGACCATCCTGGAATCCATACACAGTACTGGTAAAATGCATGATAAATAAAAAACAATATTAAAGCAGGAACATTGCTGTACCCAGCACATACTGAGAAGTGCCATCTTAAAGGTTTAAAATGAGTAAACACTGGAGGTTAGGTTAAAGTGTCAAATTAAATATATCATGAAATAAAGTAAAAAAAATAAAATGAAGTAAAAGATAAACTAAAATTAAATACAAAATAATATAATATGAAGTGAAGCTTTAAAAAGAAAACACTTAAAGGTTACTCAGGTAAAAGCCAGACTAAAAAGGTAGGTCTTGAGTTTGTTTTTTTAAAACATTAATATATTAGGTGCAGCTCTCAGTTCTGCAGGTACGCTGTTCCATAAGTGAAGACCGTAGTGATGAAAAGCTGCCTCACCGTATGTTTTTGTTATAACTTTGGAAACTGTTGACAGAGAACTTCCTGAAGATCTGAGGGCTCTAGTGGGCTTATACTGTAAAGCAAATAAGATAAGAAGGAAGGACTAAGACCATTAAGAGCTTTCAAAAACAGTAATAGAATCTTAAAATCTATCCTAAAAGAAATGGGTAGCCAATGCAGAGACCTTAACATCGATGTAATATGAGCTCTCTTTTTGGTCCCCATCAGCATCCGTGCAGCTGAGCTCTGCAGGAGCTGAAGATGGTAGATTTATTTATTTATTTTTTGCTGAAGACCAGAAAGAAGAGTGTTACAATAATCCTTTCTACAGGTGATACAAGCATGGATTAATGTCTCTGCATTGGCTTGAGAGAGAAAGGGTCACACTCGAGCAATGTTCTATAAATGACAAAAGGTTTTTTGGTGCTGTCCCGAATGTGTGGCTCAAAACTGAGCTCTGAATCAAATAAAACCCCTAAATTTTTAGGGGTCATGCTTGTAGTTGCTGATGAGTTTCTCTCTCTTGACCCTGAACAATTGACTAAAACCTGAGTTTGACCTGGTTGAGCTGTAAAAAGTTCTCTGCCATCCATGATTTAATATATAAAATATAGTTAAAAAGGGCACTGAGTGGCCTTGTGTCATAAGGAGACATGAAGCTGAGTTTAGTCAGCATAGCTGTGGAAACTGATGCCATGTCTTCTGATGAAATTCCCTAATGGAAGCATGTAAAGATTAAAAAGATCAGGGCCTAAAATTGAACCTTGGGGAACACCACACTCAATGTAATAACATTTTGATGAGTGATCCCCAAGATTCACATAAAACTTTCAATCGCTAAGGTAAGATTTAATATACATCAGTTAACTAATTAAAGGGTTGAGTCATCTTGATTCATGATTTATTTAGGGTCTTCATTATTTTTCATGAGACAGTCTACAGTTAAAGAGGGAGGACAAGAACTCTAAGCAAGCAGATTTCAGATGTTATGGTTATTAATATTAAACTGTAGATTACAACCTAGAATACTTGGTCAGACCTCACTGTTTTACAAAGAAAGAGTATCCTGACTGATCAATTTAATGGAAAACACCATCTTAGTAGGACAAAAACTTCAATAACATTTTGTTAGTACTTTCGTATAGGGTCTAATAATCAGTTAAAGGGTTCAGTCATCATGATTCATGATTTATTGAGGATGTTCATTATTTTGTAAGAGAGAATCTACACATTGTAAGACAACAACTCTAACCAAGTAGATTTTAAGTTATGGTTATTACTTTTCTCCAGCATATTTTAAGACACCCAAAGTAAAGTGCAGCCCTTACCTGTAATGCCATAAATCATTACAGCAAATATGTTAAATACATATATGAAATCAGATGAGCTATGTCACTATTACTGATATTTAATCATGAAAGCATGCATATATTGATAACATACATGAAAAATAATGATTTATGCGTGAAGTATTGGGATAATTCTGGAAAGTTACTACAAACAATCACTTTACACATGTGAATCATTGTAAATTAAGCTGCAAGCAGGTGTGGAGAATACAAACTTTAATGACAGAGCTGTAGCAACACATTTATCATGTTGCTCTCACAGCTGTGTTCCTGTTGTAAGTCAGTAACTAGTGCATGATAACCTCCTTAAAATAACTTTTCTAATCTCTGGTAACTTCAGTCCATACACCAGAGGATTCACAAACGGAGGAATCACCACAAACTCCAGTGATAAAATCGCAGCAAGGAAAGGATTCAGCTTCTCCAGATCCACTCTGCTGAGGGCAACGTCACAAAACACAGTGATGGAATAATTGACGAAGGTGATTATGTGTGGCAGACAGCTCTGTATGACTTTCCTCTTATACTCTGAGGAGCACTTTCTGCAGATGAGGATGATTCTTATGTATGTGTACAGGACAAAAGCTAAGGGCAGGAAGACTGTACTGCAGGACACAAGCATACCAACCAGATTATTGAGCGCTGTAGGAATGCATGAGAGCTTGACTACAGACCAGTTTGCACAGAACACCTTATGGATCCTGTTTCCACACAATGGCAGTCTAGAAGCTAAATAAACACAGATAAAAACAGAGAAGGCAGGGTAGACCCACGCAAAGGAGACCAACAGAGTGATCACCTTTGAAGTCATTTTGGTGTGGTAGTGTAAAGGCTGGCAGACGGCAACATAGCGATCATATGCCATAATGCCCAGCAGTGTCAGCTCATATGAAGCATATGTGTAAATGACATAGACTTGAGTCAAACAGGCTGAACGTGAGATTAAGTGAGTGTCAGCTAAGAGGTCCTGCAGAAACCTGAAGAAGAAGCCAGCAGAGCCGTACAGAGAATTAAGAGACAGACACAAGATGAAAATGTACATGGGCTCATGTAACGTCTTTTCTAGTAATATAACCACAATAATGACGAGGTTTGCAGAGATAATGAAAGCACACAAGAGGAAACACAAGACAAATGTTGGGTAACGGTAATTGCCTATGTTAACAAACATGGTGAGGTTAAAATGTGAAGGGTTAGTGCTGTTTTCCATTTAGACTTCACACAGTGCAATGGACAGTTTGATAAATTACAAACTGTCTCAGGATTGTGTAAACTATAACCATGCAGCTGAAATTCATTAACACAGGCAGTGACAGAAAGATTATACAAAGAGCACTGAATGAAACAGAATCACAGAATCCTGTAACCATAAAAACATAGTGTGAAGACAGAACATCAACAATGAGACATCAGCAATAAAGAAAAATATGTTAAATTAGAATCTCATGTTCTCTGGGAATTCCCATCATTCCGATCCCCACATAATGTCATTCTGTCTGTGTGGCCTCCACTTCTGTGGGTCCACAAAAGAAACTGACTGCCCCTTTAATCTGTCACAGCTGATTATGTCACCACAGCAGTCTTTACATATCCCAAAAGTAATGGGAACTTCAGTGGTGCATAACACAGACACAGCTGTAACAATCACCATGCCAGATTTTCTGTAGCCAAAAAACATGAATGCCCCTTTTCCCTGGCCATGAATGCTGCAAATAGCATTTCTTCTTATTCAGATATTAAAAAAAGAGGAAGCTGTATGGAGTGTGATCATTAAGAGCACTTTTGTACCTGGACATCATTGGGGCCATTTGCTTTGTGAATAAACTTTTAAAAGAGATATGATAGTTTCTTGGTAAAACTGACCATAATTCCTACTGTATATCTTGATTTGGACAATTTATCATAGAACAACATGAAACACAAGATTTTAAGTCAGACTTGTAGCTCAAACAGTCTTATTGCCATATATTTTAGTAGCCAATTATTTATCCCTGTTTGTGTACATAGCTGTTTTTGTCAGAACAGTATTTGAAATATTGCATAAGCAAAGGATCAACATGACTCAGAGATTCCATGTCTAATTCCATGTCTCATTTCCCCACCCCCCAAAAAAAGATCTACATCTGTAGATTGTGATATTCTACCCTTGTTTCATCATCACTTTAAGCTTGCATCAGCATTCCCAGTGCAGTGCAGGTTTGTTAGAATGAATGTACAGTCATTGACAACATGCTGAAATGAGCAAATACCACAGAGTAGACCTGTAGACTAATCAGAGTGGACTGGGCCCACTTGGGGAAGGGAGCCTTAAAGATGTAGGAGCTCTAATGGAGCATCTCAGACACATAAAGAATACAGCACTTTCAGGAGCAACATTAACATGAAAACAATGACCTTTGACCTTGTCCAACAACCTTTAAAAATCAGTTTGTTCCAGAGATGGGATGTAGAATTGTGAAAAGCCTATGAAATTCCCTCAAAGCATTCTGAAGATACTGAGCCCACAAGCGAGTGATGCACATGTGACCTTTAAAATCAATATACAGTGTGTGTGTGTGTGTATCTGTGCAAAGTTTGAAAGACAGTCCTTCAGCAGTTCTTGAAAAACTGCATCATAAACATGTGATTAGCATGCGACTCCTGACCTTGAGTTTAAATAAAATGACATATTTAACTCAAATTTTAAGAGTTCATAAGCAGGGAATGCATAACAATTTCAATAATCTTGATATTTGACCTGTAAGCTGATAATATCATCAATCATATTAACACAAAGTTTGGAAAAAAGAATCCTCAAATCCTCTTTGGAACATAAGTCAGTGATTCACAAAGGGTCCCTGACCTTGAGCCTTGACCTATGACTTTAACACTCTCAAGAGTATAAGCCTGATCTGAATTGTATATTTAGGCAGAGTTTGAAGAAAACTTCTCAAACCTTTCTGGAGACACAGAGCTCACAAACAGGAGAAGAAAAATAGGTTCTTGGTTGTTTTCAGAAGATCCTAAAAATCAAACAAGCTAAACCATGAATAAGATTGTGTGATCGGATAATTGGAGGAAAATCCCTTCAAGCAACTTTGAGATATGACCTTTGAAGGTAAAGGTCAAAATGAGGCTTAATGACCTTACTTTGGACTACTTTGGATTCCAAAAAATGTACAAATCTGTGGGTCAGAGTATACATGCCTGCAACATTTGAAGATAATCCTTTTATAAAGATGCTGGAAAATCAGTTTCTGAAGAGTGTCCTGGAGGCCTATCAGTCAAGAATAATGTGGAGTTAACAATAACACTGTTTAGTTTGATATTTCAAGGAAGTATTTTGTAGTGCTTTGTCTCACATGGGTTAAAGAGGCTATGAGGAGTATCTTAGAAATTACAAAAAAGTCTCATTTAGACTTTTATAGCATCAAATATCGATAAATCTTATCTATAAATGCTATTCCTGAGCTTCGTTGTCGGGTTGAACAGCCGGCTACAAAACTATGATAATACGTTTTCCAAAAATTGCTTGTTGTCACACATCAAAATCTACCGCTACGTAACTAGAAAGAGATACATTACCTCATCGCTTTGCATCCTGTAAGTTGTTGAAAAAAGAAGTTGTAAAGCAACGTAGAGTTCTGAGGAAGGTCCGAGCTGCATTTATTAGCATCACAACAAACGCACGCTTTGGCTTGGGTCACGTCTTTTGGTGCGTTCCAGTTGCAGAAGTAGGAATTTCCGGGTTCTGAGTAGGAAACTGCAACTGGACGTCCCCCGAAGTCGGAATATCCTACTGAGAACTCGGTGAAACCTCACCACCCCCGAGTTGACAATCGAAGATTGATGCCCCCAGCGTGAACAGTTATTTAGCTCCTGTAATAATCAATTTATTTGCTCTAGATCAGCTGTATACATCGTATTGTTAGACTTATATTTACAAAAATGCTGCCATAGTGATAATAGCTAACAATAGCCTGGTAGATCGGCATGTTTTTTTTCCGACTTCAACTGGAACGCCGAGATAATGTCACTCCCAGTTCCGAGGTTACTGGAACACAGCATTACGACAGTCCCCACGCGTGATCATGGGTAGCAGAGTCTTTATGTCTTCGGAAATAGATTCTCCTCATAGCACCTTTAAAATATTTCAGACATTTATTACTGTGCTTCAGTATTGCAATCACAACATTCTTACCTCACACCATGCTCCTTATTTCATGGTGAGTAGCTGAAAATGCATATTTTTGGTGAGCAGTCACTTCACATTGACTTGTAATAAGTTTGAGTGAAAGAAGTTCAAGTTGAGCTCAGTGCCTCTGATGCAATGTTTAATGATGTTCAGACTAATGAGTACCCTTGGGATGATAATAATACATAATCATTATGCTGGAAGTGGTCAACAGGTCATTATCTCTACCATCCCTGGAGTGCAATTAAACATACTTTGCCACTCCAGAGCGACGCTGTGGGTACCAAACCAAAACAAAGATGTTTTTCAGTCTAACAAATGGTCAAGAGAAAAACAACAAAGTTTGGCAACTATCCAGCAGTGGGTTCATGATGAGAAGCAGAAAATAATAAGCAGACTGACCCTGTGAGCACAGATTGAAGTTTTAATAGAGACGTTGCCATCAAATGGTTTCATCTGGACCAACATCAGTTTGAATTAAGCAGGTGGTCACATCAAATATGAGCATCAAGTAGTGTGTCTTTGGTAATCTCTTTTTTCACAAGTTTTTCTGTAAGCTCATTTGGCTGCCATGAGAAGATAAATTATTTTTCAGGGCATAAAGGTTTTTGTTCTTGATAGCTTCCTTGTTAAGCTTTTCTCAAACAGACAAAAAACACATCTCTTTTAAAACCTGTATCAGAGGAAAGATAATTATCAAAATACTGAATTTTCCTATTTATGTGTGCAGCTAGGTGTCATATATTACCTTTGCAAATATCTGCATGAAATAGAGGTGTAATGAAGTGGTCAACTCACGAAACAATACGAAATAGGGCACATGATACGAAATACTCACGATACAAAATAAAGATTATAGAAAATCCCCAACAGTAAGAAGTTGTGCTAAAATCTCATTTTCTTTATTTTCCTCCTAATGCAGACATACAAAAAATATTGCTGCATCAGTACAAATAAATGCTCTTTGAAAAAAAAACAAAAATTGCAGTTTTTCCCCGTATTTAGACTACAGTGCAAATACAGACATTAAATCTTAATAATACATGCTTTGTTGTTGTAACAATCAGGATAAGTACATTCTTGAATGAAAAGGAAACAAATAGCAGTCCTCAGAGGTACAGTTTAGACCTATAAATGTCTGAACTGTCAAGTATAATATTTAGCCTATAACAGTGAATATACTTCTGATCTTCAAGTATGATCAAATTCTGTCAACTCAACAGTAGATGCAAAAATCAAATATGTTTTTTGTATGCAGACTTACACAAACATACAGTTACTGCCCATCTCCAGTTCAAAGTAGTTGGTAGTTGGTAGTTGTACTCGCTGCAGTATACAGCGAACTGTAGCGGCATATTTTGCACACGGTTGTTGTTTCGTCCCCAATCTTCTCACTGTTTTCTTGTCTTTTACATGGGAAGCCAAAATAGGTCCACACAACTGATTTATTTGACTGAGGAGCGTCAGCTAATTCCCGACCTCGTCTTCCTCTATATTGAAGTGAGTGTTTTGCTGTGGTAGGCGAGGAGGGTAAAAACTCACCAGTCTCAGTGGTGCATGCACCCCTTCGCGCATTTTATTTTGTGCTTTTATTTTGTGCGTCTTTGAATTTTATTTCGTCATTTTTTATTTCGTGGTACGAAATTTCGTTACACCCCTAGCATGAAATGATTAATGTGACTCTCGTAAGAAGGTTGGATGAGTCTTGATGTCAGAAAATATTGCTTTTCTATGCACAAGACATTATCAGTGCAATAAGAAGCATAATACTTGGCCACTGGGGACGCCAAAATCAAGACAGATAGTTTCTCACAGGAGCCTAAAATATCCATCTATCCATCCATCTATTATCTATATCACTTATCTCGTCACCCTGGACTAGTCACCAACTGATCACAGAAAAACATAAAGAGACCCACAACTCTTCATGCTCTCACCATATAGTAGTAAAGGGCAATTTGGGGTCACCAATCAACTTGATATACATATTGTGGGCAGTGCATGTGGATACCATGCAAACTCCACACAGGAAGGCTCTGACCAACAACAGCAACCCTCTTGCAGTGCACTACCTGCTACACCACTGTGCCACCTGAGCTTTAAATAACTTGACTTTAATACTACATCACAAATAAGCTATAATGGAATGACAACATGGCGGTTTCACTTGGAGGCCCAACCCCACTTCCAATAAATGACGGCATGTTTTCATGTCTGTTAAGTTTTCCCTTTTTATTTTGCACATTCATGTCTTTTGTCACGTCCCTCAAGTTTTATTTTGAAGCACTAACCCTCGTCTCTTTTTCAGTTCCTTTCTTGTCTGCCCTGCCCCTGTCTCATCACATCTGCCTCCTAAATGTTTACATCACCTGTCTCCCATCACCCTTGATGATCTCGTGCCTCCCTTTGTCCTGTGCCAGTTTGTTGTACCTCACAGTCTCATTCCAGCATTTTTCTTTTCTTGTCTAGCTGTTGACAACCTTTCCTTTTTTGCCTCATGTTTTTGGATACTGTTCTGGATCCTGTCGTTTTGTGTACCGACTTCAGCCTGGTATATCATTAAACCCTTTTGCCTATTTGACTACCGGTTTGGTGTTTTGCATGTGTGTCCTTTCTTTCTTGTTTTTCTTATAACATCTTGCTTGAGGATACCCTTCTCTTTTGACATGGGCCTGATCAAGTTGGTTCCAGTGGCTTTAGCTATGATGTATGTATCAGTGATTATTAAAACAAGATCAGAAATTATTGGATCAGGGCCCCTAACCATATGTGTAGTCCTTGTAGCAGTTTGTTAACAAACATCCTTTTAAAAACAAAAGCTATTCCAAAATCTCACATGGTTTTGGCTACGTGAACTATATGAATACCTAAAAGATGGACTCACTTCTGCATTTTTTGACTCCTTCCTGCATGACTCTTTAGCGTAGAGGCAATTAATTATGACTCAGCAAAACTGAATATTTTTATTCAATCACAGAAATATTAAAACCTGCCAGATCGATTTTCCGGTTTGGACATGTAGCGAAAAGGACGTGAGTAGGAGCAGCTCCCCACGAACAAGTTATATCTTACCCACTAAAAAACTCGACATCTCCATATCTAAACTTTAAATCGATATTTGAGTGGGAATAACACAACGGGGACTTTAAGAGGCAGAAAATGCCAAAGAGTAAAGCAAAAAATAGCATGGCTAACTAAGCGGACGCTAGCCAGGAGGAGAACGAGGCGGAAGCTACCGGGGCCCTCGGCGATAAAGCGGAAATCATCGAAGCAATAATGGGCTTGAAGACAGAACTTAAGTCAGAACTCGGAGAAATTAACGTGAAACTCGACAACATGGCAACGGGACTACAGAGTCTGTCTGAACGGGTGGAGACAGCAGAGAGCCGTATAGCCGGCGTGGAGAGCAGCGCCCAGGATATCGCCGACATTCTCGCAGATTTCCAGCGGCAGCAGAGTAGCCTACAACGTAAAGTATGCGACCTGGAGAGCCGGTCGAGGAGAAATAATATCCGTATATTCGGAGTGGCAGAAGGTGAGGAAGGAAACTCTGTTTCAAAGTTCATGGAAGAGTTTTTGAGAGAAGCACTGCAACTGCCGAAAGAGCTAAACCTCGGAATACAACGGGCCCACCGGACTCTCGGTCCAAAACCGAAACCCGACGCTACACCCAGGGCTCTTGTCGTTAACTTTCAAGAATTTAAGACGAAAGAACTGGTCCTCAGAGAAGCTTGGAAAAAAGGCAGAGTGCAGCTGAAAAAAAGAATGGTTTATTTCGACCATGATTATGCATCCGAAGTTATTAAAAAACGGAAGGATTATAACAAGGTGAAGAAAGCCCTAAAAGAGAGAGGAATCCGCTTTCAGACGCCCATGACAAGCATCCGAATCCACTGGGAGTCTGGGGTCCGCACCTACTCCAACTCAAGGGAGGCCTGGAGCGATCTTAAGAGGCGAGGGATTCCAGTGGATGGCCCGGAGCCGACAGAGGGAGAGAACGACCCGGTGGAGCTACTACGTAAAAAGATGGGCTCATGGCAGAGAGCGACCGGCCGAGAGGCTGCAACAAGGGCACTGAGTGTGAAGGAGAGGCTGCAGGAGTTTCGCAGAGAGCCAGCCGTCACGACATGAGGGATCATACTGACCACAACTCACGGTTTGACTGCGGGGAAAAAAAAAAAAAAAAAAAAATACATATCCATATGTATATTGGAAGCTTAATGACAGAAAAAGCGTCGTCCCCTGATTTATGCTCGATTGTCTGGAAATAAGGGGAGCTTCTTCTAAGTTTAGATATTAGTTGGACTAGAAGTATGGTTGAGTTATACTCTTTAACCTTACTCTTTCATGGGCCCTCTCTTAAAGAGAGACGTTTCCCATGGCCCACCAACAGGGCCACAGTTGAGGGGGGAGGAGTGCCCTCTTCCCCTCATTTGGAGATCTGTTTTTGTTCATGTTCCTGCTTAAGTTCTTATGTTATCCTTATAGTTCATGCTAAGTTTTCATTTTGGGGGACTGTTAACTCACAATGTGTGTACGGTAAGCCTGATGGGATCACATAACTTAAAAATTACATCTCTTAATGTAAATGGCCTGAATCACCCTGTCAAGAGAAGCAAAGTTTTGGCTAAATTGAAAAGGGAAAAATCACAAATAACTTTTTTACAAGAAACCCATTTGTCAAAACATGAACATGAAAAGTTAAAAAAGTTTGGTTACTCTAATTCTTACTTTAGTACATGTAGAAATAGCCGTAAAAGAGGAGTGGCCACCTTAATCTCGAACTCTGTGAACTTCGAATTGATCAGGGAAAGAAGTGATAATGAAGGCCAATACATAATTGTTGTAGGAAGGATTGATAATATTTTGGTCACATTTGCAAATATTTACATACCTCCAGAAAGTGATAAAAAGCTTCTTAAATTTGTATTTGATGTGATCAATTCTGAAAGTGAGGGAATTTTGATCTGTGGTGGTGACTGGAACACAATCTTAAATCATCATATGGACACTACAAGCACTAATAAGAAAAAACACCACCGATCAAAAGACCTTAATCTACTTATCAGAGAGTCAGGCCTGCTCGATATATGGAGAGTATTGCATCCACTTGACAAGGATTTCACCCACTACTCAGCCTCATACCAGGTACATTCCCGGATAGATATCCTTTTTGTTAATCCTTCAGATGGATACAGAGTGAGAGACTGCTCAATAGGAACAGCAGATATATCGGACCATAATGCAATTTATATGACCATAAATTTAAATAATAAACCAAAGAATACATTATGGAGGCTAAATGTGAGCATCTTAAATAATGAAACAATGGTAAAAGAGATTAAAAAAGAAATCAATGACTGCATAAAAGAGAACAATAATAATGAGGTTGAACCAACAATTATCTGGGATACAATTAAGGTAGTTATGAGAGGGAACTTAATCTCCAGAACAGCATATCTTAATAAAATGAAAAAGAAAAAATACGATGATTTAGGGGAATCATTAAGGACTCTGGAGAAAATGCAACAGAGAGATAAATCCAAAAGATTAGCAAATCAGTTAAAGAATGTCAAAGATCAGTTAGACAACTTGGCAAAGGATGAAATTGAAAAGAAGTTAAGATTCACGAAGCAAACATTTTTTGAGTCAGGTCCTAAAGCAGCAAGAATCCTTGCCAAACGCCTCAGGGCACAAAAAACCAAGAACACAGTTCATAAAATCAGAGATCCAGAAACTAATAACCTAACTTCAGAACCAAGTGCAATTAATAAAGCTTTTAAACGATATTATGAAAAATTATACTCGCAGCCTGGAAATGACGTAGAAGCAACTCGACAATATTTGGCTGGACTGGACCTCCCCTCCATAGGACAGATGCAAAACGATATATTAAATGCCCCCATCTAAAAAAAAGAGTTAGAATCTGCAATTAATAGAATGAAAACTAACAAAAGCCCAGGAAGTGATGGGTACCCTAACGAGTGGTATAAAGTATTTAAGGATGACTTGTCTAAAGCCCTTTAGAATCTTTTAAACTGACACTTAGTATGGCAACAACTCCACCATCCTGGAAGGAGGCAGTAATATCTGTCCTTCCAAAGGAAGGAAAAACCAAGAATATTGTCAGTCTTATCGCCCAATATCCATTCTAAACGTAGATTACAAAATATTCACGCCAATTATAACTAAAAGGCTCAAGGCTTCCTACCTGATTTAATACATGAGGACCAAACAGGATTCATTAAAGGTCGCCAAACGCAAGATAATATCAGGCGATTTCTCCATGTCATAGAACAGATTAGTAACAAACATCTAAGTGCAGTCATAGTCAGTCTAGACGCTGAAAAGGCGCTTTGACAGAGTAAGTTGGAACTTCCTTTATTGTGTGCTGGAGAGGCTTGGATTCAATAACCAATTTGTCAGGTGCATTCAAGCCCTGTACAGGGACCCCACTGCTAGAATAAAGATTAATGGAGACCTGACAGACAGTTTTAAGTTATATAGAGGAACACGCCAGGGTGCTGCCTCTCCCCAGCTCTCTTTGCTTTATATATAGAGCCACTGGCTGAAGCTATAAGACATAACAAGGATCTGAAGGAATCACAATTTCAAAGGAAGAACATATAATAGGACTTTTTGCTGATGATGTAATAATCTTTCTCCAGGACCCAGACTCTACCCTCCTCAACTTATGACTACTTTGGAAGCATTTGGTTCGATCTCAGGCTATAAAGTCAATATCACCAAAACCCAGGTTCTCCTCTTTAACTATAAACCAAATAAGATAATAAGACAGACACTCCAACTAAACTGGGAAGCACAATCAATTAAATACTTGGGGGTTATAATTTCCGAGGATCTGGATGCAATGTTTAAGATTAATTACAGTAAGATAAATGATCAAATTCAAAAGGACATGATAAAATGGTCCAAGCTGGTCTTAGATTTTGGTGCAAGAATTGACACAGTAAAAATGAATCTGCTGCCAAGACTTTTATATTTATTTCTATCATTACCAGTTAGAATACCTGAAACTCAATTTAGATTATGGGATAAACAGATTTCAAGATTTATTTGGGCTGGAGCAAGACCTCGAGTTAAATTTAAAACACTTCAGCTCAATAAGGAAAATGGAGGCCTAGCTCTGCCTAATTTCAAAAACTACTACTATGCAGCCCAAATTAGATACTTGGTTTACTGGTGCTCAGCAGATTATCAGGCTAGATGGAAGCACATCGAGCTAAACTGGAGTAAGAATTGCCCTCAGACAAGACTAGGTGAAAAGGAAAATCTAGACCCAAAGAGAGATAACCCCATTATAAAAGAATCACTGAGGATATGGTACGGGTTGGTGAAAAAACACAAAATGGAAGGAGAATGTAGGCTCCTTGTTTGGCCCGCCCCTGTCCCTAAGTTCTGGCCTAGTAGGACTGACATTACCTTTGCAGGTTGGAAAGAAAGAGGTATGACAGCCATGTGTACGCTTGTAGAGGGAGATCTTTTAAGACCTTTGAAAGACTGAAACAAGAGTTTGGTCTGGAAAACAAGGACAGGTTCAGATATTTCCAGTTGAGAGATTTCTATGAGAAAGGTATTAAAAGAGGGATCATACAGTGGGAAAATGCTGTTTTGAAAGTGTTTACAGATGCATACAAACATACCCCCACTAAAATCGTATCCAAACTATACAATGGCTTACAGAACCACATGGGGATGATACACTTTATGTTAAATCAAAATGGGAAAAGGAAATGAATGTTGTCCTGTCAAAGGATGACTGGCAGGCAATCTGCATAACACAACAGACCACTACCAGTTCAAAGGGATGGAGGCAATTTGGCTGGAAAAATGTCATCAGATTTTCTATCACACCACACATTAAATCTAAACATTGTAACATACAACAACATTGTTGGAGGAAATGTGGAAATATGCTTGCCAGTCATTCTCATATTTTCTGGTCATGTGTCAAAATCCAAATATTTTGGGAAGGAGTTATAAAGATTCTGGAAAATATTTTTATGACAACAATACCTAGGGACCCTCTGGTGTTATACCTCGGCCTACTCCCAGGAAACTGTATACATAAAAAGGACATTTATCTCTTCAAAATAATGATCCTTGCATGCAAGAAGGCCATCACGAGAAATTGGTTGAGAACTGACCCTCCAGGAACAGGCCAGTGGCTCACAATTCTAGAGGAAATATACTCTATGGAAAAACTGACTTACCTTTTGAAATTTAAAAGAAAAACTCTGGACAATCGCTGGGACAGATGGTTTCAATACAAGAGAAAGATTGGAACATTATAGTCTGACAGAGACCCTTGTGAGGACAAATGAGTACCCCCCACACACACACACTCACTCTTCTTTTTATTTATTTTCTTTTGTATTGTTCTAATTTATTTGCTATTTTCTGTTGTTGTAAAATGAAAAAGATTTGAAAATAAAAAGTTAAAACACACACACACACATATATATATATACATATATACCTGCCAGATCAATACTTTTGCAAATTTAAAAAACCTGCAGATCCATATATGTAAATTGTGTAAAATCCATCTTTTCTTTACCTGCAGAAAAAGCTATCTCGCAAAAAAGTCAGAAAGTGTTGCAATTATTCTTGTTGAAAAAATTGAATCTTACATTGATATTCCAAAAGGGGACTGAACAGGTGCTGGTAGGTCTGCATGCTGCAATGCATACAGGAGCTGAGCATCATTTAACCCATGAACCTAACATTTCCCCTGTTGCTGGTGATGACGACACAAATACAAAAAAAGAAAACATAAACAGCCAATTTCTGTATTAAACAGATATTTAAGAGTAGAAAACTCTACCTTAGTACCTATACTATGCAACTGTTGAGTCACACTGAGCCAAAGTTCAGCCATGAAAGGGTTAAGCAGGAGGCTCTGCCTCTGTTACATATTGTTGACTAATCTGCAGCTGAGTTGGTCAAACATTTGGCGTGAGTGAAAGTGTGAAGCTATAGAAACATTTTATGAGATGAAAAGAACTGACTTTATCTAACGACTCTTGCTCTTCTTTGAAGGGTTTGTGTCAGTAAGAGGATTGTTGGCTGCTGTTGGATTAATCCTGTTAATCTTAAACTGAAAAAAAAAAAAAACGACTTGTGGAAATAGGTCCAGGGTCAAATGCTTGCAGCAGTGCAGAGTGAAGAAGAGATCTGGCAGAAAGCAGATCTGAAGAAGAAAACAGCAGGAAGATAGAAGACTGAAAATAAATGAAGGTAATCACAAAGATAAACTAGACAAAAGAGCAAAACTAGGGAAAGACTTTGTTACTCCTGTGGCAAAGTCCAGAGAAGACTAAATTTGCAGAAGAAAAGTAAAGAAAAACACCTCATCATGACGTACCGACTGTTTGAAGGAAAGGAGCATGCATCGATCTATCAACAGTACCGCTTTACTCCTCCAGAAGAGGTCAAGAACGTTATTCTCCAATATCTGGATAAAAAGGTACGCTGTGGATACTAAGATGTGCATTTAATTCCCATAAAGGTAGTGTTTGACACTTTGAGAGATACTCATTTTAGCTGCCATCCTCAGAAAGGACCACCGCATGTCCTGGCAGTGGATCTTGGATGTGGCACAGGTCAGAATTCCCGGTTACTTGCTCCACATTTCCAGGAGGTGGTGGGCATCGACATCAGTGATTACCAACTGGAGGAGGCAAGACGAGTACCAGGACATACTAACATTACATACAGGTAGGAGAGTGTGACGTTCTGTGGGTGTCAGAGCATGGACTTAAAGCAATGATTGTGAAAGGATTACTTGAGTCAGCTGTTTTTTGATTCTTGCAGGATAGGGACAGCCGAGGAGCTTCCTTTTCCTGATGGCTCTGTTGACCTGCTGACTGCAGCGTCAGCAGCTCACTGGTTTGATCAGTCCAGGTTTCTGGCTGAGGCCAGTCGGGTCTTAAAACCAAAGGGTTGCATGGCTCTGCTTGGTTTTTCTGACACCAACACCAGGCTTCATTACCCAAACTGTGGGGAAAAACTTGATCACATCTATGAGGAGGTAGGTATAGTTTTAAGTTTAAAGGGAATCATGTTAAACCCTGTTAGCTGTGCAAACACAAATCCAGCACTGCTAACAACCTAGAATTAGACTTACGTCATGTGATTCCATTAAGACATTTTTTTAAGTTTATTGTTATAGGGCACTAATAATTATATTTTTAGCTTGGTCAGTAAACATTGGAGCCTAAGTCAGAAGACTAAATTCAGAAAAAGATTCTGTATTTTGGGGGTATATGTGAGGTCCATATACCTAGTAAATAAATTAGCCACAGTGGTTTTGATCAGCTCTGCCACTGCATGGAAAGAACATGTTGTGGAAAGCTACCATACACTGCACAATGTCTCAATTAAGGCCATGAGCTCTGTATAACTTAAAAAAATTAGATGGAAACAAAATTTCAAGACAGCAAGCTTGTTCACCAACCTGAACACATTGATTGTGTACGGCGTATGCTGCGGAGTGTTGCGACCGTTTACGACAGCTGCGTCCGGATTATGGCCTAAATTCTCTACTGGCTGCACAATGGCGGCGCCCTGACGGGGGATATTTAGGCTTCAAATCTGTTTCATGGTAGAAGGTGGAGCCACGCTATCCAGTTCTTATAATACATCCATGGTACCATGGTACCATGTGGGACACTGCATAGCCGTTGTGTCCATGTTTTGGTATTAAAGAACTGAACAAGGGGACTTTCTAGCATAAACGTCAAACATCGTAGATGATTTCAGTGCAGTGACCATTAACTCCAATGCTATTTCACCCAAATGGGGCTAAAGTGGGCAGAAAGTGAGGTATAATTGCACCAATGAGTTTTCTAATCTGATTCAGTGACTATCAAGAAATGCCCCAGTTCAAAGATAATCTACTACTCTATTTTATATTACACTCCTGGAACACAGACAGAAATGGAAAACATATTATTTCTTTGTTCTTTTTAAAATCTTTGGTCAATAACGACAGGAAACCGCAGTTTGTCTTATCATCATAAAAAGGATGTCAAATACAGTTCTTTACTCCCTAAAAGGAGAACTGAAACAGTGTGTTCTAGCACCAGATTCATGCAGCATTCACAGAACACATGCAACTGTCCAACGACTAAACAGCAAAATAATGCACTGTGTCTGTCTACAGGTGAAGCAGGTGTTGCTACCATACACATCCAACCCAGTCCATGTTTCTGAGGGGAAGCTGGAGAAGCTTTATTCAGCCATCCCTTTTCCTGATAAAGAGAGGTAACTGTCACACAAACAATTCATGCAGCAAAAAAATATCTAATTCAAAACACAGTGAAAAATCCTACAGGCTTGCACAGCTGCATTACTTAATATAATATGACAATGATCTCATTTTTCACAATATTTATACTGGTCTGCCACCTAGCCTTTTAAGATGTGGTGCTCATAACAAGGCCACTGATGCCCCTCAATGGGGAGATTCTGATCATGTCAACATACTGAAGCTGTAAGACTTCATAAAAGCTGAATTGTGGGTTATGGCTAAGATGGTGATTTGTAACAATTCCAGTGACCCCAGCAAAAACACCAAAAGTGACTCCAATGGCACACACTTGAACACTGATATAAGCCGTCATGCACGTGTTACTTTACCTCGCAGGTTCATATGAGGGTCTTTTGCTTATGACAGTAAAATAATTCACACAAACTGAAAATACATCCATCATTAAGAGACTATTATCCCTGTATTAGTCAGAGACAGAAATAACAAAGGTCAGTGCAAAGCCATATTTAATATATTATTATCCTTTACACTATATTTACATTTCCTTATTTACAATATACTAATACAACCATCCTTATTTCATAGGATTGAATGTATTCGAGTGAAAACATCAATCTCAGTGAAGAATCTTCTGGGTTTCATTGAATCCTTCTCCATGTTCCAAGCCTATCAGAAGAAGGATCCACAGAATGCTCGAGACCTGCTGATTAATACTGAGAAAAGGTAATTCATATGTCCTTCCCCTATATAAAATTACTATTTACTTTTTTCAACTGCAATTTCTTTTTATGTGTTTACTTCCTCTGTGCTCCACTGAGAGCTTAGAAACTAACTGCTGCTCTGCTCTACAGGTTTCTGGAGGTGATGGGGGCCACATCTGCTGACACTGAGATGGGTCAGGAACTGGGATATTTTTGTGTATTGGCATCAAAACCCCAATAATCAAGAATACAACACTTTGTAGGATACTGTAAAAGCAAATTGTATTAATGTTTAGTGGAGGTCTTGTTTGTTCTCTCTTTGAAATGACTTCCAGATATTAAAAGGTTGACTGTTAGCCAACAAGGGTCAACCCCAAAAATGCAAGGCATATTTTTTTCTTGTCATGAAGACTTCATTTATTACTGTTCTGTTGAAAATAGAAACAAAGAACAAACTCCATAATGCATCAAAATAACTAGAACAAAAAATCAGAATGAAATGACCATAATGTTCATTCAAATTACCTCCCTAATGGGTTTAGTGAGTATATCAGACGCAGAAGTAGAGCTGACCATTGTCATAGGCAGTATAGGCTAATGCCGGGGGTACCAGCCATCCATGGGGGGCAAACACTGATCTTATGACTCTCACTATAACACAAAGCATCATAATAATAGACAACTATTGTCAAGGGCAACATTATGAAAGATAATTTGGAAGGTGATACTTTACTCTTAAAGGGATAGTTAAGGTTTTTTTTAAGCAGGGTTACTTGAAGCCCATGGCATTTTGATAAATATAATTGCCACTGGCCTGCTCTTTCCCTGTGGGCAGACAGCCAGGCATGGACACTGAGCAACATGTTGTCATAGTAGCTATTTCTCATTTCAGTTTTATGACTGTTGTTTCTTCTAAAGACCTACGACCCATCAGCAAACAAAAGCAAAGCTGCACATTGCCGACAAAAATGGGAAACGCTGTAGGGGTTCTCACTGTAGTGTCCATATTAGCAAACAGTGTTTTGCTTTTGTTTTTTGTATTTATTTATTTTGTTGCAGTTTAACCCTAAACGTGGGGTAATTACAAGGCTTGTGTCACCATGTTCTGTTGCTGTAAGTATCACCTACAATCTGCCCCCTCCTAACAGGGTCAGAGCTGACAGGTTGCTTTATTGTCAATTACTGTACATTTACTGGCGTTGCTGAAGGTGCCATAGACCTTCAGCAGCGCCATCTGAAGAAGCCAGAATTATCCCTTTAAGCACTGTGACTTTTTGAGCAAGTAGAGCCAATAAAACTTAAATTTTATGTTTCAAAATTTAAAAAAGTTTGAACACGTTGTAATTTGTCATTAGTTGCTTTTTAAATAAATTATTCTTTTATAACTCAGTATCAGAATCAGACTTCCAGGGGTCTCTATATTACAACAATTAAAAAAATAATACTTGCTGAGATGCATTTGACACCCTGCATACCCTCTCTACTCACATATTGTTTTGAATCACAGACTGTACTTTTGGATTTAGGTCATATCAGCTGATTCTCTGCACCCTTACATGCACACTGAGAGGTTACATAACAGTACTGAAATAACAAGTCAGCTGGTTTACATACTGAGCTTAGATGCTTTGATTTCTATGATAAATCTGATGTTTCCTGGGCTATTTGTTGAGAAGTTGGAGGCCCTTTTATTTGTTTTCACTGGTTTAGAGGCCCTCCTTAAGTCCCCGTTCTTTCTCAGAGGGTCAGATGAAGCCTTGACCTGCTGACAGTTAGTATTGTGCATGCTATGTGCATCTTAAGTGCAACTAAAGAAACCATGGTTCAGCTTTTTGTAACAGCAACAAAGGGAGGAAAACATTAATATTATCTCCTGTTATTGTTTCATATAATAGAAATAATTTGAATCGACTCCATCATGTGGCTGAGCAAGTCAGCTTAAGCTCCAACTGGCTATTTTCCTTCTCATGTGACAAACACTGAGCATGTGTCAGCAGCTATGGTCGACTTCTTTTTGGTTTTATCATCACATGACTCATATGGATGTTATATCTCATATGTCTCTGCTTTCCTTGCCATCACAGCTTCCTTCATTTGTCTTTAACCTTTTGGAGACACATAAATGAAGACTAGCTTGTTTTCACTCTCCTCACCTGCTTGTGGACAGGGCCTGATGCTACCATACATCCATACATTGTTTCAACTCTGCTTCGAGGGACCTGATGCTGCTCACTTTTTGAGTTTGAGTCTTCCCTGCGTGTGATTAACTTTTTGCATATATGTATATATATAAATATATATATATATATTTATATGACCCTAATATTGCCCATGTTGCTGGTGCTGAGGGTCAGCAATAGAAAAAAAAGACATAAGAAATCAATTTTTCTATTTTAACAGATATTTGAGAGTAGAAAAACTACAAACTGTGTCTGTAACATGTAATTGCTGAGTCACACTGCGACAAATTTCATTCATGAAAGGGTTAAGCAGGAGGCTCTGCCTCTGTTACATATTGTTGACTAATCTGCCGCTGAGTTGTTCAAACTTTTGTCTTGAGTGAAAGTGTGAAGCTATAGAAACATTTTATGATAAGATAAGATCTGACTTTATCTAACCACTCTTGCTGTTATTTGAAGGGTTTGTGTCAGTAAGAGGATTGTTGGCTGCTGTTGGATTAATCCTGTTAATCTTAAACTGAAAAACGACTTGTGGGAAAATAGGTCCAGGGTCAAATGCTTGCAGCAGTGCAGAGTGAAGAAGAGATCTGGCAGAAAGCAGATCTGAAGAAGAAAACAGCAGGAGGATAGAAGACAGAAAATAAATGAAGGTAATCACAAAGATAAACTAGACAAAAGAACAAAACTAGGGAAAAGAAGACTTTGTTACTCCTGTGGCAAAGTCCAGAGAAGACTAAATTTTCAGAAGAAAAGTAAAGAAAAACACCTCATCATGACGTACCGACTGTTTGAAGGAAAGGAGCATGCATCGATCTATCAACAGTATCGCTTTACTCCTCCAGAAGAGGTCAAGAACGTTATTCTCCAATACCTGGATAAAAAGGTACGCTGTGGATACTAAGATGTGCATGTAATTCCCAGAAATGTATAAAGCAAATATGTACAGTGTCTGACACTTTGAGAGATACTCATTTTAGCTGCCATCCTCAGAAAGGACCACCACATGTCCTGGCAGTGGATCTTGGATGTGGCACAGGTCAGAATTCCAGGTTACTTGCTCCACATTTCCAGGAGGTGGTGGGCATCGACATCAGTGATTGTCAACTGGAGGAGGCAAGACGAGCACCAGGACATACTAACATTACATACAGGTAGGAGAGTGTGACGTTCTGTGTGTGTCAGAGCATGGACTTAAAGCTAGGGTCTACGATCTGAAAACCAGTTTGGCTGTTAAGACAGATTTTTCAGCAGACATCTCCCACTGCAGTAAACAAAGCCTGTTCAACCAGGGGTGGAACGGCTGTCCGCCAGCTGGCGCCCAGTGCTGCGGCTGGAGCTGCGGTTGTTCGCCAGCCCATTGCTGCTGCCGGCGCAGTGTTCAACAATTCCAAATCATTCTGCAGCTTTTTCCACCGTACAATTATTCAATTTTAAGACTCCGTTGGGACCCGCTTTGCTCATATTTCTTCCTTACTTCAGCCTTTTCCTTGAAACTTTTACGTTTCCTTCTATTCGATGTGGAAGTTAACAGAGGCCGCCTCCCAGCTCCATGACGCTTCAGTAGCTGTGCAGGTAGCTGCTCACCGGTATATGAGGAAGGAAGTGGGGAGGAGGCGGGACAGTGCGGAGCAGGGAAGACAGGGGATTGGATGGACTCACGGACCAATCCGAACCGCTGTTCCCGGCGGTTCGGATTGGTCAACTATTATGGTGCTTTGCAGTGGATATACTGAATGGATTTTTTTCATTCTTTTTGGTCTTTATATGGCGCAGATCGGACCATAGGACCATAACAGCCTTATAAATGGTGTTATTAAGATGTACCAAGCTTCCAAATCGTAGACCATAGCTTTAAAGCAATGATTGTGAAAGGATTACTTGAGTCAGCTGTTTGTTGATTCTTGCAGGATAGGGACAGCCGAAGAGCTTCCTTTTCCTGATGGCTCTGTTGACCTGCTGACTGCAGCGTCAGCAGCTCACTGGTTTGATCAGTCCAGGTTTCTGGCTGAGGCCAGTAGGGTCTTAAAACCAAAGGGTTGCATGGCTCTGCTTGGTTTTGCTGGCATCAACACCAGGCTTCATTACCCAAACTGTGAGGAAAAACTCAATCAGCTCCACGAGGAGGTAGGTATAGTTTTAAGTTTAAAGGGAGTCATGTAAAACGCTGTTCGCTGTGCAAACACAAATCCAGCTCTGATAGCAACATAGAATTAGGCTTACGTCATGTTATTCCATAATGACATTTTTTTATACTTATTCATTCTTAAAGGGAACAATAAAATGTATTTTAGCTTGGTCAGCAAAAGTTTGAGTAAACACTGCAGCCAAGGTCAGCAGACTTTATTCAGTGGTAAAGTTCAGTATTTTGGGGAGGGGGTTATGTGAGGTCCATATAACTAGTAAATTCATTAGCTACAGTGGTTTTGATTAGATCTGCCTTGGCAAGGAAAGAACATGCTGAGAAGTTATGATATACTGTAAATTGTCTAAAATGGGACCATGAGCTCTATGTAACTTAACAAAATTTCAAGACAGCACGGGGTAGCTTGTTCACCAACCTGAACACATTTTCAGTGATTAAGTTTCAAGCCTCTCTGATTTGGTGCTTCGTTGAACACTGTACAGCAGATGTGTCCAAGTTCTGGGATTAAAGAACTGAACAAGACGACTTTCTAGCATAAAAGTCAAACATCGTAGATGATTTCAGTGCAGTGACCATTAACTCCAAGGCTATTTCACCCAAATGGGGCTAAATTAGGAAGAAAGTGAGGTGTAATTGCACCAATGAATTGCCTTACATGATGCAGTAACCATGAAGAAACAAAATATCTCTGCAAGACTGACAATAACATATCATTTCTTTTTTTTTTTATCAAAAATTTTGGTCAGTATTTCACAGAAACAGCAATGATCATACTTCACATATAGGCTGTCAAATAAAGTTATTTAATCCCTAATAGGAGAACTTGAACAGTGTGTTCTTGCTCCAGATCCATGCAGTAGCCTATCTGCAGAACACATGCAAATATAATGACTAAGCAGCAAAATAATGCACTGCGTTTGTCTCAGGTGAAGCAGATGCTGCTACCATACGCAGCCAATCCAGTCAATGTAGCTGAGGGGAAACTGGAGGAGCTCTTTTCAGCCATACCTTTTCCTGACAAAGAGAGGTAACTATCACACAGACACTAAATGCAGCCAACATATCTTGTTTATATGTTACATGTTCTACTTATGCATTTGTAACTTCTCTGGGTTCTCAGGATTCCCCCACTGACCAAAAATATGCTGTGGTTATTTGGTGACTCTAAAATGCCCTTAGATTTGAATATGAGCATGAATTGTTTCTCTTTGTCAATCCATTCCTTGACTTGCCACGAATCAGGTTTAGTTTACATAACTTCAGCAGCTTACCATGGAACATATGTTTGTAATGCTGAAGATCATTCGAGGGAATGTTTTGTAGTTGTATAACTTACTGTATTATTTCAGTATGAGGTACCTTTATACTTACCCTTTACC